>JASPKZ010004548.1:532500-967500 GCA_030220185.1 Diploptera punctata | reverse complement strand
TTTACAATATTATTTACAAATATGGGTCGCACGGGCAGTAAGCCGTACGTGCTGTTGACAGTCCGTTACAATAAAGTAATAATTGGTACTAGTGTAAAGAAAAATAAACATCAAAAACAGCAATAACATTACAATTACATAAAGAAAACACAATAATAATATTACAATTAAATAATAACACAATAGAATTATACACTAAAAACATTAACATTACAATTACACAAAGAAAACACATTAATAGTTGAATGCAGGCTTTCACGGCCGGTAATCATGATGTTGAGTGATTCCGGGTTCTGTGGCCGTGGTCCATAGTTGGTGTTGATACCAGACGTTTCGCCCTCAACTGCGGAGGGCATCTTCAGTGGCGAGTGCTTCTAGGCGTGTTTCCTGGTCGGAAGCTCTACTTAGAGTGAACGCTGCGGGTCACAACACCCGCAGCGTTCACTCTAAGTAGAGCTTCCGACCAGGAAACACGCCTAGAAGCACTCGCCACTGAAGATGCCCTCCGCAGTTGAGGGCGAAACGTCTGGTATCAACACCAACTATGGACCACGGCCACAGAACCCGGAATCACTCAACATCAAAACACATTAATATTACAATTAAATAATAACACAACAGCATTATACACTAATTAATTTATATGTAACTGTTAATAATTAATGGTATTGCATTTTGATAACATATTTATTCATGAATGAGTGTTGTCCTTATTTTTCGCGTTTTGTCCAGAAATTTACCGAGGTTTATCCAATTTTCTGGATTTACCAATAATTCGTAGCATGCCAATCTTTCCCGATTTGAATTTAGAAATCTTTCCGGTAATAACTGACGCGTAATAGCCGGTGTGCGCTGCTACTCCTAAATAAATTATGTGATTTTGCATTTAGTTGAATAAGTAAAAGGAAAAATAAATATAAATATCCATCCATCCATAGTAATTCTGCCCGAGGGCAGGTCCTTCACTGCAGTCATAGCATTTTCATGCTATGCTTGCAGTTTTACTAGGGAATTGTAGGTGTGGTAGCTTCCCGTTGCTTTCCACACCGGCGAAGGATGAATCTATATTGTTATTATTTTATATACCCTGTGCTGATTACCCGGCGTTGCCCCGAATCTACCCATCGCGATGCACTTGGCATAAATGAGCTGAAACACAAAAATCGTTATTTTGAGTTATCCATAAAAGAACACCCGCCGTGCCGATCATCTTGGCATCAATTAAAGACAAAAATGGTTATTGTGAGTTATCCTTAAAAGATAAACATATGCCGTCGCGGAATTTTCTTTTGAAGTTTATTGAGATATTAAATTCTGTGCAAAATGATTTTCTGTATTTGTTATGGTTTAGGCATCGTAAGCCATTTGAGCTTACAAAAAGCGACATTTTTCACGTTTTTTCACTACATAAGATGTTTTTTAAGGGTGAAGGACTTGAGCATTAAAACTCTCTTATAACCTATAATCTTCCCAAGAAAATCCTCAATATTTTGCAAAAAGCCCCATGACAATCGGATGAATGCTATGGCAGCACATGCCTGCCCGGGAATCTACGTATCCCCATCTCCTTGGCATCAATGGTATACAAAAATGGCTATGGTGTGTTATCTGTAAAAGATAAACATATGCTGTCGCGGATTTTTTTTGCAGAGTGTTTTTAGATATTCAATTCTATGTACATTAAGTTGGTGTATTTGTCATGGTTAGACAGCATAAGCCATTTAAGGGTAAAAAATTGACTTTTTTCACGTTTTTCACTACATAGGGTGTTTTTTAAGTGTGTAGGAGTTGAGTATCTCAACTCTCTTATAGCCTATGTTCATCTTGGGAATCTCCTCAGCTAACCAACTCACTGACACTATCGAACCCGTAGGTTCATGGCCGCGCGGACATAAGCTCTTCATATATCCCTATCCTGAGCAAATGTTTTTTAATCATCCCCTGTATAATCTACTTCTCTCAAATCATGGTTATGTTATTCTCCCACCTCATTCTTGGTCTACCAACTAGGCGTTTCCCTCTGGATTTCCTACAAGAAACTTCCATGCACGTCTTTCATTTCCCATTCGTGCCACATGTCCTGGCCATCGCAGTCTACGAGAATTAACTGTTCTCATTATATCTGGCTTCCTATAAAGACCATATAATTCACTGTTGTGCAGTCTTTACCTGTCTATTCATCTCTGTTTGGTTCAAAAAGTTCCTAAGAACTTTATTCTCAAATACTCGTAATCTCCTTTCCTCCCTTAAAGTAAGAGTCCATGTTTCGCATCCATATAATATAACTGGTAGAATAATAGTTATATATATATTCAGTTTAACCCTCAGCATTGTGCAAAAAAAGCCATCACAATCGGATCAACGGTGTGGCCGCGCATAAAGTACGAAGAAACAAGCAAACATTCATTTTATATATTAGATAATAACTAATGAATTAATGACCCAATATAGGCTAATTAAACTTACGATACTGATAAGCCAGGAACCGAAATAATAATCCGACCTAGGTCATATTTATACTTAATCTACTCAGGGAAACGAGTAAAATACGATTATGACATCATTAAACACAAACCAGATGATCAATCGAAGTTTGATATTAATGATAATTAATTACTAGTTATGAGCAGACGGGAGGCCACAGGTAGCCAAACACTTCCCTATTGTTAAATGGCGTTGGCGAAGACTCAGGATAATGAAAGTTGAAGGAAGTGAAGTCCTTTGTTCTAGGGGATTTGCGAGAATTCTTTTCAGTAACAGCGGCTACATAATTATTAATATTCATGCGATAACGGGAAGTTTCGAACTTGCTGGAAAAAACTTTGTTTAATAGCGTGGGAGACTATAATTACAGACGATAGGCTTTTAACTGAAGCCACGCCAATGCGATAGTTATGGCCGGGAATCCCAAGAACCTAACGTTGCATTTACACACATGAATCACTGTACTCAAACCCTACACAGAAAATCACGACCTCTTGGTGACGTCACGATCATTAAAAAAAATTGTAAACCTTTCCTATGATAAATCCTAGGAAACATCTACCAATCTAGATAATTGTTATATGTGCTCAGGCATTGATCTCAGATCCCGGAGTTGAAATAGTGGGAGAACCTAGTTTACGTTATAGGCGAGGAAGACGAACCTCAGACACTTGTAATACAGTCACTTATGCCAGTAACATCTAGACTTACATTCCGGCACCAATACTTGCATCCTTAAGTCATTATTCTAATTTAAGGACTTACGAGTCTTTTTTTTAAGTATTTCATGCATTTTGAACTTACGCATATTTTTGCCAGTAAAATTATTAACTCAAAATATATTTTGTAAGGATTAAATGGGGCTCAACATTAGCACTATCGATATAAAATACGTAAGAAGTCGAGTGATCGCGGTGTATTGTTTAAAGACTTCAATCTCATCCAAGTTAATACAAACCAGTGACTTAGTTAACATTTAACACGACAATATTATTTGAAACGCGGTCACGGATCATGAGATCAGTGCGAAAAATTATATTCTGACAAGTGTTAAGTGTAACATATTTCAAGTGTGCATGGATACAACAATTAACTACACCAATCAAAAATTCATTCGCAACAATTAATTATACCCGAAAGAATTAAGTTCTTGTGCATCCCTGAGCAGAGAACCTTACGCCTACCTAACACGATACCTGAGTAGATCGAGTGCCCAAATTCCTCACGAACTGAGGAAATCATTTCTAAATCCGGCGCCCACCAAATCCTTTATTACCATTAACCCTTATAGCAAGGAACACTAATTAAAATCCTTCTTCAATTGTTACTTTTTATCGATTTTGAATAAAGGTAAAATCTGCGAAAATATCGCAGTTTTTTTTTTGGATATACAGGGGTTTTCATATGTAATCCATAAGACTAATAAAATAAAATAAAAACTCTTTTTAAAAATGTTCAGAAACGTACAATGTAAGGGAAACTAACTAACTCACTGGCACTATTGAAGTATTAGGCTCATGGACGCGGAAATTATGCTCTGTATACATTCCTATCTTCAGGTAATGTTTTCCAATCATTCCTTGATACTTTAGCTCCTTCAATTCGTATAACTCTCTGGCACTAACGAACACGTAGATTCATGACACCGCGGATATATGCACTCCATACATCCCTGTCCTGGGCTAATGTTTTCCAATCATTTCCTGCATAATCTACTTCCCTCAAAACATGGTTATGTTGTTCTCGTACCTCATTCTTAGCCTACATATTGAGCGATTTCCCTCTGGTTTTCCTACAAGCAGCTTTCATACACTCCTTCCATTCCCCAATCGTGCTACGAGTCCTGCCCGTCGCAGTCTACGAGACTAAACTCTTCCTTCTTATCTGATTTCCCATAAAGACATGTAGCTCAGTGTCTTCTTCATTCATCTGCCTGTTCATCTCTAGTTGGATCAAACAGTTTCCTAACAACTTTACTCTTGTAATCTTTTTTCCCCCCTTAAAATAAGAATCCATGTTTTGCATCCATATAATATAACTGGAAGGAAAATAGTTTTAAATATTTTCAGTTTAATGTTTTTAGAGAGAAGGTGAGACAAAAATCCCTGTATAACATTAATAACTTGCACTTCTAGAATTAAGCCTAATTTCTGTTTATAATTATTGTTCTTAGGTATTTGAAATCAGCCTTTTCTTCAAAATACCCCTCATTTGTCGTTGACTGTTCATTTCCATTATATAATGTATTTCATTGTGTGGCCATATATCTATGGGTATCATTCAGAGAATCACCTTAAATTTCTTGGCGAAGCACGGGGCTCCAAACTACAGACAATGTGTGGACTATATGTTAATATCCTATCGTTAAATGAGGTGCAGTATGCCATTAAAAATCCATTGTCTCCACTCTCCTTTGGACTTTTTCCTGGGGAAAGTGTGGTGCAGTTTCTGATGAACACGGAGAACAATTTTACCAGACGATCTCATCATTTGAAAGACGATACCAAGGCAAACAGAATATATCTGTGTTAGCTGACTATTGTTGGTCAGTGGTGGGAGATCTCTCGAGATCCAGTACAGCAGACAAGCTAAAAGGAAACGCCCTTAACCGAGGTAAGCTAGTCATAACATTACCAGATTTAAGGAAGAATTTTATTTTACTCAAAGATATTTGTCAAAATTACGGATAAACTGGACCACTGCTGACAATTTCATTGTCATTTTCGTGTTCAGCATGAAAAAATACATCGAAATCTGGTCATTATAATTCCGTAACTAACAAAAAGTTAAAATTTGTTGTCCAGTGTTATCGTATATCCGATACGGGCCCACGCTTGCCTTTTTCGCGCTTTCCAAGCTGAAATTCAAATCTTGCAACTAAACTCATTATGCTGATGATGTATTATACTACGATAGCGAGGAGGTACTACGGGCCACCACGCATACTCTATTGCGCATTATTGAGAAATTGGGACTGGAAGAAAAATCAATATAAATATATACTCGTATATGTTCACACATGGAAATACATTATATAATGGAAATGGACAGTTAACGACACATTATGGCAGCGGTCCTCATTACTCGGCCCGCGGGCCGCATGCGGTTCTTGAAGATATTTATTGAGGCTCTTGGAATAATTTTACCTTCATTACATTACATTTAAATTTTAAATTCTAAGTATAAAATAATATTATCTTTATTGAAATTCTACGAAACTTTGAATATCCCTGTGTCATTCTGAGCAGTACAGTACCGCACGTGTTCAACAATGCAATGCAATGTCCTGGCTAGTGTTATTGGTTTTGAATATGTGTATGTTTGCTTTCAAAACCGTTTAAACTTCTACATTGTCGTCCGAATCTTTCACAATGAAATATTATACAATTTAGTTTCTATGAACAAGCGACTGGATACTGTGTGTTACCTAATCAGTTGAAGTGAAGTGAAGTGTATTTCAGTGTTTAATAATGGCTGGTGTTTTTTTTTTCGAAAGGGAAAAAGAGAAAACTCGAAGATAAAGGAAGAGTTTTCAAGATACCTGGGAGCATGAATTTTTCTTCATACCTGCTAAAAAGGAAGGCAGTGCGATGTGTTTATTATGTCGAGACGTAGTTCAAGGTTACAAACGATTTGATCTAAATAGGCATTATAAAACGGTGCATTCAAATTTTGAGTGCAAATATTCTAAAGATTCTAAATTGAGAGCAGAAAAACTAAAAACATTAAAAATGTCAATAGTGTCTGAACGGAAAATGATGTTGGATACCGTAAGTGAAAATAAATTGATAACAAAAGTATCATATGAAGTAGCAGAAATTTAGCACGCAAAATGAAACCGTTTGCCGATGCAGAGATGTTTAAGGAGTGCTTTCTAGTCGTTTGTGACACATTATTTTCTAAATTCCCAAATGCAAAACAGATAAAAAGTGACATACAAAAGTTACAACTTTCCGAATCTACTAGGGTTAGGAGAGTTAACGAAATGTCTGTAGACATGCTCCTTTTTACTCTCGATGAAATTCGTGAATGTGACTATTTCAACCTTGCTCTGGATTCGTCCACAGATATTAGTTCCACCACTCAGTTGCTTTTATTTGTTAAATATCGTAATAAGATAGGGATTATAAAGGAAGAATTTTTAATTGTAATACCTATGACAGGTCGGACACGGGGAATAGATTTTTTTGAAGCAGTTAAATCTTTTTTTGACAAATACAAAATTGACCTAAACAAACTTTTATCAGTGTGCACTGACGATTATCCCTCAATGGTAGGTTGTGATACAGGATTCATTTCTCTGTTAAAAAACATTTAAATAGAGACCACTTATTAACATACCATTGTATTTTACATCAAGAAAATCTTGCTGCTAAATTTGACGAAACTTTCAGATCTGTGATGAAGAAAATAATTAACATTGTTAATTTCATTAGATCACGTGAACTAAATCATAGGCAATTCATAGAATTTCTCAAAGAGCTTAATTCACAGTATGATGATGTTACTTATCACAGTGACGCCAGGTGGCTGAGTAAAGGAAGAGTTTTGGAACGATTTTTTAAACTTCGCCATGAAATAAAACTCTTTTTAAGTGAACGAGATAAAGAATACCCTGAACTAGACTCTTCTTCGTGGTGGTTAAAAGTTGGCTTCCAGGCTGACATAACAGGAATACTGAATTATGTCCAAATTAAAATGCAAGGTACAAATAAACTTATTACTCAGCTCACAAGTGTAATTTTTTCTTTAGAAGAAAAATTAAAAATGTATACAGAAGAACTTAGTAATAATGATTTCACTAGTTTCCAACATCTTATTGAAGAATATTCAGAGGAAGAAATAAACTTGCAACCCTTCATAGAATTGCTCACTGTACCACACCATGATTTCAGCGGGAGATTTTATGATTTTAGAAAGTTTCGAAACCCATTTCGATTAGTTGAAAATCCCTGGTCAATAACGACAACAGATGTAACTGGGTTGTCAATTTTTGGTCCTGAGATTAGAAATCTAAAAAATCAACTTAATGATCTCCAGCAGGATTCAGAACTGGAAGGTATTTTCAAGAGAAATGAAAAACGAATTCAATTTTAGAGTTTTGGAATACAGTTCCAGAAAAACAGTTCGAAAACTTGGTGTCGTGTGCATATAAAATTCTGTGTCATTTTGGATTAACGTATGTTTGTGAAATGACTTTCAGTAAGATAAAGTTAATCAAGGGTAAACATAGATCTCGTCTCACCAATGTGAACTTGGAAAACCTGCTGCGGATTTGTGTGGAAAATCAACCAGCTCGTATTGACAAAATTGTGCAGGAGAGTAGCAGAGTTCGACCATCAACTTCACAGCAGTAATCTACACAACTGTAAGTTGCCTCCTTAAAATTATGTACAATACCGTAATAATAATAATAAAATAATAAACAGTTAATTCTTAATAAAAATTAAATGACAGTAATCAGTAATTGTGTTTTGTCCATAAATGTAAAAAAAAAAAAAAAACTTCATGTTACCTAGACTGAGAAATGTGAAATTTGGTGCGGCTCTCGAACAGATATGGTTTCTTATATTTGGCTCTCTTGTAATTTCTAGTGAGTACCACTGCATTAGGGATATTCTGAAGAAATGGCTGATTTCAAATACATAAGAACAATAATTAAAAACATAAATGAGGCTCAATTCTAGAAATGCAAGTTATTATGTTATACAGGAACTCTTGTCTCAGTTTCTCTCTAAAAACATTAAACTGTAAATATTTAAAACTCTTTCTCTTCTAGTTGTAATATATGGGTCCGAAAAATGGATTTTTATTTTAAGGGGGAAGAGAATATTACAAGAGTAAAGTTCTTAGGAAAATGTTTGGTCCAGGTAGAGATGAACAGGCAGACGAATGAAGAAGACAGTGAGCTACATGGTCTTTATGGGAAATCAGATCAACAAGAAAAATTAAGCCTCGTAGACTGCGATGGGCAGAACTCGTAGCACGATTGGAGAATGAAAGAGGGGCTTCAAAGCTGATTGTAGGAAAACCCGAGGGAAATCGCTCAATACGTAAGCCAAGAATGGGGTAGGAGAACAACATTAACAATGATTTGAGGGAAGTAGATTATACAGGAAGTGATTGAAAAACATTAGCTCAGGATAGGTATTTATGGCGAGCTTATGTCCGCGGAGCCATGACCCTATGTGTTCGTTAGTGCCAGTGAGTTAGAATGAGAGCGATAATTACCCTATGTAGATACTTTTATGAGCCCCCCCAACATTAAAAAAACAGAGATATGCCACTATCGAAATAACACGAACATTTAAGAAAACATACGTCGTTGTCTAATATTATTAGACTTATCTCGAGGTAGCGTGCTGCCTTGTGAAGCAGCGGGCCCGGGTTCGATTCCCGGTCGGGACATGCTCCTGGGTGAGGATACGTATGGTCCAACGGTCCCCGAAAATCATCCGGCCATCATCATCATCATCATCATCCTTATCATTATCATTATCATCCATCGCCGGTGTTGAAAGCAACGGTAAGCTGCCACACCTATAATTCCTTAGTAGAGCTGCAAAGCATAGCATGAAAATGCTATGATTGCAGTGAATGACCTGCCTTCGGGCAGAATTACTACAGAATAGAATGCGTAAGTATTACTTGACTGTGATGGCCAAATAGTATTCGGGAAACCATTTTCGCTTGAATAACCCTGCCATTAGCCCTGAAGGCGAGGAGAAACACCGGAAAACCTCATCCAGGAAATTCGTTTCAATCCGGGATTGAACTATAAACCGCTATAAACGGTACGTATTACCTCTAGCGTCAGATTAGTCCTCTAATTTCCAAACTACAGTTTTTATGTTAATAAAATAACAACATAAAATTATAAATAATCTGCAAATTTAAAGTAAATTTTTCAGCAAAGATACCAGAAACCTTAATCAAAATGCCTGGCTTTCATAAGTCTTTCAGCGCACATGTGCAGGAGAGAGCAGCAGCAGCTGTAAGAGCTATGTGCAGTATCAAAGACATCACATCGTTAAAATTAGTCACAGCCATGAAATTATTCGCATCAGTGATCACCCCGATCGTCACCTACGGGATAGAACTGATATGGGAGAAACTATCGACCAGCGATTTGGAGAGGTTAGAAAAAGTAAAACCAAGATTCATCAAAAAGGCATTAGGTGCAAGCAAATACATACCAAATAGAATGGCCTATATGCTAGCCAGAGAAACCTTCTTCCTAGAGGACCTGAGGCAAAGGATACTACTGCCAGCAACGGAGCCATATAAGAAAGTCATCGAAAAAAAGAAACAGAGAGAAAAAGAGATCGACGAAGATTTCTACGCCTCAGATGCCATGGTAAACAGAGAGTGGACTGGAAGTAACCAACCACAAAGGCACAGAATCATAGGTTTAGCAACACACGGATATCATCACAAAATGTGCAAAAATACAAAATTCCACCAACCGAGTGATTCGTGTGAATGCAAGATATGCGGCCAAAAGTGTGAGCGATACCATTACAAACAATGCAGAATATGGACAGGATCACTGAACGAACTCATAAAAGCAAATTATAAACTTATAACTTAATGCTCTTTCGAGTGCCTCTTACCAATTTATTATATTATTATTATTTATTTATGAACCTGATAGCTGCAGAGAGCCAATTTCCTTCATAACCAGGTATCAGAATCAATCAACGTCAATTACCTGTATCAGATTATTGTAAAAGTCCGTCACGCAGGAAATACGCTAACTACACTAATTCCTCAGCAAGTCGAATTTATGGCTCAAAATTGCTTGTTTACGGAATATACATTTATCTATAGTATTCTACTTTAGGACAGGTATTTCACTGCAATCATAGTATTTTCATGCAATGCTTTGCAGCTTTAATAGTGAATTATAGGTGTGGTAGCTTCTTATTGCTTACAGATAAAATGTATATATATATATATATATATATGTTTTAACTATATTTTTGACATTTGGCAATGAAGAGTATTTATAATATGAAAAGAAAAATGAATGCTTCAGTCGGGATTTGAACCCGAGTCTCTAAACTCTGTACGTTTAGCGCTTTAATCATCTAAGCCACTCAAGTATCCTAACACAAACATACATTTTCCTTACATATATAGTATTCTCAATTCACACGAGAGGTAGTGGGATGTCGTTCCAACTGCCATCTAGCGGCTACCATAACAGGTAAGTAAATTTCCCACTACCTTTTGTGTGAATTGAGAATACTACATATATAAGAAAAATGTATGTTTGTGTTAGGATACTTGAGTGGCTCAGATGGTTAGAGCGCTAAACGTACAGAGATTAGAGACTCGGGTTCAAATCCCGACTCAAGCATTCATGTTTCTATTCATATTATATATATATATATATATATATATATATATATATAATTTATTTCGATAAATTGGAGAAACTCAGTTATGCCAAAATAATGTCAGCTTATTTGAAAGTGTTGGACTGCAATCAAAAACAGATCATGAATAACCTAAGTTATTACGTTTTGCATATTGTTGAATAATCTGACAAATTTATAACTTCAGATTCATTATTCAATTAATTTATTAAAATATTAGATAAAGAGTCCCGCCCCATAGCCGAGTGGTTATGGCAAGGTGCTTTGACGCAGAGTTAATTCCCATAGGGGAAGTAATTTTCTCATGAAATTTTGGGAGTGGTACTGACCCAGAATCGAGAGGAATTTGGGTAGCTACAATAAGTAGCAGCTCCAGGTTGAGAAAACCAGCTGTAACGACTGGGGGACCCAACATGCTGACCACATGTAAACCCCTACACTGGCTGGATGATCACCTACCTCTGTGTTTAATACATGTGGATGTGAGATCAGCAGTCGGCTGGTGAGTCGATGACCTTCTAGGCATGTTGAGCAGTGGAGTTTGTTTTCTCATTAATAAAAAAGTAAATTAATATATCTTGTAGGATAAATTGATAATTTAAGGGTTAATTTAATTGTGAGGTATATATTGCGGCGAACCAAACATTGCGATTCTGCAAGTCAATTTTTAATTTCGGGTTTCCGGTAAACCCCCAATTTTCTTTTAAGAATACATTCCTTGATTGTTGCAATAGCACATACTGTGTTGTATCGTGAAACTCACAAAATTACGACCGCTAGAGCGATTTTTTATTTTCTTTTCAGATAAGCTCCTACGTCTAATGGTCGGATTTTGTTTATTAACGAACACAACCATATTTTTTTTTTTCCAATTAATTGCTTCATGCGAATATAGGTTTCAGTTGTGACAAGTCATTCGCTCAGCCTCTTATTTCAGTAAAATAAGTACCTTCATCAAAGTGAATAATTTATGAACCCGTAATTATCATCAGAATTAGGGCATATGTATAGTCAAACGAATTGTAATGAAAATTGGAATCCAATAGTAACAAAATTAAAATGATATAACCTACCACATAAAATAATTTGATAAGCAATAAATAAAACATTAGTATAAAGCAATTAGCGCCAGTCATAGACCTGGACCCTTGCTATTGTAGCGAACGAAATTAGTAAACATCATACAATGGATCCATAAGCCCTTATACAATGGGGAAAAAGTCTGCAGTTTCTTTTGTCAAGAGGATTTACAAGACTGCTCTATTATCAACTTGCTATAAACAATGCTAAGCCCAAAAACTTCTTACAAAAGGCTGGGAAGTCACAAACTAGCAATTGGATTTCCCTAGGTAACTGTGGAAAGAGTTATCCCCAAACTAATTTCAACTAGTACATGTCGTTAACAGCGGGTGACTTCTTTGGCGGTGTAAGGTAGATGCCGACAGTAGATAGCCGCGTCCTTTAGGACCACTCCATTTGGTCAGCCCTGAAAATTTATTATATGATGAGGCAACTAATTTAAAGGGAGGGAACGAGGCCACAAACTTCTAAGTTTAACACCCACGATAACGCCCTTAAGGTAAAATTTACCAATCAAAATTAGTATAACATATAAACTGTTTGTGAGACGATAAGACTTTTGGTGGAAGGGACTAATGCCGGCCCACTCAGAATTATAAATATATTTTACTAAGCGAAAATTAGTGTGTCCGTTGCGAGGAGTAGCAACGAGCGAATGTGCCGGTGCAGGGCACATCGCATTACATAGCGAAAGTTCAGTTCTGTTAGTGGACAGTTAGAGTTCAGCAGTTAGAGAGTTCAGCAGTTCTCTTAGTCAGTTCAGTTCTGTTAGTGGACAGTTAGAGTTAGGCAGTTCAGCAGTCAGTGCTGTCAGTTCAGCAGTCAGTGCTGTCAGTACAGCAGTCAGTTAGAGGACAGTTAAGTTACACCGCTTGGTTGAGTGTTACAACCATTACTAATTCTGACCCACCAACAGCCTTCTCGTCAAACTCGTCGTCTAATACGACGAATGTAATTCAAGTGACAATAAAAGTGCATCGTCAATTTCAAGACATTACACTGGGCCTACTGTTTTTGCCCAAGTGAACATCCTTTCCTCACGGATTCCCGAGATTTAAGTCCATTGTTTTACCGAAACCTGAACCCATCTAGTCCGGAGCACAATTGTCCAGGAACCCATATCCTTGGACCTAATTAAAACCTAAACCCGACTACAGTCCTTTTTGTTCACATGTCTCCCAACAGTGGGACTACTATCCTTTCTCACGGATCCCCGATTATAATCTGCATCATACGGCGCCTATAATCCTTTTTTTTTTGTTCACAGTATAAAAAATTGTGGGCTCTAGAGCGTTACAGAACACACACACACACACACACACACACACACACACACACATATATATATATATATATATATATGTAATATGACATAAAAAGGAAAATAATCATCTGAAATAAGATTTGAATTCGAGACATCTAACTTTTACGTTAGTGCGTTACCAACTGAGCCACTGAGGCATTCCAGCACAAAAATGTAACCCTCTTTCTTATATATGATTATCTATCATGTCCCGATACCATCTCGTAGCTTGTATAACAAGTACAAGTTTGAAAGAGATTATTGACTTTATTGCAGTAACGCTTTTTTATTACGATATTATAATTAAATTTTGACATTTAGCAATGACGATCAAATATGATATAATAATAAAAGTAAACGCCTGAACAGTGATTTGAACTCGAAACCTCTAACTTTATACGTCAGTGGCTACCAGCTACGCCACTCAGGCATTCCAGCACAAACATTTTGTGTATGTGTATATATATATATATATATATATATATATATATATATATCATCATCATCATCATCATCCATGCAAGTATTAGGCCGTGAGGCCTCTTACGGTCTCAAAGAGGAATTTTCCATCCAGCGCTTTTTTGCACGTCCCGGCGATCTTTTTGCCTTGGGGGCAGTAGCGAAGTATGGCTTTCGGAATTCAATGAGACGGCATTCGTTGAAGATGGGCTTGTTCTGGTAGTTTTGTATATGATGAAAAATGGGTTCTACATCCAACTCTTCCATATAATTTCCTCATTTCGTTTATGGTCCCACTTTGTGTAGCCTGCCGTACGGCGCATAAATCACATCTCATTTGCTGTTATTCGGCTTTCATCTCTTCTTCGTATTGTCCATGCTTCACTACCATATCTTAATACTGGCCTTCCGAGAACCTTATAAAACCATAATCTTGTGTTCTTCTGTACTAAATATGGTTTCATTATACTGTTAATTATCCCCGTTGTTTTTGTAAAATTTGTGATTTTCTTTGATATATTAGCTTCATCTTGAAATGTTAAATTGTAACCCAAATAATTAAATTCGTTTACTCGTTCTAAAATTTCATCATCCAAAACAATTTTGCAAGGTATAGGGTATTTCCCACAAAAGGCCATCACTTTAGTTTTCTTTGTATTGATTTCCATATTGTACCTTTTGCAATTATATTAAAATTGTGTATAGGATACTGTAAATCTTTTTCTGTTGGAGCTATTAATACGAAATCATCTGCAAAAAGCAAAGAGTTTATTTTATGGTTTCTATTAATTTGGATAGATCCGTGTTTCATCTGTCGCCAATCTTGGAGTATTCTATGCATGTATATGATAAAGAGCAAGGGCGAGAGGTCACATCCTTGTCTTACACCCCTAATATATATAGGGCCTATTATGGTTATTTTCTATGTCTACTAGATAGGATCGAAAAATGTGGAGAAAAAATCTTAAAAAACCTGAATAGTTTAATTCCTTCGGAATTCGGGACCAGAAAAAAAGAAATCAGTAAAATCGACACATATATAGAAATATTCAGTCGCTCGCATTCCATTACTCTACATATGGTTAGAACATGTGATAGTCATTACACGTTAGAAGATTTAAAACGTTTAGAGAACATTAAAATGCTTTACAGTTTAGTAAGCATTTCTTTAAACCTAAAAATGGTTATCTTATTTAACACGTTTTCCATTGATAGGAGAACTTCAATGGTATATAAGCAAAACGTTCTTGCTGAAGACGTCTCCATTCCTTATCCGACATGTCAACAAAACTGTTACTATTCATATTAGTTATAGCGGTAAGTTTATTATTATTATTATCATCATCATCATCATCATCATCATCATCATCATTGCTTGTTTTATATCGTGGTGAATGTTATGCGTGCCTAAGTGACGCCAAAAGCTATGCCGGCGGTAGCATTGCTGGTAGGTCAAAGGCGATAAACCAGACGAAAGAAAGACAAACTTTCACCGTAAAAATACATCTTTCAAGAAACGCAGATATGGGTTCCACTGCGGTAAAATGTTCCGGCGATGGACTGTTATTTTGAGGGAAGAGAAAATATTACGAGTCTTCGAGAAAGAGGTCTAGGAACATTTTTGGACCAAAGAGAGATGAACGCAAAGGTGAATGGAGAAGAGTACATAACAATGAGCTACGTGGCCTTTATGTGAAGTCAGATGTAATAAGAACAGGTAAGTCTCGTACGATTTGCAGGACATGTGGTACGAATTTGGAATAAAAGAGCAGTTAGGAAACTCTTTGAAGGAAAACCAGAAGGAAAGCGTCCAGTAGGTAGACCATGAATGAGGTTTGAGAATATATGACTTATTATATATATATATAAATATTAGATTTAGATAAATTAAATATATACAATTAAATTATTTATATTATATATATGAAGTCCAGTAGGTAGACCATGAATGAGGTTTGAGAATAATGTTAGCCACGATTTTTGAGGGAGATAAGTTAAATTGTATAAGTGAAAATTGGAAAATATGAACTCATGATAGGTATGTAAGGAGAGTTTATGTCGGCGAGCCCATGAACCTACGGATTCGATAGTATTAGTGAGTTGGTTAGTTAGTTACTGGGTTATTATATTCATCGTCATCGCATTCTGTATCTTTGTCTGGACCTCAATAAGAAATAAAAAACGTGGGCATCATGATCACATTATTATTATTATTATTATTATTATTATTAATATTATTATGTCGTGTCCCTTCAAGGCCCGGGTGGTTGTGAGGGACGTAAAATTTCCTACAGAGGGAGGTTAAACTATGTGAAAGAGAGATATATTATTATTAACATTATTTATTAATATCATTAGTATTATTATTCAATTCCTTCTGGATTTGTTCGTATTGAGACTTGAAAGTAGTTTTGAAGTTCCTTAGGACAGGTTACTGGCCCTAAGCTATATAGTCCAGTGGTAGGGCTGCTACCTTTTAGTCTCTGGACAGACATTAGGATACTGCATTTATTCAGTACCCGATGGAACGGTTACACCGCCGTGACTCTGTCCTCAGAGCCTCGTTTGTGAAAACGGGTTGTACCACGAGAAGGTGAGGATGAGAATTGGGTAGGAGAGGTTATACACACGTCACTACCCCTTACAACCTTCCGGGACAGCGCGTACGCAGTACAGACTACCAAAAATTACGCGCCCCCGAGTTACCCACATTTGGGGCAATCGCAGGGGTCAACCCAACCTCAGTGCAATGGAAGGGCCTCACCCTGGGGGAACATTTTCATTGAATGGAAGATCACAGAATACCCAAACAAATGTTAAGATACCAACCTGCAGGAAGAAGAAGACCAGGTCGTCCACTCAAAAGACTCTTGGATGGTGTTTCTCTTGAGGCCGAAACAGGTCAACAAATGGCCTAAATTCGTGAATGTACTATGATGATGAGTATTATTATTCTGATCGTTCCGAGGAATTTAGAAATAAATGGAACAAAGATTAAAATAGTGGAATATTTTAAGTATTTGTGATCGATAATTAATTAAAGAAGACGGATAATGTGAATTAGACGTCGTAAAAAGAATAACAGAGACAAAGAAAATTATTGGGATAATAAATTATATTTTATGGAGTAGGAATATAATAAAGAGGACTAAATTAATAATATATAACACAACTGTGAAGGGTATTTTATTATATGGTGCGGAAACATGGACGATGAAGCAAAAACACAGAAATAAATTATTGCCACAGAAATGGAGATAGGCAAGAATATTTATATTTATATTCTTTAAATCAGATAAAATAAAAAATAATACAATAATAAATTTTGTGACGTTCTAACAGTGTTGCAATACATCATCAATGCCCTAGCAATTTTTGCAAGATGGAAATATATCATTGATGGGATTTGAATAACTGGACCTCAAAATTGATAAAAATTCTACACAAGATGATGATATAAAAAAAGAGTAAATAAAGGAAGCTGAACGACAACATTGCTAATTGGAGGAGTATGGCACAATCTATTTTTAAAGATACTATATATATACATAAAACCCACTGACTCATCGAACCGTAGGTTGATGGCCGCGCGGACATAGGCTCTCGAAAACACCCTATACTCAGCTAATGTTTTACAATTATCGCCTGTATAATCTACTTCCCTCAAATCATAATTAATGTTATTCTCCCACCTCATTTTTGGTCTACCAACTAGGCATTTTCCCTCTGGTTTTCCTACAAGAAGCTTCCATGCACGTCTTTAATTCCCATTCGTGTCACATGTCCTGCCCATCGCAGTCTACGAGGCTTAACTGTTCGTATAATATCGGGCTTCCTATACATATCATGTAGCTCAAAATTATGAAGTTTCCTCCATTCACGTGTCTGTACATCTCTTGTTTACCTAAACATTTTCTTAAGAACTTAAATTTGAAATACTATTAATCAAACCTTTTTAATTAATAATGAAAAAAAAATAATAAAAATTTTACTATTTTTATCCCTTCTATCCTAATCTTCTTCCCTCCCTTAAAGTAACAGTCCATGTTTCGCATCCATATAATATAGTTGGGAGAATAAGTTTTATGTATTTTCATTTTAACAATTTTTTTAAAGCAGTAGGGATGACAAGAATTCCTGTAATACATAATAGCATGCAATTCCAGAATTGAGCCTATCTTAATAAAAATATAGAAGAAAACAGAAGTAATTATTTATGAATACAATCAACCAGGGCAATTGAGTAATTTCAAAGGGCGTATTAGGTTTTAATTAACTCATAGAATTGTATTTATTCTTTCAGATATTGTCAGTCGCTTATAATGAGGCAGGTAAGTTCGTTACAGACTTATTCACTATAAGTACTACATTTTCAATAATTAAAATATATATGTGCAGTCAATATGCCCATTTCACCAATTAATGTTTTAAAATGGTCGACAAGTTTCTACAGCCAAGCTGTCATTCTCAAGACCAGATATCTCGTCATGAGAATGACAGCTTGGCTGTAGAAACTTGTCGACCATTTTAAAACATTAATTGGTGAAATGGGCATATTGACTGCACATATATATTTTAATATTTTATCACCAAGAAGATCACTTGTGTATTAAATTTTCAATAATGTATTTCATGCTACTATTCCATGGTATATGCAAATTAGTGTGGTCCTTTTTTTTCACATTTCATCCCGCTTACCTTTTTTTTTCCCCCTTTGGTCATAAGATTTAATTCGAAGACCATTTTGTTGAAATTTTAGATGAGGAACCTGTGCAGCTTTGAGCTATAACACGTTCGTCATGTTGTTACATGATATTAAATATGTATGATGTTTACAATTAATTTCATTAAAACAACTGCATTTGAAGATATTTATCGATTTATTTATCTTGTTTAAGACAATAGACGAATAAATAAAAAAACACTATTGCTATAAATATTTTTCTTAATATTTATACATTTAGGTCCAGTGCGCCCAAGGGACAATTTTGATTTACTGTAATGAAAATTGATACACTATCAAACTGGGCCAAAGGGAAAAAATTAGAGGGCGTGAGCTGAAATCAGACAACAGTTTAATTCCACCCTCTAAATAGTTCTACCCTAATGCATATACATTAATCACTAAATTTTCATTGTTGTATTTCATGAATATCCGATTGAGGGTCTTTCCACTTTTCAGTGGTTGCCCTTTTACCAGCCGGCTGCTGGCCCTTCACATCCACATGTGTCAATCACAGAGGTAGATGATCAACAGCCAGTGTAGGGGTGACATGTGGTTATATGATGTTATAATTTCTCGTCTCGATGGACGCATGGCTACCGCTTGCGCGTGGCTGCCCGAACCGGATCTTGGGTTCGAATCCAGGCGGTTGCATATGGGTATTGTTGGTAGGCCACAACGGGATTCTTTTAACTTTTTCTCGAGGTTATCCTGTTTACCGAATTTCATCCCACCAAAACTCTACACTTATTTTCCCTTTGCCATCATTTCTTTGCATCCCCATTCATTAATATTAATATAATCTTGTACTTCATCTCATGTTAGATAAAAAAAAAATAGTCTGGTTTAACAAACCAGAGGTGTTTAAAGTATACAGTCGTGTTGATTTAATGAAGCCACACTCATGTACGTCTTCATGATTTCGAGACTGGTCAATTTAGGGCAGAACAGGGCAAAGAGAGGGTTGTTACTCTTCCTCAAGTCCTAGATCCCAGTTCAAATAAATGGCGGTACGATATATGTGTGTGGGTGCTTGATGTGTTTCTAATTAGGAAAACCATAACAGACCACATATCACTGAGGAGTAGATTTAATCTCATTCCACAAAGTGAAGGTGGATAATACAATGAGCCAAAAGTAAGGTTGCCAGACCCATCTTTACTAATTTATTCTGACCTTATAATAATCGTGTTTGAACACCTTTGAGATTAAAATTATTTCAATTATAACAAAAATTTGTACATTATATAACACAGTCGTTCTCATCCACAATAATATCTGCTATAATTTTCATTATATTATTAAAACTGAAAGCTTTTCGAGTCATGCTTCACCCTCAGGAACTTTCTTGATACTGAACTTTTATATATTTTATAAATTTTGTTCAGATCAAGAACCACATTACTTTTGATCGTGATATATGTAGATTACTGCAGTGAAAGTAATGGAAAAGGGAAGACTGTCCCTACGATCAGTTAATTTAAAAGTTAAAGTCAATCAAATGAACATGAGGAAACCACAAAATAGTTGGATTCGTTAAGTGAAGAAGAATTTAAAAAATGGAATGTGAATGTCACCCGCGAAAAAGGAGCTTTTACTCTATAGATTCTACCTGTATGGATTCGGCATCATTCCACACCCGTTATGCGAAACACAGATACCTGTCTTGCAAATAACAATTGCGCTGTAAAAGCTTAAATTAGTTAAGTTCTGAGACCGATCTTTCACAGGTTTCTTTCCATGGCACGACAGGCCTAGAAGGCCCTTAGCCTACCATCCGACTGCTGGCCTCACATCCACATGTGTCAATCACAGAGGTAGATGATCGTTTAGTCAGTGTAGGGGTGACATGTGGTCAGAATGACGAGTCCCCCAGCCGTTATGGCTGGTTTTCCCAACCTGGAAGCGCTAATTATTGTAGCTACCCAAAGGCCTCACGATGCTGGTTGGGCACCGGTCCCATACTTGCCGAAATACCATGAGATAAATGTCTTCCCCCATGGAGACTCGAACCAGCGCAAGTCTCGTAGCTCTACGACAAGGCTTCCTGCCTTAACCCCTTGGCTACGGCGCGGGACTAGCGTTCTGAATTTACGGAATAAAGATGGCTCAAATGTATGTATCATTCTCATTAAGCGAAAACGTGAAAGTGATTGAAGATAAATCTCCAATCATTTCCGGACCGATGCTCCAAAGTTAAGCTCAAGCTCTTGTTAAATCCCTAAGGGAATAACGATTTCAAGGAATCTTCAGGTTGGCTGGACAGTTTTAAAAGACGACACAATGTTGTGTGGAATGAAATTTTGTGGGGAATCAAAGAATGTGTATATCTATATTTGTCAAATGTTTATTTGTATTTGTGCTGGTTGAGTGGAAGAGAGGGCCTTATGGCCTTAACTCTGCCAGAATAAATAAAGTATTATTATTATTATTATTATTATTATTATTATTATTATTATTATTATTATTATTATTATTATTATTGTGGACGAAAGTGTAGTTAGTGACCGAAAACAGCAACTGCATACTTGAATTTCAGGATACGCGTCTAAGAGATATTTTTAACGCTGACGAAATGGGACTGTTTTTGTTTTCGCGCGTTACAGTCCAAGTCTCTGATACATACTATACTTCACTTTTCAACGGCAGCGGAACAACAATTAATCCAAAGTACATAAAAATACATATACGGTACTCTATAATCCAAGATTATTAATAAGGTTTAATTTTTTTACAATGCGGAATTCTGTCCGATGTGGAATAAAAATTGGTCTCATGCGATTCCGCTTTGAGCAAGTTTTACTGTAATAGCAATAGGTGTTACAATAAAATTATTCCAAATTATATCTATCAATCTTCGGGTTTTTTCAGCTGCTGCCGTCTTCCCGTGCCAAATCTCTAAAGCCTACGATCTTAGGCATCTTCAATACTTGGCCCTCTTGCTTGAATTACTATCTTCATGTTTTCCTTCCATGTTTTATATATAGTTGGTTAATGTAATGTGCTACAAGTCGGAAGGAAAGGCTGTTTGGAGTTGCAATGGGTCAGGATTTTTAAAATTTCTTGCGGCACATTGGCTGTGGGATAGACTGATTCTCTAAAATAAATGAGTACTAGATATGTTCTGGAGGTAAATACGGCAGCCGTGTAGATATGACAACCCGGCTCAACACAATGTACCAATTTTATAGATAAGTGGGAGACTTAACCTCCTACTACCTCGAGAGCTTTCTGTGTTCTGTAGTGGGATAAGGTTTTTAAAAATTATTCTGATTCCTAAAAATACACTCAATAATTCTGAGTTATAGAGCTATTGGGTCATCCCGTATAGCTACTTACTTAGTATATATATATATATATATATATGAAAAATAACAATGAAATCTTGGTTTAAGTTTTTGTAATTATGTATTTTAAGTTGTGTACTACATCATTAGTTTGCAAGAATAAGAATAAATAAGAATACATTTTATTTACAAATAAATCTTATATACAGTATTGACACCCGAATGAGCAAGTGCTCGTGCTCGGGTGCAGTTCAGTTACATGAATAATATAAATATAATATAAACATTTAAAGTTAGGGAGACAGTTTCATTTTTACATAAATTATGACACATATAAATAAAAATATAATAATGTATTGGGAATAAGACTTATTCTAACAAAAGAATTAATGGAATGGAGAATGATTTACATAAAATAATATAAACCATATAATGTAATAGATTATAACCAATAATACAGAAGAAAGTAATTAGTTATATATTGATTTATAATAATATAAGCAAAAATAGATGCTTTCTATTTATTATTTTAAAATATTCAAATGACTAATTTTATTCACTTAATTATTTAAAAATAATTAATTTAATTGCTTTTTTAAAAACCAGCTGTGTTTATTTTACTTAGTTCTGGAATGGATCTAATTAATTCATTATATAATTTGGGTCCTAGATATCTACTATGTTTAGATCCAGAAGTTGTATAAAATTTTGGAACATGTAGCAAAGAAGTAGTATTTTGTCTGGTACTGTAAAATCTTCGATTGTGCTCTTTAAATTCGTTTTTATTTTTATGAAAATAAGTGAGCAATGTATGCTTGAAAATTTGTTTAATATTTGGCACGCTGAATTCTAAATAAATTAAATCTGTAGGGTAATCTAAAGGTTTCTGCAAGCAGATTTTTATGATTCGTTTTTGTAGTAATGTTAAGGGAGAAAGGATAAAATTTGCGATTCCACCCCAACCTAATATTCCGTATTTGATTATCGATTGAAGCAGAGCTAAGTAAACAGTTTGCATTACATACATTGGTAAATATAAAAACGAAGGATGATTAAATTTGTGAATAGTTTTACGTAGTTTGTTACACAGCAGAAACGTGTTTGTCGTATCTTAAATATTGGTCTGTTATAATACCTAGATATTTCAGTTGTGTTGATATTCTCAAGGATGGACACGTGAGTAAGATAACTTCTTGTTTACTGAAGATCTTCATGATAGAGCAATTTTCCGTTTCCATTTATAATGTTCACCTTATCCTGAAATTACTCATTTCATTGCATAATTCTGGTTCCGTATCCCCATTCATTAACTAGGCAGTGATGGTTTCCAAGAGTACGATAAATACTTATGGTTTAGTAAAATTCCTTCCTGATATAATAGCGTTATGTTTCTATTTCCTATTTTAATTTAAAATTAAATCATTAATGTGTTTAATTACGAGATTCTGATCCATTCTAGGACTATTTAGTCCATGAGAGCTTCCGAATTATCAAACAGTATTGGAGACAATGAACCAATCATTACTTCTCTATCTGCTTGACTCTTCCTCTATTCGTAATTTTACAATGATTACGCCTACTTAATATTAATAGATTTGTTGTTTCCTCCCAATTATTTAATTTTAGCATTTTTTATTATCTGACCATTTTATTTCTGCCGCCATCAGTGGTTTTGTTGCTAGGCCATCTAACAGTTATAGAACTCCTGCTAACATGTTTTGTCACTCTTCTTATAGGCCTATAGAAGAGCGTGTACTTGACTTTTTGTAAAGAATGATGTATCCAAATCGATCAATCGACTTGTCATTTCACTTTAGTTGATAGATTTGATAGACAATACTACCTTATATAACTGTTTCTACTTTCCGCTAACAATTGATTTACTTGTGAAGTTTATTTACTGTGTTACTATTTTAAATACATTATTCGAGATGTCAGTTTTTTTTATAATTTTGAAAATAAATTCATAACAATTTATCTCTGGTTGTGTACTTACTTAATACTTAATATAGACTTTCAACTTTACAGCAGTTTGCCTTTGGTTCCTGCTTTCCAGAGATGCGTATCTTCCCATTGTCCATCTTCCATACCCCTCTTCATCACGGCATCATATATTCCCTCATACCATGCTGTTCTACTTCTTTCTATTATTGTCTGTATAATCTCTTTTTTTTTTGTTTTTCTGGTCAAATTTCTATTCCATAAAAGACCATACAGGTATCTAATCGCCTTCCTTGCACAATTTACTCTGTTAATAATATATTTTTCACAAGTACCAGATTTATCTATTATAGATCCAAGATATTTAAATTCTTCAACACGTTTAATTATCATATTATTTATTTGTAGGTCTTCTGAATTTCCTCCGATTACCATATATTCTGTTTTAATATAATTTATCTTCAGTCCACCTATCTCAAATGCATCTACCAACTTTCTAATCATATATTCTGTATCTACTTTATCTTGTTCTATTATAATCTGGTTATCAGCGAATAATAAATTGTGCAGTAAATGGCCATTAATGTTGATTCCCATTCCCCGACATGACTTATTCCATTTCATTAATACATCTTCTAAATATATCTTGAACAATGTTGGTGACATCCCGCATCCTTGTCTTAATCCTTTTGTTATATCAAATTCTGAGGATACTCTATTTCCAACCTTAATACTTGCTTTACAATCATACATTATTTTTATAAAATGTATTAGAGATTTAGGTATTGCAAACATCTCCACTGCCACCCAACGCTTGTTGATGGGTACAGTCATATGCCTGTTCCATATGAACTTCTTTTCCTTTAGCCAACATCTTTTCTGTTATCTGCCTGATCACAAATATATTATCAAGGCACGATTTACCTGCTGTGAAACCTGTTTGTTCTTCTGATATTCTATTTTGTATTAGTTCCTCCAATCTAATTTTAAAATTGTACTTAACATTCTACTAATTGCTGCCCTAACACTGATCCTTCTATAGTTTGGTGGATCTCTTTTATTCCCTTTACTTTTGTATATTGCACTAATATACGATAACTTCCACCCATCCGGAATAGGATCTCCTTCTATCACTTGGTTAAAAAGTCTAGTTAAAATTCTTATAATTCCTGAACCACCATATTTAATTAGTTCCATGGTTATACCTCCTGGACCTGTCGCTTTTCCATTTTTTGCTGTTCGCAACACGTTTCTTACCTCCTCTTCTGTAATAGGTTCTATTAAGTCACCCTTTCCATTATCCAGTGTAGGGTAATCTATAAATTCTCTCCTAGTTTCTGTTAAAAGCATTTTAAAATATTCCTGAAAAGTATTCATTGGTACTAAATTAAAACTCTTTGCCATATTATCATTTCGCGTGTTTTATGTGTCCTCCATGCTTGGGCTGACTTTGAATAGCCTACTGTATGCTCGATTTCTCCACCCTATTCCACATTTCTTTTTTATGTTTCCTGACTTCTGCTTTAACCTTTCGTTGAAGTATGTTATAACTTTGATAATCTTCATCTTTCTTGGAACTTAAATATTTTTTATATGAATTTTTCTTTTCTGTTATGATATCAAGAATTTCCTCATTCACCCAATGGTTTTTATGGTGTTTATCATTTTCCAGACCAAGTGCTTCTCTTGCTGTTTCATGTATATATTATTTCAAATGTTCATAAATAACGACCGAGTTTCAATCTTCATCAAATTTTAATTTTTCGGTGAGACGTTGGGTATATAGATTTTTAATACTCTCATCTTGTAGTAAATGTAGATTATATCTACATTTTTCTAATTCATTTTTTATTTCTATATTTTGATCTTTATTTACCTTTTGCCTGTCTATAGGGCATACTATCCTAGTTGACAGCATGTAATGATCCGTTCCACATTCGGGTCCTCGATTCACTCTAACATCTTGAACTATAATATTTCTCCGTTTCCTCACTATTACATAATCAATTATCGATCTTAGACCTTTAGTGCGTTGTTCCCAAGTATATCTATGGATGTCCCTATGTTTAAATATCGAATTCATAATAATTAGGTAATTAGCTTTGCATTCTTCTTTTAAACGTTGTCCATTTTCATTCTCAATATCTTCTCCATATGGACCAACTATGTCACCTGTCCCCTTTCCAACTCTGCTATTCAAATCTCCCATAATTATTAATTGCTTCTTTTGAGAAATCTTTTCTACCAAATCAGTAAATTTTTCAAAGTATTGTTCCTGTATTACTTGTGATGCATCGTTTGTTGGGGCATATGTACCTATTATTACTAATTCTTTCCCATATATTGTTATATCCATAACTATAAATCTTTCATCTATTTCTTCTATTTGTTTTATTGAGGATTTCCATTTCTTCTTAATTAAAATTGATACTCCTCCTTTAGCTCTCTCCGATTGTTCCACCCCACTGCATACATGCATGTATTCACCAATCATTTCTTGACCTTTCCCTTTCTTTTTCGTATCTGTCAGAACTGCTATATCCACCCCTGGTTATGTACTGAACAAATGCATGGAATATTAAACATCTGCAGATAGCACGTCGTCAGTAGTTACTAGGTGACGTCATGCGCAATACGAAATCCGAAGCCTCTTTTAGTTCAATCGTGGTTGAGGGGATTATGCAAAAGCAGAAAGGACATGGATTGGATTCTAGATGGATCACGACTTTTAATCTGGCCTAAACCATTGTGGCAGTACCATGGTCCTAAGCAGAACTCAAACTCGAAAGGAAACAATTACTAGCTGCGTGTTCTTGGGGGTAAAGAGAGCCGCCACAGAAGGATTTGCTCGTACATCCCGGCTGACAAGGTTTTCTGCAAAATGTGGAAACTTTAACCTTCTACTACCCAAAGGGCTTTTGGCCTATAAGTAAGATCATTTTGCCTTTCATTTGCTACACAGCAATCATGATAAACTTTGGAAACTTCAGCAACTATTGTATGAAATAATTTTAATTTAACTGTAATTTGTGGTAATATATATATGCTTGCATTGCTTAATGTCAAAAATTTAATTATAAAATATATATATATATATATATATATCCAGCTCTTCCACGTGCAGAGATTAGGATCCTCCTTTGTGGATGTGTTTAAACTAAGCTAATTCAGTTACGCTTATTTACCAATAGATGGCAGCGAGTAATATGAGTTCGGCATATCTCCTCAATGAGACACCTAGTGAGCAAGTAAGCTATTACTTGGATGGGTAACGGTCGGTAACTGTTGCAGAGAGGTATCTTTATTCAAGCTTGCGGTTCTTTTACGAGCCTCAAATTCTTCAGATTCTGGACCCAAAGGTTAAAGTCTCTCCTGGAGGACATGTCCCTTGGATTCTTCTAACCTAAAAATCCATCTATACTTGCGCGGTTTCAACCTAAGCTGAATGTATTTATATTTGCTCATAATTTTTTTTGTCTTATTTTATGTAATTTTTCTGCATTTACACTTTTTTGCTGATTGACTGGAAGAATAAGCCTCTTTTGAGGTAATTGTCTTTACTATTATTATTATTATTATTATTATTATTATTATTATTATCATCATTTTTATCTTTATTATTATTGTTATCATCATGTTTACCATTATTATCATTATGATTATAATCGTCATAATTATCAGTATCATTATTATGATTATTCTCATCATCATTATCATTATTATTATTATCATTACTTACTTACTTACTTACTCACTGGCACAATCGAACCCGTAGGTTCATGGCCGCGCGGACATAAGCTCTCCATACATCCCTATCCTGAGCTAATGCTTTCCAATCATTCCCTGTATAATCTACTTCCCTCAAATCATAGTTAATGTTGTTCTCCCACCTCATTCTTGGCCTACCAACTGGGCGTTTTCCTTCTGGCTTTCCTACAAGAAGTTTCCATGCACGTCTTTCATTCCCCATACGCGCAAACATGTCCTGCCCATCGCAGTCTACGGGACTTAACTGTTCTTATTATATCTGGCTTCCTATAAAGACCATGTAGTTCATTGTTATGTAGTCTTCTCCATTCACCTGTCTGTTCATCTCTCTTTGGTCCAAAAATTTTCCTAAGAACTTTATTCTCAAATACTCGTAATCTCCTTTCCTTCCTCCCTTAAAGTAAGAGTCCATGTTTCGCATCCATATAATATAACTGGTAGAATATAGTTTTATATATTTTCAGTTTAACGTTTTTTGAAAGGAGTTGGGACATCAAAAGTCTCTGCAATGCGTAATAGCATGCATTTCCAGAATTGAGCCTATGTTTAATTTCTTTGTGCATCTCATTCCTATTTGTGATTATTGTTCCTAGGTATTTGAATTCAGCCAATTCCTCAAAATTTCCCTCATTTGTCATTAGCTGTCCATTTCCATTATATAATGTATTTCTACGTGTGACCATATATTTAGTTTTACTGATATTTACTTCCAGTCCTAATTCCTTAGTGTTACTCAATAGGTGTGCGTGTTGGCCTTTATGTACCTCCTCGCTATCGGCCAATATACTACATCATCAGCATAAACTAACAGCTTATTAATACCATTCAGTTGTAAGCCTTCCTCATTCTCTAAAGATTTAATGGCATGCTCTAGTACAAAATTAAATAGTAGAGGAGATAGTGCATCTCCTTGTTTCAACCCATTCTGGATTTCAAAAGTGTCTGAAAACTGTTTGCCTACACGCACCCTACTCGTTGAGCCATTTAGACACATTCGTATAAGTCTAACTAACTTTTTGGGAATTCCGAACTCCAGCAGGATACTATATAACTTCTCCCTCTTAATTGAATCATATGCTTTTTTGAAGTCTACATATAGTTGATGTACGGTACCATTATATTCCCATTTCTTTTCTAAAATCTGTCTTATACTAAAAATCTGATCTGTTGTAGACCTGTTTCTTCTAAATGCACATTGATGTACTCCTAGAATGTCATCAATATAGGGAGCAAGTCTGCTTACTAGTATATTTGTTAGAATTTTGTACGAAGTTGAAGTAATGAGATGCCCCTATAGTTGTTGCAATCAGTTTATATCTCCTTTCTTATAAATTGGTACGATAATTGATTCCTCCATTCATCTGGAAGAGCTTCTTTTTGCCAAATCATGACTAAGCAACCAGCGTATCTTGTCCATCAATTTTTCTCCCCCTGATTTTATCAGTTCTGCTGGGATTTCATCTGAACCTGATGCTTTATACATCTTCAATTTTTCAATTCCATTTCAACCTCTAATGCACTTGGCTCTGCGATTAGCATTTCTGCTGTCTGTAACTTATCCTCCTCAATGTCCTGTTCTGTATGTACATTTAATAGCTGATTAAATAACTTTTCCATCTATTTAATATACTCTTGGAATCTGCAATCATATCCCCATTTTCATTCCGAATTATGTTTGTTCTAGCCTGAAACCCTTTCTTCTCTATACTAATTCCCTGATATAATTCTCTAATGTTCCTATTTTTTGCATTCATTTCAAGATCATTAATCTTCTCTCTCAATATTCCCCCTTTTTACTCTTTAGTAACTTGGTGGTTTCCCTTCTAACACTACCCAATTGCTCTAAATTTACCTCATTTGGCTCGTGTAACCATTTCATTTTTGCTAGCTTTCTTTTCTTTACAATGTCGGCACATTCCTCATCAAACCATTTCTTGTTTTGCCTCTTTTTTAAACAACCAATGCTTTCTGATGCTGACAATTTAATCATTATTATCATTATCATCATTATTATTGTCGTCATGATTATCGTTGATTACCGATATGATTATGATTATCATTATCATCATTATCAATATCATAATTATCAATACCATCATTATTATCATTATCATCGTCATCATTAATATTATTATTAGTTTAATTATTGTTATTATTATTATTATCATTATTATAGTATTGTTGTTAAAGAAAATACCATTTATCTAAAATGTAAAACAGTTTTCAAACCAAATGCTACATTAACGTATTAAATTTTTTCTAACCGAGTTACTTTTTGGTTTAAGTCAATATTTTCATATCTGACAACAAAGAATTGATGTGGGAAAGTTAAATAAAAAACCACTTAGCCTACAGGAATATTGTGTTACAGGTTTCACAAAAAAAAACAGATTAATTATGAGATTTCCCTACTCAAATGTTCGAGAAGTTGATAATCTATAACGTAAAAATTTTTAATAATGCGTTATTTACAGATCCGAGAGTCCACATAGTTTACGATCATCCACACCGTCATGGACACCATGGACATCATCATGTCAGCGGATACAGAATAATGAGAACCATTTGATTAGATTATGCAACTAAGCATAACATATAGAGTAAAACAATTTTGCTTGCAACTGGATAAATAGATACAATTAAATGTTATTCCATATATTACCATGTACTAATTTAGTGTGAAATGTTCTTATTTTGCTATAATTGTTCAGTCTGTATACAGTATAAGAATACTACTTTATAGTTTTAAACAATTGTAACATGCCAGTTTTTAGAACAATAAATGATTTCAATATTGGAACATAATTTGAGCCAAAAATATTATTACTCTTAAATTTGGTATAACTAACCAATTAACCAACTACACAATCAAATCAGGTATTGTCTATTCATACATGCTTATCCTGACCTCATATTTTCTAATTATTCTCTATGCAATTCACCTCCTTTAAATCATGGTTAATTTGTTGAATATTACTCTCAACATAATTTCATGGACCAACACTAATCAGGAACTCAATAGCAGTGCATGGATACCACCACAAGATATGCAAGACCAAGTAGAGCATTGTTTAAATGCAAATAACAACCACAACGAAATAGAACAATTTAGCGTCACAATAACTCAAAATTATATTTTAAGGAATCGAAAATAGGAAAATAATTTCACACATTAGAACTAGTAAATAACACTATAAATGCATAGTCAGAAACATCAACACACATAAAATGATAGAGATATTTTAATATTGCTAAACCAAAGCATGTAGTACTGCAGAAAACTGTAGTGGAGCATACTGTCATATGAAGACTCTTAAAAAAAAGTGTTTCCATGATCCCGGGAACAACTGCGTGTGTGAACTGTGCGAGCAACCATGCGACGTTACCATGTAACCACCTGTAAAAAACGAGGTAATCCCTGGTAGAAATTCTGCGAATAACAAGCTATGTGAATCAAATTAAGGCAAAACGTATGTAACATATATTTTCTGCACACCTTGTGCTCATTTATTCTATTATTAATATAAATATCGGCCGCGGTGGGCTAGTGGTTATGCTCCTTGCCTCTGGTCCCGACGGTCGCGGGTTCAAACCCGGCCGGGTCGATGGATTTTTTAGGACGCAAAAATCCAAGGAGCAAGTCCTCCGGGACGGACTTTAAGCCGTGGGTCCCGAGTCTGAAGATTTTCAGGCTCGTAAAAAATCTTTAAGCCTGAATGAAAAGGCCTCTAAGCAAAATTTACCGATTTTTCCCGTCCTAGTACTACCTTTGTTCCTAGATGCCAGTATGAGGCGGAACGCTGACCACGGGAACTCAAAATGGCATCTATACGAAAAGAAGTGTAACTAAATTAATATCGTTCTAATTCCTGAACCACCATATTTAATTAGTTCTATGATTATTCCTCCTGGACCTGCCGCTTTTCCATTTATTGCTGTTCTCAACACGTTTCTTATCTCCTCTTCTGTTATAGGTTATATTAAGTCACCCTTTCCATAATCCTGTGTAGCAGTCTATGAATTTTCTCCTCGTTTCTGTTAAGAGCATTTTAAAATATTCCTGAAAAGTTTTCATTGGTACTAAATTAAAACTCTTTGTCATATTATCATTTCACATGTTTGTAATTGTCCTCCATGCTTAGGCTGACATTGAATAGCCTACTGTATGCTCGAGTTCTCCACATACCCTATTCCACATTTCTTTTTTATGTTTCCTGACTTCTGCTTTAACCTTTCTTTTAAGTATATTATAACGTTGATAATCTTCTTCTTTTTTGGAACTTAAATATTTTTGATATGCATTTTTATTTTCTGTTATGATATCAAGTATTTCCTTATTGTCCACCGCTGTGGTCTCGAGGTAGCGTGCTGCCTTGTCACGCAGCGGGCCCGGGTACGATCCCCGGTCGGGACAGTTTTTCTGGGTGAGGTTTTTATCGGGGTTTTTCCTCACCTGTAAGGCAAATGTCAGGAAAACGTTAAGGCCCAAACGGTCCCAGAAATCATATGGCCATCTCCATTACCATCATCCTTATCATTATCAACATCCTTCACCGGTATGGAAAGCAACGGGAAGCTACCACACCTACCCTAGTAAAGCTGCAAGCATAGCATGAAAATGCTATGATTGCAGTGAAGGACCTGCCTTCGGGCCGAATTACTATGGATGGATTTCCTTATTCACCAATGGTTTTTATGGTGTTTATCATTTTCCAGACCAAGTGCTTCTCTTGCTGCTTCATGTATATATTTTTTCAAATGTTCATAAATAACGACGGAGTTCCAATCTTCATCAAATTTTTATTTTTCGGTGAGGCGTTGGGCATATAGATTTTTAATACTCTCATCTTGTAGCAAATGTAGTTTATATCTACATTTTTCTAATTCAATTTTTTATTTCTATATTTTGATCTTTATTTACCTTTTGCCTGTTTATAGGGCATCTATCCTAGTTGACATCATATAATGATCCGTTCCACATTCGGGTCCTCGATTCACTCTAACATCTTGAACTGAAATATTGCTCCGTTTCCTCACTATTACATAATCAATTAACGATCTTAGAACTTTAGTGCGTTGTTTCCACGTAGATCTATGGATGTCCCTATGTTGTTTAAACATCGAATTCATAATAGTTAGGTCATTCACTTTGCATTCTTCTTTTAAACGTTGTCCACTTTCATTCTCAATATCTTCTCCATATGGACCAACTATGTCACCTGTCTCCTTTCCAACTCTGCTATTCAAATCTCCCATAATTATTAATTCCTTCTTTTGAGAAATATTTTCTACAAATCCAGTAAATGTTTCAAAGTATTGTTCCTTTATTACTTGTGATGCATCATTTGTTAAGAAATAATTCAGTGACAGCTGTTTCGGTACACTGTACCTTCTTCAGACATGTTAACAATTGTGAATATTGTTATTATAGTACATATCAACTGATCTAAGCAACAATACAACAATAATTCATAATTTGTTAACATGTCTGAAGAAGGTACAGTGTATCGAAACAGATGTCACTGAATTATATCTTAATAAATATGAAAATCAAATAAAACCAAGTTTTAATATCATTAATGATCGGCCGTTTACGACATTTGCCGTATTTTCTTCATTTTCCGTAACATATATCTATAAAATGTACCGGTACTAAAATGAGAATAATTGAAGTCTGGAATAAACTCTTGTGTATGAAGGTTACCCTTGAAGACATTTTTAACGTGGAGGTGTTGGAGAGATGTATGCTAACAGTACTGCTCTATGGTTTCCGAACATTTTAACTGATCGAGAAACTGAAGCACATGGTACAATCTGCCAAAGGAAGATGTAGAGGAAGACAATAAGAAATCGTAACGAGGATCTCAGGAAGAACACAGTATGAAAAACAGAAACATGGCAGTTGTAAGGCTGAAATGAAAATGAGGAGGACAAATAGCGAGGATGACTGGAACGCGACTGACATAGAGAGTGACCATGTGGAACAGAGAACCAGAAGGTTAGACGCGTACATGCAGAGTACTGTGAGGCACTAGACGAGGAGTGCAAGAAATAGGGCAACGTGGAATAAAAAGAACTGACGAACGAAACAGAAAAGAGAAACGCGCATTAAGTGTCAAGCAGACACGCGAGTGATACAGTGAAACTAAAGATTAGTGTTAAGTGCACAAACTCAAGAGATCACGAACAAGAATAAAAGGTCAAACACTGTCCAGGACTGGCTCACATATGAGGTGAATTCGAACTACCCTGCTTTCGGGCAGGAGGTCTTCATGGGAAGATACAGGCTAAATTCTAAATATAAGTTATTTATAGCATACCGGGATTTAGAAGATATCAAGATGAACCACACACGGTATACAGGATCATTAGATTATATTAGACCTGGTCCAACAAATTACTTATTTTGAAATTTTATAAGAAAAATCGCTATGAGGTTTAATTTACGATTAAAATTAAAATTCTTTATACCTCACCTCATATCCAGTCTTCTAATTATACTGGTTTCAAACCTATGTGGTTTCATCTTTAGTAATATTTCGATCGATGTTATGTCTTCTAATAATTCCGGTTTCAAAACATATTTGGTTTCATATTCAGTAACATTTCGACCAATGTTATGTCCACATGCCATCTGTGGAAATATTACTGAAGATAAAAGCACATAGGTTTGGAAACCGGTATAATTAGAAGCCTGGATATGGGGTGAGGTATAAACAATTTAAATTTAAATCTTAAATTGCTTATTGCTCTAAAACTGTAAAAAAACGAGAAACAGTTCACAGATTTCACTATGAATCTCAATGTTTTTATGACTGAACCATCGGTGAACTCCCTTTGGTGAATATGGTGAAAATATATGTGTACGCGACGACTGGCGTGGCATGCTGGACAATGTTTACTTCCCGTCATAAAAGAAAAACTATGACAGTTTTGTGCTAACGAAAAGACGGGTCTTAATCTCTTTATACGTACATTATTGAGATGGGCTATTAAATCTTGGATGAAGTGCGTAAGTCCAAATCATGGTCCAACCACTTTAAATTTGTGTACGCGTTGCGAGAGAAAACTCTCCATTAGCAGTGGCAATGTACTCTAAAATATTTCAAGATAGAAAACTTTGAACATAGTGGTAAAAAAAATCGTGCCCCTTAACGAACCGTCAGAGAGTACAAACTGATTGGCAAAGGATATACTCACTTTTAAATCTAACAATCACATATTTTACTGTGAATTATTGTATCACCTCGTATATTTTCATTGTGGAAACTAATTAAATCAACCAATATGAAAAGACCGCTACTACAAATTACTTCCTTTTTATTTTATTACTTTGAACTATAGTTGAAATAGTCGCAAATCTACTCCTCGTTCAAAATAGTCCAATTCCAACTGCAAATTCATTAAATTACACATAGAAAAAACTCAATTTAGTGACGAAAAGAAGAAAAAAAAAACGAAAAAAAATCTCCTTTAAAATTTACTTTCAACTCAGATACGCACATCATCTTTATAGATTATAAGAAGGCCTTTGATAAATTGTCTAGATCAAAATTATGGAACATATTAAGTGAAAAAGGAATTGCACTACACTTGATAGCAGTAATTAAGAACATCTATGAGAAAACAAAAATAAAAATAAATCAAAGGGAACCAATGCATATAACAGGAGGAGTTTGACAACGCTGTCCACTATCAACCACTCTTTTTAACATTTATTTTGACGACATGATAAGATTATGGAAGCAAATGACAACTGGGGGAATTAACTAGGAAATAGTAATAATACAGTAGCCTTTGCAAATGACAAGATTTTAATAGCAAAAACAGAGGACGAACTACAAAGAATGCTATATAAACTAAATGAAATATAAAAAAAGTACAACATGGGAATATCATCAGAAAAATAAAAAACAATGGCCTTCAAGTCGATCATATAGTTCGGACAAAGATAATACTAGAAAATAAACCAACAGAGCAAGTGGTAAGATATAACTTCCTAGCTTGCGAAATATCATACGCAGCGGAATCAGATAAGCCTATAAATAACAAAATAATTAAGTTTAATTATATAACAGGAACATTAAAAAGAACTTTGAAAAATAAAGCCAGGAAAGACTCTATAATGAAATTATACAAGACAATGACAGTGCGTATTATTACTTATGGATCCGAAACATGGACAGTGACAACACAACAACCTGCCAGAATACAAGCTGCTGAAATGAGATACCTCAGACCAATAGCAGGATATCAAAGAACAGACAAAAAACATAACATAGAAATAAGACAACTAAAAGTAGAGGAATTAAACACAACAATAGTGAAATACAGAACAAACTGAAAAGAACACTTGGCTTGAATGACACAATAGAATACCAAAAGCGGCATACAGCTATTCACCACGAGGAAGAAGAAGTAGTTTGGGAAGACCAAAGAAAAGATAGAAACAGCAGCAATTTGGAGCCCGAACAGGGTTGTAAATAAGCCTAAACCGTGATGAAGAAGAAGGAGAAGAAGAAAATTTACTTTTCTGGAGTTGGAGCTTTTCATATTGAGTGAGTCCATTGCAACAGTTAAGATAATAACATTGATATGCAGGTGTCTGTGGTTTGTTGCAAAATATATTTCATTTAATATTTCTGTTATGCTGAATTCAAAACTGCAATTCGTTGTTTTGTATCACATACCAATTTTTTTCAATTACCAATTTTATAAATATTTTTAATCTAGTTTTATTTATAGCTCTTAAATCACATGAAGATAACAAATGAACAACTGGGGGTATATTCATTTTATTTTATTTATTTAACGAACTTACCCAAAAAGGGATCTTCCAAAAGTGGCATAGTATATATGAAAATAGAGAAGGAAACCAATAAAAATATTAGGTGATTTAGAAAAAATATATATATATATATATATATATATATATTCATCCATAGTAATTCTGCCCGAGGGCAGGCCTTTCTTGCAATTATAGCATTTTCATGCTATGCTTTGCAGCTTTACTAGGGAATTGTAGGTGTGGTAGCTTCCCGTTGCTTTCCACACCGGTGAAGGATAATGATGATGATGATAATGATAAGGATGACGATGGCCATATGATTTCGGGGACCGTTTGGGCCTTAAAGTTTTTCCTAACAATTTGTCTTACAGGTGAGAGAAAAAAACCCGATAAAGACCTCACCCAGAAAAATTGCCCCGACCGGGAATCGAACCCGGGCCCGCTCCATGACAAGGCAGCACGCTACCTCGAGATTACAGCGGGTGGACAATAACAAACAAATATATCTAAAAAGGTAGTCTCCTGGTAGAAAGAACAAATGTCTACATACAAAACGACTCTTACGAATTTTAAGCAATACCTTAACTAGATTTTTAAAACTATGTTTATGTTATTATTATAATTATTATTATTATTATTATTATATTATTATTATTATTATTATTATTATTTTATTATTATTATTATTATTATTATTATTATTATTATTATTATTATTATGATTATTATTATGATTATTATTATTATTATTATTATATTATTATTATTATTATTATTATTATTATTGACTTCTTTGGTATGGTATTATGATAAGTATTGTGGGTAGTCTGGCCGTGGTTCAATTCCTGCTGAAGTTATGGAATTTTATCTTCACCATAGGTCTCGGTGTTATATCTTCTGTCTTTGATGCTAGATCCTGCAATATGCTAATCAAAGATACCCGCCAAAAATGCATATTCTTGAGAATCTTAGCTCTCTGCTTGAGGGGGAACAGACATAGAGCATTGAATTATATCACCAAAGGGGGGAGGGTGTAAATCCCATAAATGAAAAACAGGTAAAAAAATAGTTAATTATCGTTCTCATCTTCATGTTTTAGACTTTCAGGTCTGTTCAACTCGCTCAGAAATTTAAAAGTTCAATCAGTTTACAAATTTGTAGTTGGTTTCGATTTGTAGGGTTACTTATTTAATTTCTTTCAGAGAATTAATTGACTGATGCCAAACATTTCTTCTCTGCTCTCTCGACTATTTTTTACTCTCGATTGTTTTTTTTTCTCAAATCTATTGAGCGCCCACCTTTCTCAGCCTATATTAGTACTGGTCTGGGCATCGTTATATAGAGTTTGAGTCTGGATGTATTTCCTCTTTTTTTATTATTATCATCTAACATTGTTCCTCATATATGTCGGAATTTCTATACTGTACGAAATATCATGTCATAAATATTTAAAGTTAGTGACTTATTCCATTATATTTTCATTTATTATAATTTTAGATATTTTTGGATATTTTACAATGTATGTCATCACTTCTGACTTTTGACTGGATATTTCAAAGTTACAGTTTGAGTAATGTTACATAGTAACTGCGCATGATTTATAATTGATATTCTGGTCGTGCTAAGATGATTTGAATGTTATCGAAAAAATAATATGTTTAAATTTTGAATTGAGATGAGTTTGTTATTCCAGAAAAGCGGTTTCTGTATAAATGTTAAAACATAGCAGCGACATCAGACACCCTTATTTCACTCCCTCATTTGCCTCTATATAATTATTTTTTTTTAACTTCATGAGCACTGGACAAAAATATTTTCAAGTTCAATTGAATCTGTAGCATAGCTCTAAAAAATTAAATAACTAACACCAGAACTTAATTGAACTCAACACATATAATGAAAAAAAAAACATTATACTAAATTACGACGACCCTCGTTATGTTTATTACTATAGCATGAAAATGTTATGATTGCAGTGAAAGACCTGTCCTCGGGCAGAATTACTATTGAATGGAAGTCCACTGCTGCAGTCACAAGGTAGCGTGCTGCCTTGTCACGCAGCGGGCCGGAGTTCGATTCCCGGTCGGGACAGGCTCCTGGGTGAGGTTTTTTCGGGGATTTTCCTCACCTGTAAGACAAATGTCAGGAAACGTAGGGCCCAACAGTCCCCGAAAATCATCCGGCCATTAGTATCATCCTTATCATCATAAATATCATCCTTCATCGGTGTGGAAGCAACGGGAATCTATCACATCTATAATACCCCAGTAAAACTGCAAACCATAGCATGAAAATGCTATGATCGCAGTGAAAGAACCGCAGAATTACTATGGAATAGAAGTCCCGAGGGTCGCGGGACAACATCGATGGATTTTCAGAATGGAAAAAATCCAAGGGAAAATTCCTCCGAGAGGGACTTTAAGCCGTGTACCTCGAGTCAGAAGATATTTAGGCTTGCAAAAGAACCTCAAACCTGAATAAAAAGGCCTCTGAACAAAATTTAATTGATCTTTCTTCGTCCAAATAATATCATAGTTTCCTCAAGTCGTTGTAATAACCACTGATATCTACAGGGAAATCAGCATAACCTAATTAGTCTGATTAAGAAACTTTCCACTAGGGGAGCACTTATATTCCGAGCTGGACGAACGGGGACCGATAAATCAATCAATATTATTTTTAGTGATTAAATAAAATAATACTGTTAAAGTTTTATACGATTTTCATATTTATTTTAATACAAATTCTGTGCAATTTAAATTGAATTAGAACTACTAAAATAGCATGGTGTGAAGGACTAGAAGGCTCTTGGCCTACAAGCCGGCTCCTGGCCTCACATCCACATGTGTTAATAACAGAGATCTAGCCAGTATAGGGATGACAAGCGGTCAGTATGTCGGGTCTACCAGCCATTATAGCTGTTTATCTCTACGTTAACCTGCTACTTATTGTAGCTTCCCAAATTCCTCATGACACAGGGTGAGCGCTGGTCCCATAGTGGCCGAAATTGCATGATCAAATTTCTTTCCCCAAAGGAACTCGTTCGTATCAGTGCAATTCCCTTAGCTCTTCACCAAGAGATCACATCTTAAACCACTCGGCTACGCCGCAGTACACTGCTATGGATACAATAATGGTTTTTAATCTATCAAATAAAACGACACATTATTTAATATATTACGAAATACTTTCAGTTGTACAAGAAATAATAACTGTTTTTATTCCAATTGAATTTTTGTGTCTACAGGGATATAATTGTTATAAGTTATAACATTGCTAAATTTCGTGGAACCATTTATTTACAGAAAACATGTACTATTCGTACGAGACACCAAAAAATAAACATCTTTACAACTCGTACAGTACGGCAAATTACTATATATCATGTGCCAAAACATTCAAATTATGTAACATACTCTTCCGGAGGTTTTAAATTTAGCAGTCTGCACCAAACACTCTCAAATATCTCGCCTCATACGGTATAACGATTTATGAGTCGCGACTCACTAGTCGCGAACGTCCAATGGGAGCTTTCCACGTAGGGCTGGCCGTTACTTCTCGATGGTTCAGTTTAAAGGTGAATATATTCGTGAAGAATCGCAAGCGTTGATCTTTTGAGAACCTTCGATGCTTGTCATAAATCACCCCTCAGGGCATTTAGTATTCAGTCGCGATAGATAAGCTACCTGTAAGTTGTGATTCAGGATACTTTTTTTTTGTATCTGCGACATTTAATTGTATTAACCAGTAACAGTGATTCTCCATGATAGTGCGTTTTCTCGTACTTACAGCAATGGCGACCATGATTGAAAGTTCAACTTCCTACATTTCGTGTGGTTCCAACCTAAATAACTGTACTGTAATATTACAATACTACAAAACCACGTGTGGGAAGTAAAGCACTGCCGCCCTCTGTATACTACAAAAATGTATATACAAAAATATACGGTATCCAAAAGATAGTGTTAATATACATTATACGAAACACATCACTGCACTTTGAATTAACTGAACTTTATTTGAAACAATATAAAACAATAAATAACAATAAATACGTACTTGCCACAAATTGATGACTTACTGGTGTCACGGCCTCCCGTAGTTTCAACTAATAAACATTGTCCACACTGTTAACGTTAGTCAGTTGTTTACAATGAACGCAAATATTTCCAACAAAGGTTTTATTATTTTAGTATTATTTATTATTTTGAAAACACCATCGCGCAAAAAATAATGTACATCGCACGTTAGTGAAGTGTTTTACAGAATCTCTGAAATTAAAAATCTCGCTATTGTTTGGTTTTTAAACATTTTCCTCGCTTCGGTAAAAACCACTTCCAAACTCGCATCGTACGTAATATATTATTATGAAGGACTTAACAAAAAAATCATTTGTGATTCAGAAAAATATCAAAATTAAGTAAATAAAGAATATTGCAAAGTTTTGTATAATACCTGTGCGAAGTTAATAAAGAAATTCTACCTTTTTCAACTTACACACACCGCTACTAGTGATAAATAATAATAATAATAATAATAAAAATAATAATAATAACAATAAGTAATAATATAATAATGTCCGTCACGCAGAAACTGTGTAAATTAAGCGAATTTTGTTCCCATTTTCCTGTTTTACGGATTGTAAATTTATTTTGTTAAATTCGTATAACTCAATTTCTGACGCCAACTTATTTTGAAGTGTCGGCCTGCAGTGAAAATAAATAATACATAACCGTCAGTTATCTACATAGTGTATATTATTACTTACTTACTTACTCACTGGCACTATCGAACCCGTAGGTTCATGGCCGTACGGACATAAGCTCTCCATACATCCCTATCCTGAGCTAATTCTTTCCAATCATTCCCTGTATAATCTACTTCCCTCAAATCATAGTTAATGTTATTCTCCCACCTCATTCTTGGTCTACCAACTGGTCGTTTTCCCTATGGCTTTCCTACAAGAAGCTTCCATGCACGTCTTTCATTCCCCATACGTGCAACATGTCCTGCCCATCGTAGTCTACGAGACTTAACTGTTATTATATCTGGCTTCCTGTAAAGACCATGTAGTTCATTGTTATGTAGTCTTCTCCATTCACCTGTCTGTTCATCTCTCTTTGGTTCAAAAATTTTCCTACGTACTTTATTCTCAAATACTTGTAATCTCCTTTCCTCCCTTAAAGTAAGAGTCCATGTTTCGTAACCATATAATATAACTGGTAGAATAATAGTTTTATATATTTTCAGTTTAACGTTTTTTGAAAGGAGTTTGGACATCAAGAGTCTCTGCAATGCATAATAGCATGCATTTCCAGAATTGAGCCCATGTTTAATTTCTTTGTGCATCTCATTCCTATTTGTGATTATTGTTCCTAGGTATTTGAATGCAGCCACCTCCTCAAAATTTCCCTCATTTGTCATTAACTGTCCATTTCCATTATTTAATGAATTTCTACGTGTGACCATATATTTAGTTTTATTGATATTTACTTCCAGTCCTAATTTCTTAGTGTTACTCAATAATGTGTGCGTGTTAGCCTTTAGTATCTCCTCGCTATCGGCCAGTAGTACTACTTCATCAGCATAAACTAACAGCTTATTAATACCATTGAGTTGTAAGCCTTCCTCATTCTCTAAAGATTTAATGGCATGCTCTAGTACAAAATTAAATAGTAGAGGAGATAGTGCATCTCCTTGCTTCAACCCATTCTGGATTTCAAAAGTGTCCGAAAACTGTTTCCCTACACGCACCCTACTCTTTGTGCCATTTAGACTCATTCGTATAAGTCTAACTAAGTATTTAGGAATTCAGAACTTCAGCAGGATACTATATAACTTCTCCCTCTTAATTGAATCATATGCTTTTTTGAAGTCTACATACAGTTGATGTACAGTACCATTATATTCCCATTTCTTTTCTAAAATCTGTCTTATACTAAAAATCTGATCTGTTGTAGACCTGTTTCTTCTAAATGCACATTGATGATGTCATAGAATGTCATCAATATAGGGAGTAAGTCTGCTTACTAATATATTTCTTAGAATTTTGTAAGAAGTTGAAAGTAGTGAGATGCCCCTGTAATTTTTGCAATAAGTTTTATGTCCTTTCTTATAAATTGGTACAATAATTGATTCCTTCCATTCATCTGGAAGAGTTTCTTTTTCCCAAATCATACTAAGCAACCAGCGTATCTTGTCCATCAATTTTTCTCCCCCTGATTTTATCAGTTCTGCTGGGATCTCATCTGAACCTGATGCTTTATACATCTTCAATTTTTCAATCATCATTTCAACCTCTAATGCACTTGGCTCTGCTACTAGCATTTCTGCTGTCTGTAAATTATCCTCCTCAATGTCTTTTCTGTATGTACATTTAATAGCTGATTAAAGTAACTTTTCCATCTATTTAATATACTCCTGGAATCTGCAATCATATCCCCATTTTCATTCCGAATTATGTTTGTTCTAGCCTGAAACCCTTTCTTCTCTATACTAATTCCCTGATATAATTCTCTAATGTTCCTATTTTTTGCATTCGTTTCCGATTCCGATTGAGGGTCTTTCCACTTTTCACCGGTTGCCCTTTTACCAGCCGGCTGCTGGCCCTTCACATCCACATGTGTCAATCACAGAGGTAGATGATCAACAGCCAGTGTAGGGGTGACATGTGGTTAGCATGTCGAGTCCCCCAGCCGTTATAGCTGGTTCCTCAACCTGGAGCCGCTACTTATTTAGCTACCCAATTGCCTCACGATGCTGGGTGGGCACCGGTCCCATACTGGCCGAAATACCATGAGAAAATTTCTTCCCCCATGGAGACTCGAACCAGCGCAAGTCCCGTAGCTCTGCGCCAAGGCTTTCTACCTTAACCGCTCGGCTACGGCGCGGGACTCATTCAATTCAAGATCATTAATCTTCTCTCTCAAATATTCCCTCTTTTTACTCTTTACTAGCTTGGTGGTTTCCCGTCTAATACTACCCAATTGCTCTAAATTTACCTCATTTGTTTCGTGTAACCATTTCATTTTTGCTAGCTTTCTTTTCTTTACAATGTCGGCACATTCATCATCAAACCATTACTTGTTTTGCCTCTTTTTTAAACAACCAATGCTTTCTGATGCTGACAATTTAATATTATCTCTTATAGCCTCCCATTCTATATTTATATCAGTTTCTTCTTCGTTTGTCACATTGTCATCTGAAGATTCCAGTACTTCAAATCTATTAGCAATTTTGATTTGGTATTCTTGCCGCATTTAATCATTTTTCAAGTTTTTTAATTCAAATTTTACAGAATCATCTTTAACGTTTGTTCCTCTGTTGTCTGATTTTCACTCTGACCTGATGATGATCCAAATTGCAGTCTGTCTCTTTTACATGATTTAACATCGATGATGCTACTGTGCCAGCGTTTATCCACTAATACATGATCTATCTGGTTCCGAGTTTCTCCATCTGGGGACGTTCAGGTGTATTTATGAATATCCTTATGCTGAAACGTTGTGCTCTTAACAATGAGATTCTTTGATGTGGCAAATGTGACTAATCTAACCCCGTTGTCGTTACTATCTTCATGAAGACTGAATTTGCCTATTGTTGGTTTGAATATATCTTCTCGCCCCAATTTTGCATTAAAATCTCCGAAGACAATTTTCATATGATATCGTGAAAGGCTATCAAATAAGCATTCTAATTCTTCGTAGAACTAGTCCTTGATCCTGTCATCTTTATCTTCTGTGGGGGCATGTACATTTACAATTATGAAATCATGTTGTTTACCCTTTAGAATTATGTATGATATCCTATCACTAACAAACTTAATATCTCGGATAGCGGGTAGAATCCTCCTTCTGACTAAAAAAAAACCCGTTCCAAATGCAGGTCTTTATGCACCCCCGTAGTATAATGCAAAGCTTCCTGATTCCTGACTACCTTCTCCTGGCCACCTAACTTCCTGTAAAGCGACTATATCCAAGGGCGATTTATCTAGTTCCCGCGTTAATATTTCTAGTGCTCCGCTATTGTATAAAGTCCTAACATTCCATGTTCCTAGGAACATGTCCCTGTGTTTAAGCCTTTGGCATGGGTTCCCTGAAGTTGTCCCTACCCGGAGAACCGAATGGGGGACTATTTGACCTCCGGAAAATTTTACCCCAGTTGAACCCATTTCTTGACGGTTGTATTTTTACGGTGAAAGATCGTCACTCTTTCGCCCAAGATACTTTTTTCGTCTGGCTTATCACCTTCGACCAGTCCGGCATGGGTAACCCTATTGGCAGCAATGCTACCGCCGGCATAGCTCTCAGGATCATTTAAGCACGCAAACCACTCCACCACGACAAGGTAAAGATACCATGGAGGGTATTGTATATTATTAATTAGGTTAATTAGGTTACAATTTTTTCACACCTTCTGACAGTCATATACTAATAAAATACAATTTGTCCCAACATAAGGTAACAAATAAAAACAAATTAATTATAGAGGGCTATTATAAAAAAAGGAACACACTTCAAACATATCTTCCAAACTACAACTAGAATCACAATTGCAACGTTCTAGAAACAGAAAAGTTTGAAGTTCCGATCATGGCCGCATTGGCGCTGTTACATGAAGTTGCGATCATAGTTGCATTGGCGCTGTTAGATTGGAAGAGGAGGAGCAGAAGATCAACTTCATCGCCGATGGCCTCCCAGGTCACCAGACCTAACCTCGTGTGATTTTTATATGTGGGGTTACGTAAAAGACCGTGATTTTACCACCCCTATGCCTGACACTTTTCAAAATCTGCGACATCGAATTGTTTAAGCTGTGAATTCGATACCTAGAGACCAGCTGATTCGTGTGTGGCTAGAAATGAACCACCGTTTTGGTATATGCCGTGTAACACATGGTGCTCATATTGAATGCATAAAGTAGCGAATTTGGACTTTTCACTTCCCAGGAACATTATAATTGTGTTTATATTGCTTGTAGTTTGGACGAAATACATTTCTGAAATATTTTTGAATTGCCCTGAATATAGCACGAATCGCTGAGAACCAATCCACTCGGTTTATCTGTTGATCCTTTCTTAAGAATTCCCAAAATGTATTTGTAATATGTTTTAGTAATAGGTACTGCAGAAATTCCTCTACAACCAGTGTTATAACTTCACTATGATGCTCGCTTTGTTTTCCCGCAGCTCTGTTGTAAACACTTAAATACAAAGATGCCGACTACCGCCACTCTATTAATTCCGCATGTTAATCATTGTCAAGCATTGTCGCGCAGCACCCGCTTTTATATGAACGGACGACCATCATAGTGAGGCAATAATAGCTTTTCTGTTTTTTAGACGTTTTACTGCTTATTTCACTATTTCTATGTCAATAGTAACTGTCATATCATCATCCCCTTCGCATTGGCATTAATCCTATATTCTTCACGGTTCTCTGTTAATTACTCTTCAAAATGTCTTTTCCAATTGTCAAATGAAATAAAATTAAAAGATCAACTATTTACATAATTTAATCTCAAATTCTATAATGTTATCCATGTTACAGAGCTTCGCCTACCGCCAATACACCTCCCAATTTAGATACATATGTGCCAATATTTGCTTTTTTCGTCTGTTAACGTTTTTCTTAATTATATAATTTGACACAAATTTATATATCTACTGATTAATTTTTCCAACACTTTATAAGATATGAAAATAATTAAACTAATGTATTGTCATGATCGCGAATGATCTTCGCGCAATTCTGGGAAACATCCTTAGAATATAACAAATTATGTATTTATTAAATAACTCCGCCATAACCGGTCCCAAGTCCGGATGAGAAAGGAGGAGGGGGAGGAGTAACACCTCGTTAAAAAACCTAGGTTCAGCTGACCCGATTGATAGTAGTAGTAGTAGGACTTTATTAGACAAAAAGTAAGATATTTACAATCTTATTTACAAATATGGGTCGCACGGGCAGTAAGCCGTACGTGCTGTTGACAGTCCGTTACAATAAAGTAATAATTGCTACTAGTGTGAAGAAAAATAAACAACAAAAAAAACAATAGCATTATAATTACATAAATAAAACGCAATAATATTACAATTAAATAATAGTACAATAGCATTATACACTCAAAGAAACCATAACATTACAATTACATAAAGAAAACACAGTAATATTACAATTAAAATAAAAACACAATAGCATTATACATTAATTAATTTGTATACAATTATTAAGAATTAATTTTATTGCATTTTTACAACATATATTTATTCATGAATGAGTGTGTTCTTATTTTCCGCGTTTTGTCCAGAAATTTACCCAAGTTTATCCAATTTTTTGGATTTACCAGTAACTCGTAGCATGCCAATCTTTCCCGATTTGAATTTAGAAATCTTTCCGGTAATAACTGACGTCTCCAATATTCTAAATCATGTAATACTATAACAAAGTGTATTGAGTAATGGAATAGTATATTACAATTCGAGGTTGGGAAGTGATTTTTATAGAAGCGAGGATATGATTAAAAACCGAGCGATAGAGATGTTTTTAATTTCCGAGATGGGGACAAGTAGATTACAGGCAGGCAAACCTTGATTTCATTCGTGGAATAACCCAATAAATAAGATTAATAAAGAATATAAAGCTAATAATTAGCCAGGATTTTATGCTTGAACTTGTCATAATAATTATTATAGGCAATAGAAGGGCAATCTCTAATCAACACGGGTATCTAAAAATAATTCTGATATAAATTTTTTCATATACCTATTTAAGTAAACATAAAACACATTAATTTTTGTCTTTCAGCTCATTTATGCCAAGAAGATCGGGATACTCAGATTCTCGAGCAATCAGTACGTGTTATCTAAAATAATTAAGATATAAATGTATAATTATTTTTACCCCCACTTGTTCAACTAAACATAAAAACACATTAATTTTCGTCTCTCAGCTTATTTATGCCAAGAAGATCGGAGTAAGTAAAATCCCGAGCAACGCCGGATAATCAGTTCGGGGTAACTAAATATAATTAAAATATAAATATTTCCTCCAACGTACTCAACGTAACATAGAAACACATTAATTTTTGTTTTTCAGCTCATTTATGGCAAGTATATCGATGTAAGTAGATAAGCTAATCAGCACGGGGTATCTAAAAATAATTACGATATAAATTTATAATAATTTTTCCTTTCACTTATTAAACTAAAATAACACATTCATTTTAATTTCTCTAAGCGTAGCAGCGCATGCTGGGTGTTAACTAGTGTTTGATACAATCATGCTTTTGTTTCACGTGTCGGATGTTTTAATTTAAATACTTTATTCATTGAAAAATAATATTTCTTGGCATTTTGTATTTTTTTAATTCTTCCTGGATATTATTATGTTTATATAGTCCCTTTAAGCAGAGTCCATAAAATAATCAGTTATTGAAGTAATGTCAATTTTACTGTTTGGGACTTGCTGATAGTAAGTGCCAATTTTAACAAAACAAACGTAGTTTTATTCAATATTGTGTACGATATAAAAACGGAATTATAAAAAAGAAAAAAACCAAAATATTCAAGTATCTTAATGAAACTGTTTCCAAAATTAAATCTTTAGAATAAAATCCTGCCAAAAAAGGTATGCCACATAATGCAAAATTGCCCTAATCTTAATTTGGCGAAACAAAAATTTCTCGTACCAGTTATTTAAATGTTTCGGACCGCACTGAAAACAAATATTTTTCGTACCAGTTATTTAGATGTTACAGACCACACTGAAAACAAATATATCTCATACCAGTTACTGAGATGTTACGGACCGCACTGAAAACAAAATCATAGAAACTGAGTTATTATTGTACATTATTGTATAATTTGACACAAATTTAAGTAATTCCCACTCATTTATTTTTCTATCGTTTTATAAACAATATGAACTAAATTAAATAAATGTATCTCATAGGATACATTGCCACTTTAAGCGCTGAACGACTGCACATATTTTGATGAACATTTTTGTGTTTAATAATAGTTATTAAGTCTGGTAAAATATTCCTTAATAACATTGTATAAAATCTCTTTTATGGAAGCGAGATTTGAGTTGTAAAGTAAAAATAAATAAGCAGTTTTTTTATTTAACAAAGAAACTAGTTTATACTCGCATTTCACCTAGAGGCATATACATGATTTATGATTTTTCAATTAGGCCCATGTAAGTTACACAGTATGTGGAAGATGAAGTCTATTAATCTTCGGGAGTGTGAAAGATGTATTTGAAGAAATATTGTATTTCGATATTATTGAGTTGATGTTTCAGATTGGCAAGGATACAGATTTTATGTTGCTGGTAGGTTGATAAAGAGCTGTTGAAATAAGATACGTGCGACACACTATACTTCTTGTATAATGCAGAAATCAATGTGCAATTACTGAGAATTGTAGTAGTAGTAGTAGTAGGACTTTATTAGACAAAAAGTAAGATATTTACAATATTATTTACATATATGGGTCGCACGGGCAGTAAGCCGTACGTGCTGTTGACAGTCCGTTACAATAAAGTAATAATTGGTACTAGTGTAAAGAAAAATAAACAACAAAAACAGCAATAACATTACAATTACATAAAGAAAACAAACACAATAATATTACAATTAAGTAATAACACAATAGCATTATACACTAGAAAAAACATTAACATTACAATTACATAAAGAAAACACATTAATATTACAATTAAATAATAACACAATAGCATTATACACTAATTAATTTATATATAATTGTTAATAATTAATGGTATTGCATTTTGATAACATATATTTATTCATGAATGAGTGTTGTCCTTATTTTTTCCGCGTTTTGTCCAGAAATTTACCGAGGTTTATCCAATTTTCTGGATTTACCAATAACTCGTAGCATGCCAATCTTTCCCGATTTGAATTTAGAAATCTTTCCGGTAATAACTGACGTCTCCAATATTCTAAATCATTACATTTTCCTAATATATGTATCTCATCTTCAAAGTTCCCGCACATTGGACATATTCGCATATCGTGATCGTCGCTAATTTTTAGAAATTTCCATGCCCCTAGCCTAAACCAAGCAAGCCCTGATCTCTCCTTAAATCCTAGGTTGAGTATATACGATTCTTTTCCCCAGACGTGTTTTAGGTCTCTTTGTAAACACAGTGAGCGTTTTCCTGTACATTCGGCGAAAGTATCTTGTTGGTTTATATCTAAGTACCTCCTCCTTATTTTTCTCCACACGTTCTTGCGATTTTCAGTCCCTTTTTCCCATATCCAGCCCATCCCAATCTTTTGGAGTTCTCTCCTAACCTCGTCTGCCCAAAATTTAACATCTATGTTTTTAATTTGGTGGTCGTAACAAATTGCTCTAAGCATTGTTTGTTCACCTTGGATTACTCGCAACCAGTATTTGAGTACACGAATTTTACAGTTATGTCGTCCTGGAATGACCCGAATTCATATAAAATTCCACAGTTAGAAACGGCCTTACTAAGTCCTGTAATATACTTTAGAAAATGCGTATATACCTTATTTAGTATTTCCGTTCTTTGGAAACCCCAAATCTCACTACCATAGTGCATTACTGGCCTGACCATCGCTCCATACATTTTTTCTAATGTGCTGACTGGAATATCAGGCACTCGACCCAGAATACCGAGTACACTGTTAAGTTGTCCCCTCCCTTTAAATAATGCTATATCAATATGTTTTTTCCACTTTCCGTTCATTTTCAACGTCGTACCAAGATATTCAAAATGTTTCACGTTTTGAAGTACTTGATCTCTGTATTTCCATTCCTCTGCTCTACCATAAACCGTCCCATTTTTAAAGGTCATTGTTTTTGTCTTACTAACATTTACAGTCAATCCCCAATTCCTACAGTATATTTCCAGTAGGTCAAGACCTCTTTGCAATCCCTTGATTGTCTTGGAACAGATAATTAAATCATCTGCATACAACAGGACTGGGATTCTAACATTTCCTATCTCCGGAGCCTCAATTTCTCCTTCTAGCATTACGTCTACAATATCATCAACGAATAGATTAAATAGCATTGGTGATAAAATGCAACCTTGTCTCACTCCCCGATTGGCTTCACTGCTCTCTGTAATGTGCCCTTGGTCTACTTTTATACAAATTTTAACATATTTATAAATTGACATTAAAGCATGTATCATTTTATGAGACAATCCTTTCCGATTTAATTTTTCCCAAAGTGCGCTTCGGTCCACAGTATCAAATGCCATCTTAAAATCAATGAATGCACAAAATAATTTACCCCCCTTCATTTTCAGATTGTCATCAATTAATGTTCTCAGAACAAATACGTTGTCCACCGTGGAGTACCCTTCTCTAAAACCTGCCTGATATTTTGAGAGCCTATTGTTCTCTTTAGCCCATTGTCTTATTCGTTCGTAAAGTACTTTACAATATATTTTTCCGAACACTGACAAGAGACAAATTCCCCTGTAACTTTCTGGTATCTGTGCCCCACCTTTCCCTTTGTATAGCGGTTGGATGACACCTGTCGCCCAGGCTTCCGGATAATCTCCTCCATTAAAAAGTTTGTTGAACGCAGTTTTCAAAACGTCTAATAATTTATTGGATGATATCATATTTTTCAAGAATTCCCCTGGTATTCCATCAATTCCAGGTGCTTTACCATTCTTTAAACATTTAATGGAAGAAACCACTTCATTTTTCGAAATATCCTGATCCAGTAATTGAATATGAATTGGGTCAGGGATCTCAACTATATTTCCTTGATTATATCTTAACCTCTCATTTCCCAGCACCCTATCAAAGTAACTTCTCCATTCCCCGGGCGTTATTCTTGTCCGATTTATGGACTTTACTTTGAGTTCCCTTAACGCTTTCCATATGTCCGCAATGTTCCCACTTTCAGTCGCGACTCTCATTTCTTCGGATTTCTTATTTTGCCATGCTAGTTTTGTTTCTGCCAATAATTCTTTATATTCCTTTCTCTCTTGCGCATAATTTTTTCTGCTTTCATCTGTGCTTTCTTTTCTAAACTTTAAAAGACTACTTTCGACAAATTTCTTCTTCTTTCTACATGCATTATTGTACCACCCTTTGTCCTTCTGGTTCATTGCGTATTTAAACTTGAATTTTTCCCCTGCTTTTTGAAAACATTCTGTCAAAGTTTTAATAATTTCCTCCCCGCTAAGATCATTTAATTGCAGATCCTGTATTAGCGTTTCCAAACTCGTGATAAATTCTTCTCTCAGATCCTCGATCCACCTGAAACGTGTAATTGGCCGCAATATTGTTGCCACCTCATCATTAACTGTCTCACTAATACCTTTCATATTTAAAATAAGTTTGTTTGGGAAGTGGTGTGATTCGATTCTGGAAACTATACAGAAATTACTTAGGACTGGAATCATGTCTTGTGTGCATATTGAATAATCGATTACGCTACTTCCATTTTTATTAATAAATGTCAGTTCTCCATTTTTATCTTCCCCATATTTCCCATTCAGAATTTCAAGTTCAAATGCATCGCAAAAAGCTAACAATTGGTTTCCTTCTGAATTTAAAATCTTATCTTTGCTTCTCCTACCCTCACCTCGTGTTTCATTATAATCCGATTTTATAGTGATATTTTCCTCCCCAATCCTACAGTTAAAGTCCCCTAAAATTATTATTCCCGCTTCCGGAAACCTATCTTTTATTTCTGCCAACGAGTCAGACAATTCAACGAAAAAATTTGGATTGGCATACCTGGAATTTAGTGGTTGGCGGTAAATAGACAACAGGCACATTTCTGCTCTTTCTGTATGGTAATATATACAAATTGCCTCTTTTAAAGTAATATTTACCTTTTTAATATATGGGTCTAAGTTAGCTTTATATAAAATGGCAACACCGCCTGGATATCTACCTCTCTTTCCTCTATTTTGATTACCCTTAAAATAACCTTTCATATTACATAGATTTACGCATTCATTAGCTTTTAACCATGTTTCTCCTAGAGCTAATATATCAAAAGTCTCAATAAACTCTACACATCTGTCCATTGAAAGTTTTTGTTTTAACCCTTCGATATTCCATGAACCGACTGTCAACAAACCCTATTGTGTTCCCTTGTCATTAGTCTTACCTGTATTTTTCGAACTTCCCCCTCTCAATAGTTCCTTTTCTGCGGGTAAATTCAGAAGTCTTAGTGATTTTCTTGTTGGAGTTCTTGTGTCCGCCGGTCGTTCACTTCTTAGAGGTGGGGTATGCTTTTTGCGTTCGGCCGTTTTTTGCTGTATGTTTATTGGATTCCTGGGAGTTAGTATCGTAGTGCTCCCTCTCTCTTTCTCTCGTGTAGAATTTTCTCCCTCCTCTGCTGTAAGGAGACCACCTGCTGTTGAAGCGTCCCCTGTAGGTTTTGGGGACTCGCTGTCAATGACCTCTTCAAATTCATTTTCAGAGTTGTCCATATTTTGTAGTTGTTCCCTACTCCAGATTCGTCCATTTATAATCAATTTATTAAATTGCATGATTTCATGGCAGCCCTGCCTCCTCGCCTCGAGCATGTGTCGCTTAAGAAATTCCCTTTCGCGGCGCACCTTCTCACTAAAGTCTTCGGCAATATTGATACCGGTCCCTTTAAGATATTTACTGTCTCTAAGGATCCAACATTTTATTTTGTAGTGTGACAATTTGCATACAATCGGTCTCTTCCCACTATTCCAACGACCTACTCTGTGCGCTCTATCAATATCACTGTCCACCAAATCAATCCCGATTTGCGCCACTACTCTTTCAACTATATGTTCAGTTTCCTCCCAGCTTTCCCTGTCTTCTTCATGCACACCAGATATCACAATATTATTACGGCGACTCTGGTTTTCGAGATAGTCTAATTTAGATTCCAGCCATTTCAATCTGTCCTCCATCCGATGCATGTTCGTCTCAATATCACGAATTTTTTCACCCACGTTGCACTTTTCAAACCCCTCTTTCACTTCAGTTGACAATGTTTCAATCAGCTTTCTAACTTCTTCCATAATGCTTTGTCCCCTGCACACTTCAACCACTCTACAAAAACACGTCCGCTCTTCTCGACGGCTAGCACAAAAGTATCTAGTAAGGACCCCTAGCCAGGGTTACGATGAAGACCCCATCGGAGAATGCAGCAGAGTAGGAGAACGATATGGTGCAGACGACTGATGAGGCAACAAAGGATGGAGCAGACAGTTAGCTGCAGTGAAAGCAACTGATCTATGATGGACTCCAGAAAAAGTCTCTGATCCTCCAAGTTGGGCTAGCTCTTCATACATTGTAAAAAAACATAATGCTAAAAAAACATAATGCTAAAAAACCAAAATATATAACCCAGAATAGGAAACTCATAAAACGACAAAGGAAAATAAATAGGACAATACATATAGGATGTTGGAATATACAGGGATTGAAGGTAACTCAAGACAACATGAAGAAGAGAAATCTGACACGCAAGACCGGGAAGTGTGGAAGAAAAAAATGGTATATTTTGGTTGAGGATACCTGTATGAATAACAGAAACAATCTTGAAATAAAATTATTGAATACAATAGAAGCGCGTTTTAACATTTTTCAAGCCATTACATATTTCAGAACACAACGAAATTCTACCTTGCGAAAAAGTTAATAATTTCTGCTCTAATCATGCTAACAGCTGTGCTGACATAGCTTTCTAAACATTCCGTTCAATTGCATGAGGAACCCGCCGACTCGCGCCACACTTCCTAACAATTGCTGTGCTTGTATTATTTTCGTTAGGATTTACAATAAATGCTCCATGTTCCAATAGAAATCAGATCAAATCAAATCAAGTAAGTAGTTCAATACATAAGAGACAACTGTGCCGCTACCTGCCACACCTTGCGAAGTAATCGCCCTACAACACGAATTTGCCACAGGCCGTGAGGATATGCTGAAGCAATTCTTAGTACATTTCATGACATACATTTTATATAATTTGTTAAAATATAACATTCAGACATACTTGTGTTTCAATACAATAAGGTATTGGATAATATTCCAGGGGGTGTTTTGATCTCATCATATTATAATACACTTTTATTCAATGTAGATTTGATAGGTATTCGGATTATTATAAATATCAGGATCCTTGCGAAGGTTTACCATGTTATATCCCCAATAATAAACTGTTAGCATAATAATTTGTGTACATCATTTTACTGATTAATATTATATAACAATATTAATGTATTCATTAACTGTTCATCAGTATATACCACATAATTATATAGAACCAAATGTATTAGTAAAAGGTTTAAATAAACAAAATTTGTTAAACGTTTTTATCTGATTTTAGTACATCAATCGTTATAACTGGACCCAGGAAAGAGGCTATGTTAGTACCTTATAAGATGTATTGCCATTGTAAGGGTCAATTAAATTTGTATTTATACATTGCAACGAACCAAAGAGTTTGTTTTCAATTTCGGGTTTCTGGTAAACTCCCACTTATAATGGTCATATTTCCCCAATTTTTGAGGAATAACTTCGTTGGTTTATTTTAATAGTTTCGTTATGAAACTTCGAAAATTGCGACCGCTGGAGTGATTATTACATTTTCGTTCAAGGGAATCCCTATGCCTAATATTTCGATTCTTTGGTTATCGACCTCGTCCCTACTCTTTTTTATCAATTGCCTCAACCAAATCTTGGTTTCATTGAAATGAAAATAGCGACCGCTAGAGATTCATGGACACACACACAAATACATACATACATAAATTTTGGTTTTTGGTGTCTACTATAAAGGATCGATGTAGATTTATTATTTTTTTCGAAATCTTTTCATGAGAACAACTTAAATAACTACATTCCTTGATCAATAGTCAATTACTTAGGAAAACACTTCCCTCGCATTATAACCTCGATTGAATGAGATAACGAGTGCAAATACGATATTAGTTTCTCCACATCTAACCACCCCATTCATAAAATTCTATTTCAGCATGAGGAGTGAATTAAGACACATTTTGTTCAATACATATATTACTCCTTTTTAGGACGTTTGTATCAATTCTCTCTATAACATGTTTTAATGCAGGCAATCATATTTATCTTCGCACCTCAAGTTATTTTTTGTGTTTACAGTAGTATTAAATATATTAAGTGTAAGTTGTTTTAGAACACCGGGTTACATACGTCCAATAATTAATTTTTCTCTATTTATTTAATTTTATACTATGTAATTAATCTTTTCCTGGTATTTTTATATATCTTGTACATATTATATATTTAATTCGTTAAATTTAGAGTAAATCAAAATACATTATAAATATTAATTGTATTGTATTCATAACTTATAATCGTTTATATAAACATTGTAATTTAGATGTAAGACTATTTCTTTGTATTTTTTTAAACCTGGTTGAGTGGTAGACAAGGCCTTAAGGCCTTAACTCTGCCAGGTAAAGTAAAGCTATTATTATTATTATTAATTATTATTATTATTATTATTATTATTATTAATATTATTATTATTATTTAATCAATTGAGTTGGTGTTTACTTGATGAAAATCCATATTTACTAATTAAATAAAAATAAAACGTAGTTTTATTTGATTTTCATATTTATTATATAATTCAGTGACAGCTGTTTCGGTACACTGTACCTTCTTCAGACATGTTAACAAATTATGAATTGTGTTCCAACTGATCTAAGCAACAATACAACAATATTTATTTAATTTTTTTAATTTAAGAAAGGGGATTCATTCAAATCAAGTTGAGAATTTAACAGTTTGTTACTACTTTTAAATGTATTAATTTATACAGCCTCCAATAGATCTAACTTCTTACCCTTATCACAAACATGTAAAATTTCAAAATTTGGATCGAAACAATGATTCATTTGGAATAGGTGGTTAGCATATTTTGAATATTCTAAATTTCAGTTATATGCTCTCATGTGTTCCTTTATCCGAGAGATAAAAATCTACCAGTTTGTCTTATATAGACATTGTTACATGTGCCACACCTGATAATTTTTATTTTTTTATATTTTGGTTTTATTGTTTTTTATTATATTTTGTAAAGTTTTATTAGTTTTAAATGCCACACTAATGTTCAACTTTTTAAAGTGTTTAGATATTTTATTTGAAAGTGGGCCTATGTATGACATTACGACATATTTCTTTATATTTTCTTTGGGTAAAGGAAAAACTTTGTTAATTGCTCTTTTGTAATGAACTTTCTTAATTAAATATTCTATAATTTTAGGATCGTAGTTATTATTAATAGCTAATTGTTTAATAATATTCAATTCATTATTATATTCCAAAGGTGAAATAGGGATATTTAAAAGTCCATGAATGTAACTATTAAAGGCTGCCATCTTATGAGTATATGGGTGAAGAAAAGAACTATGGATAATAGTATCAGTATGAGATGGTTTGTGAAAGATACGAAACTCAAACTTATTATCAATGTGTTTTATTGATAAATCCAAGACATTTATACTATTATTTGTTTCTAATTCCATTGTGAAATTAATATTTCTGTGAATGTTATTAATAAAATTTAATAAAGGAATTCAATTGTCTTTTGGTTCCTGTGAAACCTTCAATATTATTAATTTTATTAAACAATTAGCTATTAATAATAACTACGGCCCTAAAATTAAAGAATATTTAATTAAGAAAGTTCATTACAAAAAAGCAATTAACAAAGGTTTTCCTTTACCCAAAGAAAACAAAGAAATATGTCATAATGTCATACATAGGCCCACTTTCAAATAAAATATCCAAACACTTTAAAAAGTTGAACATTAATGTGGCATTTAAAACTAATAAAACTTTACAAAATATAATAAAAAACAATAAAACCAAAATAAAAAAAGAAAAATTATCAGGTGTATATAAATCGAAGTGTGGCACATGTGACAATGTCTATATAGGACAAACTGGTAGATTTTTATCTCTCGGATAAAGGAACACATGAGAGCATATAACAGACATTTAGAATATTCATAATATGCTAACCACCTATTCCAATTTAATCATTGTTTCGATCCAAATTTTGAAATTTTATATGTTTGTGCTAAGGATAAGAAGTTAGATCTATTGGAGGCTATAGAAACTAATACATTTAAAAGTAGTAACAAACTTAAACTTGATATGAATGAATCCCCTTTGTTAAAATTAAAAATTTAAATAAATATTGTTCTATTGTTGCTTAGATCAGTTGGAACACAATTCATAACTTGTTAACATGTCTGAAGAAGGTACAGTGTACCGAAACAGCTGTCACTGAATTATATAATAAATATGAAAATCAAATAAAACTACGTTATATTTTTATTTAATTAATAATAATAATAATAATTATTATTATTATTATTATTATTATCGACATTTACTTAATGTTGGTGAATTGTTTAGCATTATACATCCAAGGCATCACCTTTTCAGTTAGCATATATAATTTACTGTTGTTGCAATGGATTAAGTTACTTAAGTCGAGTTAAAAAGTGAATCGTGATGGTAACAACAAACAATTTAACAAAAGATAAATTAGGTTAGATTTACATCACGAGATGTCCTTCAAGTAACATTTCATCTTGAATTAGATTCAATCGCGTTGTCTCCAACTTGTGCAAAAAGAGACTACTTCCTCTCGATCAGGCCCGTGAATCATTATAGGGAGATTTGGACGCAATTTTTTTTTTTGTCCACGTAGTACTCGGGTCATCTTAAGACTGCGCCACCGTCGCTATTTTATCGATTGTAGACGTATGACGTACAAACAAATCGAAATGTAAAATTGAATTTCGAACTAAATTTAAATAAATGAACGGTTGAATTATTATGTACTGTTCGAAGAGAAATTTTAGGTTCAATATAATATAATATTTTTAATGCATCGAAGTTAATTATTAAATTGATTAATTTTCTACAATCTGAAGGAGAAAGTGAAGCTGGAAAATACAGCTAATGGAAGGTAAGAGAATGATTACATATGCCATTTTTTTTCCTCAAAAATTTGGTTCACTTTTCAAAATCGTGTTTTCAAATAACACTGTGAATTATGTAAATTGGCACGCCGTATATTTTGTTTGCATCGTGACATTATAATGTTTGTATTTGAATTGTAATATCCCTTTAAAAAAGTTTGTTTATACCTCATATTATTTTTTATATCTTGGTCTGTAATGTGTGTACTTATTCATCAATATTTTTTTCACAGAATAAATGAGGCTGTCAAGATCAAATCCTATGGGCGTATTTCCTTATAACAGTGATTCGGAAGTCTGCATACGTATAAAATTTTAGGTAAGTGGATCTAATGCTTCTACCTTCATTTTACTAACTCGGGTGTTTAACCTTAAATTGATTTAACCTGATAAAAGTTAGCTAAACTAAATTACCCTAACATATTTTATAGATTAAATTTCTTGTGTAGGTTAAGTTATGAGTGAGGTAGCATTATCTAGAACACCTGCAAGTCTAAAAATAAAATCTTAAAAGATAACCGAAATTTAGAGATAAAGTTTCCATTATGTGACAAAAAAATGAAAAACTTCAGTTTACCTTTCCTAATAATTTTTCTAAGTGCTGCAGAATAGTGAACATGTGCAAACATTTATAAAACGTTTATAGAGTTGAATTGCTAGATAAAACCACGTAGATGTGAAATCGATATGACCAACCTTTGCAATAAATTCCCAACATTTATTAGATATGGATGTATACCAATTACCCTTGCCTAACCTAACTAAATAATTTACATGCATATTATTTAATGAAGTATTCACCAACTTTTCCCATCAGAACCTAACAAAATGAATTTTGTGATCATCCATTTTTTAAAACATATTTTTGAATGTTGGTTATTCCAATTTCACAAATATCTTCACCGTTTAGTGGATGTTCATTTAAGCGTTTGTGTGTATGCACAACAAATATACATAACTTCGAAGAAATCATTGCATACATAGATAAATATTTAATATTTTATTGCAAAAAAATGTTATAAGTATTGTTGCAAATGTTAAAAATATTATGAAATGTTAGTAAGGGCAGAAGAAGTAGGGTAGAGCAACAGCAATACAAGAATATACTGGAAAATGAATGGTAAGATTATCTAAAGTCGGGCCAAAAATGTTCCAAATCTATATAGACCCACACACATGTGCCAAGAGATAAAAATGGATGTAATTTAGAATAATCCGATGCTGCCACCATACAGAACATAATAAAATGAACATCCCAATATTAAAGTCTTAAACTTAAAAAAGGAAAGTTAAACACAGAATGGTGATAATAAAGACATAGTGTAATCATTATTATTAGTTTATTTATGGTATTAGTATTCCATTCTTTTAAGTTAAGTATTTTAAAGAATTGTCATTTCAATTTTCAATGTAATTTTTGATTGTTTGTGAAATATTACAAAAAAACTTCAAAAAATGTATGTGTGTACATTGTTTATTTTTATTATTTCACTCACCTCATAATTCATAGCAGACCCAGGGTTTCTTCACATCATTTGTGACATTCTCAATGCTGTGTCACGTTCACAACTGACGTCAAACGGCCTTCTATCCTGCAGACTGACCTCCCCGCCATCTGGTGGCCGACCGAAGAATTTCCAAATCAGTCCTCTCTCCTTATAACCGGGTATTTCAAAATTCATAGTTGTATTTTCATTCTTGCATATGTAAATTTTTTCCCAAATTGTGAGTTCCTTCAGTTTTTCCAATTGTTTAAGTAATTTTTGTTTTGGTTTCTATTCTATGTTTTTCTGACCAGGCTATTGCAGATTTTTCGGTTTCTCCATTTTTAACATTTCTGAGGTGTTCTTTTAATCTTGTATTTAGATTCCTTTTTGTTTTTCCTATGTATATCTTTTCACAATCTTTACAATTAATTTGATAAATTCCCGATTTTTTGCAGTCTTCACTCTTTTCATTTCTGTTGGTTTTTATTAAATTACCTAAGCTGTAATAATTTTTCGGTACTAATTTAATGTTGAATTTGTTGAAAATTTTTTGAAACTTGTCAAATACTAAAGGATGGTATGTGAACTTCTTGAATTTTTTGCCTATATTTTTTATCTGTCTGAAGAGTACTTTCATTAATGATTTTTTGTTCTTTGAATTTATTTATTTTCTTGTGTATCATCTTCTCTTGAAAACCATTATCCTTCGCAATTTTTATGATCTGTTCTTTCTCTTTATTGTAATTTTATTTGCTCATGGGGACATTCACAAGTCTGTGTGTTAAACTACTCGTATTAAATACTGCCTGTTTATGTGTGATGTCTATACATTGTCGGTTCCCGCTGAATGGATCGCCCAAGAATTCACCTGTGCTACTAGCTGTGAAGTTAATACCATTACTCTTCGTCGTGTGTTGAGGAAATGTCCAGGCAGTTACACGTAAGTCAATCATTTACTCTGTGAATAATAAGCACTGCCTGCAATGGCGTGAAGAGCACCGTCGCCGGATTGGAAATTGGCGATTTTAGGGATGAGTCGCTCTTTACGTTGTAACAATCTAACGGAAGACTTGGATGAAGTGAATTTCAAGATGACGCTTTCTACCAATCTGCATTGTGCCAACTGTGAAAATCGGAGACGTGGCACTAAAACGTAGGATATTTTCTCGTAGCACGACTTTAGTCTCCTAGTCGAACTGAATGCTAATCTAAATGACAATTTTTTAAAGATATTCTGAATGGGATTGAACTTCCTACGACAGAGAACAGTCTGGGAATGATACTTGCTTTTACCAACAGTATGATATTTTATGCCATAACCCAAAGTCTATAGGTAGGTGGTTTGGAGACAATAACGCTTAGAAAACGTGTTTGTCGACCATAGTTCCGAACTCCACCCAATCGAATACCCGAGGGATTGATTAGAACATAAAATGTATTTCTGATCCTAATGACTCACATCATTACTTTCGTCTTACAGCTCTGTAAAAATAATGTGTCTTCAATCATCCATAAACAATCAGACACCTATCAGATATCATCCTGCTAGAGTTACATACACGTCACAAAGACGTTGGGCTGACTTCCTCCTTATTAAAATTCAGTATCTGGTTATGTGCGAATAGGTAATTCTAATGTTGGTGAGTGTTTTTGTACGTTTTATATAGAGTAAATCATATTTTATTAAATTTGGTTAAATGTATATTAATATAGTGTGAAAACTTTGTAAAATTAGTTGATCGTTTACAAGAATGCTTTTACATACACCAAAAACAGAAATTTATTTTAGCCTCTCGTTATAAAACAGTTTCCATAAACAAAATAGTCGAATATAAAGCCACTGCAGGTGTTCAAATTAAATGAGACATATTGTATACTATTTAATTTCACGAATCCCTGTTATTGATGAAACGAGTGACTTAAAATGGTTAAGAGAAGAAAGCAATTTCTTCAATTAAAAACAATGATAATGGAACAAATGCGTCATAATAAAACAGCACACGTTTCAAGAATATTTAACCCTAAACATGTCACGTTATTATTGGATACATATTTGACGATACTTTTAATTTTATAACCTTATAATATAGTAAAATAGTATATTGTAGACTAATATATGGATACTTTAATAAGGATTATAATTTACATAATCATACATTTAAAACAATTATATTTAAGATATTTCAATCATTATATTAGGCAGAAATTGAACACTTGTTTACAAAGAAATGTGTTTTCTCATAGACTCTTCACTTATTTGTGATTTTTGTTCATCCCGATATGTACAAATTACATGTTTACATTCCCTAACGGAAGCATAGTTGTGCTTAACATGGTTATTCCACATACTAAGGAGGTAATTAAACCATGTATGGAGTTGTATATATACAGTAACAAATGAGAAAAACAAATTGGTGCCACATGCAGTTTTTAAGTTAACATCTTTGTGCTATGATTGCAAATACTCTTTGGACAATCATTATACTAAACGTAAGTAAAATATTCGTTTAATATGGAATGGTGTATTGTAAAAAAATGTTTAATCATATGCCAATAAATGTTAATAACTTACACACTTTTATTTGTAAATTCATCAAAGACATTTAATCCTAAATTATTTAGGCTAATAAGTAGTAAAACGAATAACATGCGGCTAATTTAACGTCTCCAAAAATGAAGTAATGAATTCTTCGTAATATTTTTTTTTGGGGTAAGAATTTTACATTTATAATCATACAAAAATATAGAATAAATAATCCAATAATTATGTTACATAAAGTTGTTAGTGAAATATACTAGAGGAGTTATGTATACACAAATGAAAGAAATAACAAGGATTTAAAAATCTTACGTCTAATAGTTTTTATATTAATACTTCAAGTTTTGAATTCACATTGATATAAAAAAGAGTAAAACTTCAGAATGGCTCGTGACATAATAGCCTGATTATTTGAGAAAGAAATGGTTTAAAGAAGACGGTATTCATGACGACGAGATGGACGTTAATTAGGATTGGTTTAGATATATGATATATAATAGCTTTTGTAGGAAAACCAGAAGGAAAACGCCCAGTTGGTAGTCCAAGAATTAGTTGGGAGAATATTAACTATGATTTGAGGGAAGTTGATTATACAGGGGGATGATTGGAAACATTAGCTCAGGATAGGATTTATAGAGAGCTTAAGTCCGCGCGGCCATGAACCTATGGATTCGATAGTGCCAGTGAGTTAGTTAGTTATATGAAATATAATATGACAGCACATAGTAAATATATGGTAATTTGCTGGATCAGTTTTATAGTTTCTTTACCTTTTAAGACCTGAGTCCTGAATAAGATAATATATTTTATATTGTCCTAAAATTAATTAAGCAGTGCTATTGTGTTATTACTTAATTGTAATATTATTGTGTTTCTTTATGTAATTGTAATGTTAATGTTTTTAGTGTATAATGCTATTGTGTTATTATTTAATTGTAATATTATTATTGTGTTTTCTTTATGTAATTGTAATGTTATTGCTGTTTTTGTTGTTTATTTTTCTTTACACTAGTACCAATTATTACTTTATTGTAACGGACTGTCAACAGCACGTACGGCTTACTGCCCGTGCGACCCATATTTGTAAATAATATTGTAAATATCTTACTTTTTGTCTAATAAAGTCCTACTACTACTACTTTATAATATATATGCTATTTTTTTCACATTTTCCGATATTTTCTTGCACAGTCTCAAGACAAATTGTAAGTGATCTTTAAAAATAATATAGATTTCTGAAATTGTTCTCTTAAAAATATTGTTCCCGTATATTTTCTTATTCCACATGCTCGTTAAAAATATATGCAAAACATAACAATATATTAATTTGTAAACTAGTCAATGACACACTAAAGGTTAGAGAGTTCTCCGATATTTTATTATCCCATAAACTATAATTATCCCACAAATAGTTAAACTGAACTGAAGTTGTGGAGTGAAGATAACACCGTGAAAGAACTACTGCCGGAAGAATATATTTAACTTCTGCAACCAATATATCATAAAACACAACTGCATTGAGTAATTATATAATATAGTTCGTGAAAATTGGAAACAAGTAGTACATACGTATTCCAACATATAAAATATCTAGTTAGTTTAAGGATATAAAATTAAAATAATTTGCAAACATTCTTCATTAAACAATGAAATTCTCATGGAGGTGGATTGGGCATTTCCCTATCTAAGGATATTGAGTTTAGATTCCTCTGCCATTTGAGTTGATTTCATTACAGATATTATGGACACATTATAACTTATAACATATGTTGAATATAATAATATGAAATAATTGCTATTAATTAATAATTATATTTATAAAATTTTTATTTAATTTAAAATTAGATTATATTTACCGTATTATAGTTCTTACATTAAAGTCAAAGATTTTAAAATAGGCAATTAGGGCTTAAGCTAATAATAATTTTATTAAATACTAGTATTATCCGACTGGATACTGCAGATGCCAATGTAGTAGGTGATAAATCGGAAAGAAGTCGTATCCATTTTTCCTCTCTAACCTATTAAGCTATAAACATAGTAATATAGAACTTAAATATTAGAGACTTTTAAAACACATGCTAATTTTTTGTTGAGGTACCAGTCAAATATATAATTATTATATAATTTAAAACTGTGAAAATTAATACCTCTTCAAATACTGTCTTCTTCAACTATTTATAGTTGCAGGCCTAACTCCATCAACAATATCAGAAAGGATAAACGTCCGTTGTTGCAAATAACCTACCTCTTGTAAATATTATTACCGACTACGAACTTTGCTTTAGTGTATCTCTGCAGCTGATTATGAAATGAGCTCCTCCAGTTATAAATAGTTGAAGTTGAGGTACAGGTTTATATCGTAAAAAATATATTTACAATAGTGATTAATTGATATTTGTGAGAAAGAATGAGCAATTATATTATTTTATAGGAAAGTAAATATGTTACATTTTAAGTCAGATTAGTGTTAATTTGCTTTTTAACTTGTGAAATTGGCAGTGTTGTTAGGAAACTGCGAACTTTGTAAGAATAAGAAAGTACGCAGTTATGACACAAGATGAGTGCCACGCTAATATTATAATATCTTAAAACTACTAACAAAATTCGAAAATTAGTAAATTTTAAGCCTAATTTTAAGAAAGTATTTAGTGAAATCGTATGGACATTTAAACAGCAATTATTACTGGAATATGAAATTAGAGACGTATTATCATATAATAACATACTACATATTTTTTGTGCGTTCAAAGAAATTGTTCAGAAGTATAACGATATAATTTTGCAGCTATTTACTAGACAATCGCATAGATCTAATTAGAATCTGATGTAGTCTCGCAAATGCAGTAATTAATGCTAAATTTGATATTGCTACATTAAATAAGTCTGGTTAATCTTTATTTCAATTCATATATTTGTTAAAATATATCAATGAATTTTATCAAATATTATTTTGATAACCCTTATGAAATTCAACGTATTGCAGGAAGGACATATTCTGTTTCTGCAAGTATTGTTTATTTTAGTATGACAACTTATGCGGCATTGTGAGCGGTACTAAAACATATAGGGAACTTTATTTTGAGAATAAATTTAATGTACAAAATTTACTGCAAATAACGTTTCCTATAATTCATCGCCATCAACTTCACGGATTATATCTTTGCCTGATCCGATCTCACATCTGTTCAGCCCAGCGCTTTCTTGGTCTTCTTATCGACCTTCGTCCTCCAGGATTAAACATCAGTGCCATCTTTGGTATCCTATACTCTATCATTCTCTGCAGATGCTCCATCCAATCGTTCCTGTGTTCTTCTATGTATTGAAGAACTGGTTGTACTATTAGTTCCTCTCCAATAATATCATTTCTAATATGTTCGTCTCTTGTACAACCTTTCACAGCCCATAGTAATCTCATTTCCGCTGCCTGAATTTTACTTTTTCCTTTAGGACCCAGGCCTCACTTCCATACATCGCCACTGGTAGAGCCATCATTGAGTAAAATCTTAGCTGCGTATCCTTTCTTACTCTGTTCCTCAGTGTTCGTCTGATTGTTCCACAAATATGTTGAAATTTATTCATTTTCTTATTAATATCTTGTTCTCCTTCATAAGTTAAGTTGCAGTCCAAATACTGGTAGTGTGAAACTTGTTCCAACACTATCTTCTATTACTAAAGTTTCCTATAATTCTTTCATAAAATAGATTATGCATAATTCACTCAAGAACAGTAAAAATGGTGAACTAATGTCGACGTATATAAAACACGTCCAGATATTTCAAGTGTGTTTACATAATATCCAGGGACGAGAGAATAATAATAATAATAATAATAATAATAATAATAATAATAATAATAATAATAAGGGGCATGGCGTATTACTTACGTCTCGATCAAACTCGACGTTTTAATTACCACGGACATATCACAACTAATATCTGTTGGCCGTATTTTTTCGGTATATAGACGTAACGAATAATCAAGACACGAATTTAAAATAATACAATTCTTGTAGCGCAGAGGCGTTTGCAGAATCCATTCCTGCTTTCTAAATATTTATATTTCTATAATTTATTTTAATATTTTTCTAAGATTATAATTAAAATTACATTCTTACAATCACGAAATGATATGCAATTCATTCATATCTAAATATTTCTGTGCGCTAATAGTGTGGCACCATGCAACCGAATAACGGATTACAGTAGTGATAGGTAGAAAACCGTCATTGTCGGATAACATATCGCTCATTTGCTGCAACAACGTCATAACTAAAAGAACATAGTTTTTCAGGAGAAGCATTTAAATGTTTGATATCCATATATCTTTGCCTGTATTTGTCATAGATACCAAATTACTATACCAACTCATTGTATACAATAGCTTATGTCGGTCTTCCTCAATATAGAACTGAGTTATTTTCTTTCGTGTAGTACCAATAACTCAAAATCGACTATTTATGAGTTAGGACGTTGTTGCAGCAATTGAGCGATATTGTATATGTAATCCCTTACACGTTCACACAATCCTGGGGCAAATCGTATAAACATGTTCAATGGAAAATCAATCAGCTGCATATGTTTCTGGTCTCCAAGGTTTTTGGAAGAATTCACTTCTAAACAGAGCATGAAATACGTTCCCGACCCTCGAAAGTAGTGAAATAAAAAGGTAAATATTGAGGTTGATTGATGATGGTATGGAATAATATTAATAGTAACAATATTAATCGTAATAATAACAATAATAATAATAATAATGAAAATAATATTATGTGTTAATAATAATAATAATAATAATCAACAATCACGGATTAAGCCCATGTGGCTTATTCCAGTCTGATAGATTCTCATTCAAAAGTTAGATCCATCTCTTCTTCGGTCTACCAACATTCCTGCGTCCTTTTGGTTTGTATTGAAGTATAATTTTGGGAATTCGATCATTTTCCATTCTTTGAAAATGTTCTTTTCAGTTTTTTCTAGATTATTTTATTCTATCTAAGAGTTTAAAGACATTTAGCTAATTTCTAATATCGTCTCTTCTTCTCTTATCTAGAAGTTTGCAACCAGCCACACTTCTCAGAAATCTCATTTCAGCTGCTTCTATGATCTTCTCTTCTCTTTTAGTTAAAACCCAAAATTCACTACCATGCAATAGAAAAGGGACTGCCACTACTTTATAAAATTTCAGTTTTGTTTCTTTTCTTGTGCTTTTAAATATCCTTTTGATTGTTCCACATATATAATTAAATTTATTAAGTTTGTTAAATAGATCTTCATTTTTAAAATAGGAGATTTCATAACCCAGGTATTTAAAATGGTTCACTTGTTCAATGGGTTTCCCCTCCAGAATTATTTAGCTCTTAAGGTATCTGATCCCTTAAAAGCTAGGATTTTCGTTTTACTTATTGATATTTTGAAATTATATTTCTGTATAATGTTATTTAACTGAAAGAGCGATTTCTGTAGACCATCTTCTGAACTAGATATTAGAACTTGGTCGTCTGCAAAAAGTAAGGTATCTTATTTCTTATTTCGAAATGTTAGTCCAAATTTATATATCAATTATATATGATATCGTCAATATAAATATTAAAAAGGGAGGATAAAAGTGGACGTCCCTGTCTTATATCTCTATTTATTGTTGCTGTTATATTGTTTTTATTTTTGCCTCCAGTTTCTATTGTTATTTTATTTTCTACATATATACTTTTTATTGTAGTTATTAGGTGCTGAGGTACTCCTTTCTCTTTCATTATATTCCACAATTTATTTCTGTTACTTTGTCAAATGCCTTTTCAAGATCTATAAATGCTATAAAAGTTGGTAGATTATATTCTCTATGTTTCTCAATTATTTGATTGATAGTGAAAATGCAATCTGAACAGGATCTGCCTTTCCTGAATCCATTCTGGGCTTCTAGAATAATGCTTTCCATAATTACATTTAAACGATTTTTCAATATAGTTGCATACATTTTATAACAGGTACCCAAGATATTTATGCCTCTGTAATTTTTACAATCATGACAATCTTCTTTTTTAAAAATAGGATATATTTTGGCCGTCTTCCATTCTTCTGGGATATGACCAGTCTTCCAGCATATATTCAATTAATCTAAGATACGTTGTTTTAGTTGAATTGAGCCTTATTTTATTAGTTCATTATTAATATTATCAATGTCAGGAGTTTTTTTTTGTTTTTACAATGATTGATGACAGTTATTAATTCTTCGAAAGAAATTGGATCTATATTTTCGTCAATTAATGATAAGTTTATTTCCTCATCATCTAATTGTTATGTCCATATTAATAATAATAATAATAATAATATTATTATTATTATTTCCAATGCGCTTAATGTGACTATTAATCTCATACACCGATACTTTTGCTTTTTCCTGTTGATAAAATTGCTTCTTCCTGTTGATAAAATTGTCTCTTCCTGTTCGTAACGAGGTATATGTCCGCAAATTAACTTATTTGACAAGGATATCGATTGAACAATGAACGATCGATATGCTAAAATAAAACAACTTCAAAAATTAAAAAAGAAATATATATATATAAGTTCTGTTAATCTAAAAATTTATGAAATGTTGTATAATGAATCTGTATTATTCGTAATAGTTATTTCTCATACAATCATCTAGTATTCATTTTTCCCAAGCCAAAAGATATTTAATAGTAAATATATGCTATTTATATCTATACAGCCGGCTTAGAAATCGCCCGGAATTAAGATCGGAATACACAACCTCACATTTGGTAAATATTAAATATTATAATTATTTTTAACTTCTAATGTTGTATTATTAGCTGTATAGTCACTCCAAATGCAACACGTGGTTGAGTTTTTCATTAGACAAAATCACTCACGACTTTGTCGCTCATGGTTTTTTTTTTTCAGATAAACACATATTCTTGTTAGATTACTGTTATTAATTATTATCATGTGTTGCTAATGCACTTTACGTGCTTCGTTTTGTACGCTGGACGGATAGATGGCGTTAATGTGATCTATACTCAATTATGCACCACTTCGGCAGACCTCATTACGTTGATGGTGTATTTTTTTGTATTATGTAGAGGAGTGTTCATGTGTTTGTGCAGTGTAATGTTTGCTGAACGAGGGATGATGATCAGGAGAAGAGATGAGGTGAAATCCGGCGCCAGCTCGTAGCTCACTCCTGTTCAAAACCACCATGCTTAACGTCCCCATGCGACGACTGAATCGTTATCAAAAGTACCACAAGCCCTCTCCACATATGTACTGTGAACAGATTTCAAAATTAATGCAGTAATCTGATGCACAATCTATCGACTAAAAATTGCAGCTTGCACCACCTGGCTTGGTCCCGAAATTGAAACCGTTACAATTAACTTAATTAGATTAATTTTAAATTAAAAATTTCAACCCCTCTTGCTATCGAACCCGAAGCTTGTTGTCAGGAATCAGGTATGCTGCTACCTACGCAGCACGGCGGACATATAATAATAATAATAATAATAATAATAATATACTAATAATAAAATAATAATAATAAATAATAATAATAATAATAATAACAATAATAATAACAATAATAATAACAATAACAATAACAATAATAATAACAATAACAATAACAATAACAATAATAATAATAATAATATAATAATAATAATAATAATAATAATAATAATAATAATAATAATAATAATAATAATAATAATAATAATAGCAAGTATTTCAACACTTCTACTTGAAGTGGTAGGTGCAAGCCAATAAGGTTCAATTTCTATCAGGTATGGTGTCAAATTGGTCTGTGAGTCGAGATATTCGTGCTGATTGGTGACAATATCTCATTCACATATAAAGCACACTGGATTGATGTCTTTCTGCATATGGTACTGACGTTTACAACATCTCGCGTGAACTTGCCCACCTCGCTGTTCCAAATTAAATCGAGTAAACAAGTTGTGATATAATTTTTTCACAATAATAAGGATCTACGAGTTTCTTTAGAAGAAAAGAGAAAAATAGTACTTAAATTAGATTAATGCATTAATCATATTAATAATATGCCTTATTAAAAATAAAATTTATCATAAGTAGGCTCTAAACATTTACTTGGATTTTAGGGAAATATTTTTTGTCTTCTTCTTCTTCTCCCTTTCAAGTATTAGGTCAAGGCCTGTTAGGATCCTATAGAAAATTTTCCCTCCAGCGTTTCATAGGACGGCCCAGAGATCTTCGTCCTCTTGGTATATAATTATAAACAGCTTTGGGAATCCGATTTGAACTCATTCTTTCAAGATCGTGGTTTCCAATTTAGTTGGTTCTGTTTAATTTATCCCAAAATTGACAATTCTTTTAAGATATCGGTGTTCCTTTTCCGATCCCATCTGGTGTAACCCGCTGTTCTGCGCATGAATCTCATTTCACAAGCCGTTATTCTGCTTGCATGTTGTCTTTTTAGTGCCCATGCTTCACTACCATAGGTCAACACTGTCCTAGCCAAAATGTTATATAAACGTAATCTGGTGTTTTTGTACAAGGGATAGTTTCATAACTTGATTAATAATTCCCAAACTTTTATTATAACTTGTATTTTTTTCAGGGCATCCTTTTCATCCCAGATAGAGAGATAATATCCAAGATATTAAAATTGATTAGATCTCTCTAAAATTTTATTCTGGAGACAGATTTTACTTTGTATGGGGTCCTTCCCATGAAATGCCATAATTTTAGTTTTGTTAATTGATATTTCCATATTACATTTAGTCCACCGCTGTGGTCTCGAGGTAGCGTGCTGCTTTGTCACGCAGCGGGCCCGGGTTCGATCCCCGGTCGGGGCAGTTTTTCTGGGTGAGGTTTTTATCGGGGTTTTTCCTCACCTGTAAGACAAATGTCAGGAAAACTTTAAGGCCCAAACGGTCCCCGAAATCATATGGCCATCATCATTATCATTATCATCATCATCCTTCACCGGTGTGGAAAGCAACGGGAAGCTACCACACCTACACGATTCCCTAGTAAAGCTGCAAGCATAGCATGAAAATGCTATGATTGCAGTGAAGGACCTGCCTTCGGGCAGAATTACTATGGACGGATATTACATTTGGCAGCTATTTTCTGTAAATTATATATTGATCGTTGCAAATCATTTTCGTAAAGTGCCAGAAGCGCTAAATCATCTGCAAAAAGAGATATTTTTTTTGTAATTTTACAAAAATGCTATATTATTTGTTAAATTTTACTTTCTACTTATACTTAAGTACACATGATAAAAATATTAAGTATGACTCCCTTCAGAAGGGAAGTGAATCTATAAATCCTGTGGTATTGATTTACAACACGTAAAATAACCCCCAGGCTGAAACAAGAAGGTTCTGACGTAATCAATAGGAAATTTAGTCCATGGATTTAAATTTAATTTAATGACCATAGTTATTAAAGAACATCGTTAAATATACATCTCATATCTCCCCATTGAAAAAATTGCTTGTCTCAACTTTGATTATGTTGCATTTCCATCCATTATCGTGACTTACTCTTCACTGACATGAGTATCACATTTCGGAAAAGGGACTGCAGAGTTTCATAATGCTTGTGCATGTTATATATACAATATCTGTAAATCAGACCACATGACCCCAGCATTTGAAAATGTATTTCTTTGGGGATTCCGTTTGGAAGACAGGCGAATGATACATTGCCTATGCTTCTTATACAACACTTTGTCCACCTTATCACCCCTTTATATTTCTACTCGCTTCCATTCGTTATCCTCCCACCATAACTTAAACACACAATCGTGGCAAAAATTTAACTCTAACTGTTCCTCTACATCAAACGTCTCACTATTCCACATTCTTGCTTGTTTCAGCCACCCGACTCTGGAATTCCCTCGCTTCTTATATCAAGGACTGCCCGACTCAAAAACAGTTTAAAGAAAACTGACTTCATACTTCCTTAGACAATATAATATATAACACTGTTCTATGTATACATTTATTATTCCTTGATATATTAAACTTTCTTTATCAAGCCAATTACCTAATTTAATTATAGGTTAATATTATTGTTGTTATTATTAATATTATTATTACTATTTTCTTTCTTTCTCTTGTCAACTCTATATATTGTAGCCTGCATATATATATATATATATATGATGTATCATTAATTAACATGTAGATAATTCACAATTGCTATTATATGTATAGTTTAACCCTGGTGACGAGGAGGATAAGACTTTATGGTCTTAACTCCATCAGGTATAATAAATAAATAAATAAATAAATAAATAAATAAATGAATAAGTAGATAATAAAATCGATTACTTTTGTGGTAGGCACATGAGGAAAGATTTATGTATGATCCTTCAATTTTGAAGAGCAATGTGGAATGTTTCATACGGTAATGAATAAACTTGTGCAGGATGATTGCCTCTGTGATTGACACATGTGGATGAATAAACTTGTGCAGGATGATTGCCTCTGTGATTGACACATGTGGATGAATAAACTTGTGCAGGATGATTGCCTCTGTGATTGACACATGTGGATGAATAAACTTGTGCATGATGATTGCCTCTGTGATTGACACATGTGGATGAATAAACTTGTGCAGGATGATTGCCTCTGTGATTGACACATGTGGATGAATAAACTTGTGCAGGATGATTGCCTCTGTGATTGACACATGTGGATGAATAAACTTGTGCAGGATGATTGCCTCTGTGATTGACACATGTGGATTAAGGGATTAAGCCGGTTGGTAGAATGAGGACTTATAAATCTGGCTCATCACGAAGGATTTGACATTAGTTATAGTAATGAAGATCCATTCGAGTTTTCAAAGAACCGACAAATTGTTTCAACAATGTAGGAGACTAGCTATTGGAAGTAAATGTACAGACTGCATTTTTAACAATTAAATAGCTGCCCCGAAAAGAGATCTAACCCACAAAATTTCGGAAGTTGAGTTTTCAGTGGACTAGTGATCTATCTGGAGACTATCACGGCATGGTGCATGTCAAATTATTCATACTCTCTTCCAGACAGTTTTATGTATTTTTAAAAGTTGGTTGTCAAGCCAATTCTTATCTCTATGTAACGAAATGGCGGAAGCAGTTTGTCAAGTCATGAGTAGCAGTGCAGAAAAACAATTATTGCACATGTGCAAATTCATTCCACCACAGTTCCGTGAATTCTTATCAGAAACTTAGAGAAATTGAGAGAAAATAAGTAATACACAAAGAATGTAACGAAATAACACTGAATGTAACATAAATACTGAAAACTGATTCAGTTAGAAATTTGTCTAACTAAATCAATGTTCAATATGTATTTTCTATTTATTTTTATAGCATTTTTAGTTAAATATGTGTTAGATCGTTTTTCGACTCTATAGAGATAGATCATTTTAGCACTCAATTCTGTATTAAATTGTTAGTATTTAATTATTAGCATGTTATTTTGCGTTCAAATTGGTTGTATATGATTCCAATAGAATGAGAGATTAAAATTTATATGATACTAGCTAATACCCGGCGTGCTCTGCTACGCCTAAATAAATTAAAATTAGTGTGTTTTTATATTTAGTTGAATAAGTAAGGGGAAAACATATATATTTATATTTTTTTAGATAACCCGTGCTGATTATCCGGCGTTGCCCGGGAATCTACTTATTCCGATCTTGGCATAAATGAGCCGAAATATGAAAACTAATATGTTTTATATTTAGTTAAATAAATAGAAGGAAAAATTGATATAATTATTTTCAGATATTTCGTGTTGTTTTCCCTGTGTTGTCCCGGAATCTACTCATCCCGATATTCTTGGCATAAGTGAGTTAAAAGACAAAAATTAATGTACTTCTTATGATTAGTTCAGTAAGTAAAATGAAAAATAATTATAAATGTATTTCGTAATCCAGTGAGATCCAAAATTATTTTAGAAAATCAAAGTATAGAACAGGTGTCTAGTTTGAAATATTTGGCCTGTGATGTTGGCTACAATGTGGAAAGAGATATTGACTCCAAAATAAATAAATTTCAGACGGTGTGTGGAACAATACAGAGAACATTTAAAAATAAAATTAGAAACGAAACCAAGATAAAAATGTATAATGTTATGGCGGTTCCCACAATATTGTACGGATGTGAAACTTGGGCTCCAGTGAAAAGACAGAAGAATAGAATACAGACGGCAGAGATGCGGTTCCTAAGACAAGTTAAAGGATGTACAAGACTTGATAGAATAAGTAATGAGGATATAAGAGAAGAATTGAAAGTACAGCCTTTATTGGATAAAGTCACGAACTACAGACAGAAATGGATTGATCACATGGATGGAATGAGTAAGGAGAGATATCCATTGTTAGCAAGAAATTATCAAGCAAGAGGAAGGCGTGATGTTGGAAGACCTAGAAGACGTTGGGCTGATGCATTATGAAGTCGGAACGGGCAATTGCCTAATCCCTGGAGTGATGATGATGATGATTTAGTAATTATTTTAAGATTGCCCGTGCTGATTACCCGGTGTTGAGCGGGACCCTACTTATCTCGATCTTCTTGGCACAAATGAGCTAAAAGTCAAAATTCGTTATTGTGAATTATCCGTAAAAGAAACCCCGTCATGTGCTGCTATGCTTACACAGGAATGTACGTACTTGTCTGGATCTTCTTGGCATCAAAGAAAGCCAAAAATGGTTATTGTAAGTTATCCGTAAGAGATAACATATGCTGTCACGGACTTTTTGGTAGAGCTTTTTCAGATAATCAATTCTATGTACATTAATGTTGTATATTTTTATGGTTTAGGCAGCGTAAGCCATTTAAGCGTCCAAACAGCTACATTTTTCACGTTTTCCACTACAAAGGGCGATTTTTAAGGGTGTAAGAGTTGAGTATCATAACTCTCTTATAGCCTATGTTCATACCTGGAATCTCCTGAACATTTTGCATAAAATCGCATCACAATCGGATTAACAGCATGACCGCGCATAAAGTAAGAACAAACAAACAAACACACACTCATTTTTATATATTACATAATAAAGGAAATAGCCTCAAAATGAACATTATATATATTTTTCTTCGTTTTCCCAACAATTTGTAATTTGTGGGTTAGATCTCTATTCTGGGCAACTACTCAATTTCTAGGATGTATTTGTTTCATTGATCTGAATCTTTTGTGCCATAATAATAACCAACTGGAAGTATTGAACCCTGATATTGATAGCCGCGCAAATTAAAGCTCTCTACACATCACTATTTCCCTGTTCAATTCACTTTCCTCAAATCATGGTTAATGTTATTCTTCTACCCAAATTCTTTGTATACATCACTCCAAGGGTTAGGCAATTGCCCGTTCCGACTTCACAATGCATCGCCCCAACGTTTTCAAGGTCTTCCGACATCACGTATTCCTCTTAGTTCATAATTTTTTGCCAACAATGGGCATCTCTCTTTACTCAATCAATTAATGTGATTAATCCGCTTTTGTCCATCATTCGTGACTTTTTCCAATAAAGGCTGTATTTTTAATTCTTCTCTTATATCTTCACTTCTAATTCTATCAAGTTTTGTACATTCCTTGACTTTGTCTGAGGAACCACATCTCCGCCGTCTGTATTCTATCTTTCTCTTTTTTCGTTGGAGCTCAAGTTTCAATCCGTAGAATATTGTGGGAATTGCCATAATTGTATACAATTTTATTTTTATATCCTTTTTAATTTTATTCCTCAATAAATTAAATTAACATAAAACAACTAATAACAAATCAAATAATTTGTTTGAGGGAGAAAAATAATTATACATCCTTATTATAAAAACAATGAAATATTTTAGTTTTTTCTCGAATTTTCTTGAATAAATAAATATCGTTACATTGATGTCAAAAATATCACAAGTATTTAATTCCTTTCAAATTATGTAGCTGTTCAAAGAGATGTCGCGTCATGTAGTTGATCTTGTATTATTCGTATTCATCCATAGTATTTCTGCCCGAAGGCAGGTCCTTCACTGCAATCATAGCATTTTCATGCTATGCTTGCAGCTTTACTAGGGAATTGTGTAGGTGTGGTAGCTTCCCGTTGCTTTCCACACCGGTGAAGGATGATGACGATAATGATAATGGTAAGGATGATAATGATAAGGATGATGGCCATATGATTTCGGGGACCGTTTGGGCCTTAAAGTTTTCCTGACATTTGTCTTACAGGTGAGGAAAAACCCCGATAAAAACCTCACCCAGAAAAACTGCCCCGACCGGGGATCGAACCCGGGGCCCGCTTCGTGACAAGGCAGCACGCTACCTCGAGACCACAGGGGTGGACATTATTCGTATTTCGGGAAGAAAATTTCAAAATTATATCCAGAAAAATTAATAATTTTTAATAGCCGTTTTATTTTTAAGATTTATATTTCTGCACGAGTAAATGTTGGAATCTTCTTCTTCTTCTTTCTTCCAAGTATTAGGCCAAGGCCTGTTACGATTCTATAGAAAATTTTCCCTCCAGTGTTTCATAGGACGGCCCAGTGATCTTCGTCCTCTTGGTATATAATTATAAACAGCTTTGGGGATCCGATTTGAACTCATTCTTCCAAGATGGTGTTTCCAATTTAGTTGGTACTGTTTAATATATTCCAAAATTGGCGTAGTCTTCAATTCTTTTAAGATATCGGTGTTCCTTTTCCGATCCCATCTGGTGTAACCCGCTGTTCTGCGCATGAATCTCATTTCACAAGCCTTTATTCTGCTTTCATGTTGTTTTCTTAGTGCCCATGCTTCACTACCATAGGTCAACACTGGTCTAGCCAAAGTGTTATATAAACGTAATCTGGAATCTAAGGTAAATAATTATCCATATTTAGCATGTGAATACGTTTGAAAAAGTATTCGATCGCCATGTTCCCTAGGTAAAACCAACCCATATTCTGCCATGTTATGTTGCAGTACAGAACTTGATTGTGGAGTTAAGACAGGTTTAACAAATACGGGATGAAGCTAAATGCAAAACATTTGAAAGTTATTAATATCGGAAGGAAATCGGAAGAATATAAACGTGCCAACTACAAGATGAGACTAATTAAATGGGTACATATTAAAACAAAAACTTTTTTCTTGGTTTTCTTAACTTTCCATAACAATTCTTTTCTTCTGTGATTTCACGACCCTTTAGGTTAAGCCTTAGTCTTCTTTGTAATTTTATTCTGTCTTTCACTTTATTCCTCCATCCTTTAACTCTCATATATCTAAATTGTGACTCGTCGTCATCCAAACATCTCATTTGCTGTCACCACATATTACGTTGACCTTTCGGTTTTGAATTCAAGATCATTTATGGAATGTGATCCTCCTCTTTTCTAATGATGACTCACTAATGACATATCCCAACCATTCCAATCTTCGGAACTTAATTTCAGCTACAATATCAGGTGATTTATATTGTATTTTCAATTCCATATTATATCTTATTCTCCATTGTCCATTGTCAAGTTTGAGTCCAAATACCTTCCTCAAAATATAGGGCTATTCAGAAAGAAGGAACAGACTTCAAATATTCATTTCTTCTAAACCACAAAAAAATAGAAACAAGCTTCCAACGTTCTTGTCAAGAGAAAAGTTCAAATTTCACTATTTGATCCATTCAATATGAGCACCATGTGTCACACGACCAATAACTGAACGGTGGCGCATTTCTTGCCACACGCGAATCAGCTGGTCACTAAGTTATCGAATTTATAGCTTCAACAAATGGATATCGCAGATTTTCAAGAGTGTCAGGCACAGGGGAGATAAAAACACGGTATTTTACGTATCCCACAGATAAAAATCACACGGGGTTATGTCCGGTCACCTGCGAGGCCACCGGCGATTAAGTTGATCTCCTGCTGCTCCTCTTCCAATTCAACGTCCTGCTGTGTCGTCATTTTAATACATACAATCAACACGACGAGTAATAGCGCGAATGTGGCCGTGATCGGAATTTCAAACGTTTCTCTCTTCAGGAACGTTGGAATTGTGTTTCTATTTTTTTCCAATTTGGAAGACATGAATGTTTTAAATCTGTTCCTTCTTTTTGAATAGCCCTGTATTACTTTCCTTTTGATTAGGCATGATTCTATTCTATTTGTTATAGAGTACAAGCCTCGCTTCCATAGGGGATGATTGGTCCAATAATCGTTTTACATATTTTAATGTTGATCTCTTTACTTACTATATCTTGTTTTGACGAAGTTTGATTAGCGCAGACTATTTTAGTTTGTATGTCCTCGTCATTATCATTTGATTCATAAACACTGTTCATCCGAAAATCCTGACACATCTGTTAACACTATCAAACAAAATATTAATTTAAAAACCCTGCCAAAACAAATCAAAACTCACAACAAACACACTGTAACTAGTCGAATAGAGCATTCAAAGTACCTAAAACACTATTGAGGGCACAGATCCCAACATTCATACATTTACAAATACTGGGATGCAGTATAAATAGGAACACGATGTGCTCATTATAGGTCAACAGAGCATGACAATAGCTAAATAAACGTTTAAAAAGAAAATAAAAATTCTGTGTGGACCTCTGAAAAACAATTTATTAAAATAGATTCTAGTGAAGTGCACTGTTTCTAGAGTAGCATTGATTGGAGCAAAGACTAGAAGCGATAAGAGAGAAGGTTGAACATGTAGTTGTGGAAATAAATGAAAATTGTGAAATATATCAAATAATATACGAAATTGTACTTAGAACAGTTAGTGAAAGAAGAATGATAATGAGAATGATGAAGTAAAAGAAAATAAGTAGGTTAGGTCATTGGCTAACAATAAACAGTGCGTTGAAAATTAATGGTGAACGGAATAAATGCCAGGAGAAGAAGACGATACTAGATGCGAGATCAAGATAGTGATAAAAATATATACGAGAAATCAGCATAACAGACAAAAGTATCAAAAGTATAGAGAATGCTGAATTTACATTGAATTACTTTCAATTGAACAGAAAACTATAATAAATGATTATTCGTACGTAGAATGAATCACGCTCATTCATGGATTAACGAGATTCTCCGTGTCCGTATTTAAAAATTAGCAAAATATTGTGGTGGCTGAAAGTTATGAATTTTTTTGTGTTGAGTATTTAAGGAATTAATACATGTGCATCCCTCAAAATAGATAACCCTACTTTAGACACTGTATTATCATAATAAAATCCGCTTTATATATATGAATTATATCAGAAAGTGCGTACATTATTTTATGTATCTGTGAATGCAATAAACATTATGGTTGCCAAAACCAAACCTCGATTTCTTTAATATAGTAAGGAAGAATGTTAATGGTGGGATAGATATTTTTAACAGCTGACTACGACGGGGAAGCACGTTTACGGTAATTTTCAAGAAACGTAATCTGTTTGCGTCATTTAAATCAACCCGTTTGCAGTTTTGTTCCTGTAGTTTTAAGGACACGTTTGCAGCAAAGTACACCAACACACGATGACTGAATTCAAATTATAACAGCCCTAGCAATATCAATTGCTATTTTATTTATTTTACCATTATTTGATTCAAACTTTCGGGAGAGTCACATTTCGTCCCAATTTTCACAGGCTTACGACTATTCACGGCTTCAGTAAAAATATGACTATAATTCAGTGAAAATAATACTACCTCATATGATTCCCGAAACATTAATGTAGAATACTGCAAGAGTCCAAAATTCCCATTCTGATATTCTTTCCATTAGCAGCACTAATTTCTGCACAAAACCTAATGTTGTCACCCTTTGCCAAATTTATGATTTTTAATCATTAAACACTTATTTCTTCAAACAAATCATGGATTTATCAGATTAAATGTGAAGAATGTGAGAAATTCTACATAAGTAAAACTAAGAGAAATTTGAAAACTAGAGTGAAAGAACATCACAGGAACGTCAAGAAAGGGGAAGTAGAAAAATTTGCAGTGGCTGCCCATGCACGGTCTGAAAAACATCTTATCGAAAAGAAGCCTACATTATTAAAACAAATAGAAAACCAAAAGAACTCACTATTTTGAAAAAAAATATATAGGCCTACATACAAAGTTGCGAAAAGGAGAAATTGATGAACTTTGAAATTCCCAGGGAGAATGACTTGGTTTCGAGGTTTTTCAGTCTGCCAATAGAAGGAGCGAACGACGGCTCTTCAAGACGACAGTACAGCAGTCGCGGAGATACTGACGACGGAACTGAAATCTAAAGTTCCGAAACTAGTTTAAATTAAAACAAGAAGAAAAATATGAGGTGGATGATTAAATGTTACCTAAATAAAAAAACTTATTTCTTGTTTAGGCTTCAATGTTTACGTTCATGTTTTTGTAAAAAACGTTAGTGAATAGATGTTAGTTACTGAAAAGACAAATTAGCATTACGATATCAGTAGTACGACACTTAATTTATCAGATTAGTTCAGAAATATCGTTCTTTTTCATTGATAGTGTGCAATTTTTATCGTCAATAAATGAAATATATCAGTTTTGGCAACTAAATTTATAACATTTGTTCAGAAATATCAACATTATTTTTTATTGTTAGTTTAAGTGTTATATTTATAGTTGAGCTAACATTTCGTACACTCTTACAATTTATGAGGCTTAAAAGTTGTTTTTCGAGATACTAATTTGAACGCAAACTGGCTGTGAATTCCCTGATTAGCCGTCCTGCCGCAAACTTGCCGTCCTCGACTACGAAGTGGGCAGTTTTGGCTTCATCCCGGAAAGCGAAGAGTTACTTTTTTCTTTCTTCCAAACAGGCACAGAGACCATTCAGCCGTCTGTGAAATGAATATCGCAAATTTTCTTAGGAGTTCAAACGGAGTTTAGGACTAGTAATCCTATGTCCTCGCTCGATAAAATTCGTGAAGCTTTGATTCCACGCCCCCCCCCATCTGAAAAATATTTCCTCTTAGTGTATTGCATTTAGTTTTATATAGACATTTGTAAACATTTTTGTTTGTATCTATGTGGCATATTTAATGTATTTAACGTACCACAGTTGTAATTGACTCGGCACGCAAAAGCTTAGAATCTCAATTGCACCAACGAATCGGACAAAAAAAGTAAATGATGCCCAAACTACATAAAATGACACAAGAAAAAATAATAATATATTCAATGAATAAACTTCTTCGACCTCCTCCTACCTATTCTTTTACAATTAATTTTATTCTGAGAGTTATGTTTTGTTCATCTGAGTGATATATGTTCTTGTCCTTATGTATGTAAAATAAAGTGATCCCACGACAGGCCTCAGGAGGCCCTTGGGGTAGTAGGAGGTTAAGGCTCCACTTTTCTAGACAATCGGCACTACATGTCAGCCGGGTTGTCAGCCCTGCCTTATGTATGTAATTTAAATATAAATATTTTTAAACAAATCGACCTTGGTTCCTGTAGTTCATTGTGAATGAAACACTGTACAATCAAAGAAAACTGTATATAGGCATTTTACTATAAGATACTTCCATCCGAAAAGAAAATATTCTGTATGACAACATACAATTAAACCTTGAAATTTTAGGCAAGAATAAAACAAGTTTTATGCACCTAAAACAGGCAAAGTAAATATGAAATTAGGCACGAAAAATGCAAAAATCGGCTTAAACAGATTCCAAAATTCACCCAAAAAAGTTTATTAAATTCTAAATATTTCTTTTAATGTTCGTCAGTAGTTTCTGTATAAAAAATGTATATTTTATTTCATCCATCCCATCCTTCCTACGGCTGTTAGAACCCGAGTTGGGTCCTAGCCTTCAAATCCTCATCCTTCATTCTTTTCTGTTCTATCTACCGTCGTCAAATTCCTTTCTAAATGTCCAGTTCGAGGCAAAGGTTAAGGTTTCGTAACAATTAAGGTTTTACGGTGCTGGGTTGTTAGCCCTCCGACCAATTTCCAGTAATTGTGGAGAACCGATGTGTCTCTTTTTGTCTAGTAACTTGCCCTTGATCTTTCCAGCATGGAAGACCCTACCATTAGCTATTCTAAAGCCGGTATAACTCTTGGGACCATTGGGATAAACAAGTCCTACCGCCAACCATCCCTTATATAATTTACTTCCCTCAAATCGTAGCTAACGTCTTGCCCTACCAACTGAGCGCTTTCTTTCTCGTTTTCCTACAAGAATTTTCAATTCACTTCTTTTATTTTCCAATCGTGTCGCATGTCCTGCCCATCGCAATATACGCGACTTAACTGTTCTTATTATATCTGGTCTTCCACGAGGATCAATCAGCTCACTTTTATGTAAACTTGTCCACATCCCATCCATCTATCTTTGGCACAAAATGTTTCCAAGAACTTTATTTTCAAATGCTCGTTATCTTTACTCTTCCCTTAAAGTAAAGCCCATAAAAATAATAATGTTAAAATAAATAATGTATTCATAAATCAAAGTTGAATTGTTTCTTTAATTTACCTAAATCTTCTGGTATCATCACAGCTCTACAGTGGAATCAGACTCTAAATGAGATGAGTACCATAAGAATGTTCTGAGGATAATGGCGGCCAAAAATCAGGTTTGTTATCTCGCGCTGATAGACTGTAAAGATGGTAGCCTTAATCTTCCATCATCCTAAGGCCTCTACTGATACAATTTTCCCCACATAACTTAACAGGTTAATGTTTTAATATGTTGAAAGTTGTATGATAATTAATTTACGGTACTGCACTTACTTACTCACTGGCACTACCGAACTCGTAGGTTCATGGCCGCACGGACATAAGCTCTCCATACTTCCCTATCCTGAGCTAATGCTTTCCAATCATTCCCTGTATAATCTACTTCCCTCAAATCATAGTTAATGTTATTCTCCCACCTCATTCTTGGTCTACCAACTGGGCGTTTTCCCTCTGGCTTTCTACAAGAAGCTTCCATTCAAGTCTTTCATTCCCCATACGTTGTAACATGTCCTGCCCATCGCAGTCTACGAGACTTAACTGTTCTTATTATATCTAGCTTCATATAAAGACCATGTAGTTCATTGTTAAGTAGTCTTCTCCATTCACCTGTCTGTTTTTCATCTCTCTTTGGTCCAAAAATTTTCCTAAGTAGGCCTACTTTATTCTCAAATACTTGTAATCTCCTTTCCTCCCTTAAAGTAAGACTCCATGTTTCGCACCCATATAATATAACTGGTAGAATAATAATTTTATATATTTTCAGTTTTAACATTTTTTGAAAGGAGTTGGGACATCAAGAGTCTATGCAATGCATAATAGCACGCATTTCCAGAATTGAGCCTATGTTTAATTTCTTTGTGCATCTCATTTCTATTAGTGATTATTGTTCCTAGGTATTTTAATTCAGCCACTTCCGCAAAATTTCCCTCATTTGTCATTAGCTGTCCATTTCCATTATATAATGAATTTCTACGTGTGACCAAATATTTAGTTTTATTGATATTTACTTCCAGTCCTAATTTCTTAGTGTTACTCAATAGTGTGTGCGTGTTATCCGTTAGTATCTCCTGGCTATCGGCCAACAATACTACATCATCAGCATAAACTAACAGCTTATTAATACCATTGAGTTGTAAGCCTTCCTCATTCTCTAAAGATTTAATGGTATGCTCTTGTACAAAATGAAATAGTAGAGGAGACAGTGCATTTCCTTGCTTCAACCCATTCTGGATTTCAAAAGTGTCCGAAAAATGTTTGCCTACACGCACCCTACTCTTTGTGCTATTTAGACACATTCGTATAAGTCTAACTAACTTTTTAGGAATTCCGAATTAATTTACTGTATTACATATATTTAAATTCCATACATATTTGCATTTGTGCTTCCTTTAAAAATCTTAAATAATGTATTTGTTTGTTTACAGATTATTATTAAAGCTGTGTGTGGACACTTAGGTGAGTAGATACATGAAGTAATATATGCCCCAAATGGGAGTCAATGGCCTACCACATTTAAATGAATTTTGATTTACAACCAATTACAGTCGTTTTTCACCTCGATTTTATCAGTTTAATTGTATCACATTAAAATCAAGCTCCTCCTTTTTAACATTCTGAATAGGTCAAATAATTTTGCAATGACTGACTCTAAATACGTTGAATATAGCAATTTATAATTAACATGTAATAATCCTTACGTTCCAGAAAAAATATAATTGACATATTTACATCATAGGACATCAGAAATTAATTTATAACCTATAATGTTGGTTATAAACAGTTAGATGTGTTTCATTTTTTCTCCACTAGGTTGCATTCTTACAATATTGCGATCCTTTGGCAATAAATAGTATGATCTGGTTGCAGCGATCAACAAATGGCATAACAAACTTTTATAATTTGTTTTCAAACATCGTCGTTTATATTAAATAGACACATATTTTAAAATAACTACATTTAAATAATGATTTGTAAGTAAATAGCTTAATTTTATTAGTTAAATAGTCCTAACAAATGCCACTCTTGATTTCCAAAATCTCTAGATAATTTGGAAATCACTCGTGGCATTACGTACAATATACATATATTAGGATTACCAAATTTGCTATTAGTTACATGAAAATTGTGCTTAATTATTTTTAACAAGTCCGTCACGCAGGAACTGTGTAAACTAAGCAAATTCCTCAGCAGGTTAAATTTATGGTGACATTTTGTTGGTTTGCGGAATATAGGCTATATACGTTTTTTTTAAAATTAAAATCTGAAATAATGGCGTTACATGGAAAGTATTCAGTAACAACAAAAATAATAATATAAGATAAAGTATTGGAATAGGTTTCACACTTCCAGTATTTGGACTGCGATACAACTTGTGGAAGAACAAGATAGAGCGATTCCATGAAAATGTCATACCGAGGTGAAAATTTTGAAACTGACGCAGGAATAATTTTGTTGATGTAATATATATCTGTAAATATCACATTTTATAATTCTATAAGATAATGTTTCAAATGTGTATTATTTTAATCTAATAATAGCGGTAGAACTTGTCATATTCCAACCCTGTTTTTTCATCCACATTTTACTTCTATAGGATATGACCGGCACAGCCATAACTTTATACAATTTTAATGTTCTGTCTTTTGTAATTTTATTTTTAAAAGTTTGATTAATTTTCCACAGATTCTCTGAAATTTGGCTAATGTTACACCTCTATCATATCCTAAATAATTAAAGTGGTTTCTTGTTCTATAATTTTATTATTATTTATAATTCTTATTCTAACTGATTGATTAACTTGAAATGACATCACTGTTATTAACATTTTATTAATAAGACGAGGGTCCCGAATCTCAAGATTACCGGCTCTTAGAAGAGCTTCTAAGCGACATTTACAGACATTCATCGTCCAAATAATACATCGGTTACCTACTAGATGTCGCATTTCATAGATATGCTCACCACATGCCATTCATGACAACTGTAATGAAATACATACATACATAAGGACTTTATTAAACTAAAAGTAAGATACATACAATGTTATTTACAAATATGGATCGCAAGGGCAGTAAGCCGTACGTGATGTTGACAGTCCGTTACAAAAAGTTGATGTTTAAAAACAAAAAAAAACACACACACAATAATATTACAATTAGATATCAATACAATTACATTATACATTAACTTAGTTATGTACAATTAATAAGAATTAATGGCATTGCAATTTGCTAACATATTTATTTATTCCTGAGTAAGTGTTGTTCTTATTTTCCGCGTTTTGTCCATAAATCTACCCAGGTTTATCCCATTTTCTGGGTTTATCATTAACTCTTAGCATGCCAATCTTCCACGATTTGAATTTAGAAATCTTTCCGGTAATTAATGATGCCTTCAATATTCTAAATCGTTACATTTTTCTAATATATGTATCTCGTTTTGAAAGCTCCCGCACATTGGTAATGAAATAAGAGTAACTAAGTTAGCTTGGTCTAGAAACTCGTAGCAAGGGAGAGGCTATGACCAGAGTTAAGGGCCGTAAACCAATAAATAAGTAATAACTGAAGCAAGTGTACTTGTTGATTATAATTTGGTTAGGAGAATCTCTTTTATTTCTTATTTATGGCCCTCCGCCTGATTAGGAAACATATTTATGGCTCCTAGGTTCGTTATGATTGGACACTATTGATTCAGAATATTATTATCATGAGAACCGACCAGCCTCATGGGCTAGTGGTCAGAGCTTCCGACTACAGTTCATGGGGTCCCAGGTTCGTTTCCCGGTCAGGCAAAAGGGATTTTTATTCAAGGAGAATTATTCGTGTGGCCTCCCATGGTCTGGATCTAGGATAAGTTTAGATTTAAGGACTCTCCTGTCGTTTCATTATCATTGGGGCAACTCCGCTTTCCAGGAGCCTAAACTTAAGAAGTGGGTTACAAATGCATCAATCCTAGGAGAGAATTTCATAAATCAACCGGCTGGCATTGATAAAAAAGGATAAGATATTATTCATGTTAGCATTAATTTGAATTAGCACGATCGGAATGATTGTACCTTCGAATTAATATATAACTGAATGATATAATAATAATAATAATAATAATAATAATAATAATAATAATAATAATAATAATAATAACAAAGAGCAGTACATAGATTGTCAAATATAACCCAAGATTATAATTTACAAATTTCGGTATTACAAAAACTATGGCGTTTCAAGGGAAAATACCGATACGAACTAAAATTGTTATTAACAACAATATAATAGAACAAGTTAATAACTTTACTTATCTTGGCTGCAATCTATCCTACAACACATGTAAAGACATAGACATAAAATTGGTCAAATTTCAAAAAGTTATAGGAACAATAAAAAGCATTCTTTTCCGAAAAGTACGTCCAGATACAATTCTAAAATTTTATAAAACAATGGCTCTTCCAACTCTACTTTATGGTTCTGAAACCTGGACTCTTACTACAGGAAAATTAAATAGGATAGTAGCTGCAGAAATGAAGTTATTAAGACCCTTAGCGGGTTATACGCTTTATGATCACATACGTAATGAAGATATCCGCAAAGCTCTCAACACACCAGCAATAACTGAAATCATTCAACAATTTCAAAATAATTGGCATGAACACCTTCTGAGAATGCCAAACAATAGACTACCTCTGGAGCTATTGAACTACAGACCCACAGGGCGAAGAGACCCAGGAAGACCTAAGAAGAGATGGAGGGATCAATTTCTTTCCTGAAGCGGAACAGGCCAATGGCCTAATCCATGACTGCCATTGATGATGGTAATAATAATAATAATAATAACGATAATAATAACGATAATAATAACTATAATAATAACGATAGTAATAACGATAATAATAATAATAATAATAATAATAATATTTTATATACCCATCTCTATCCACCCACTCCATGTCCTCTTGTTCTCATTTCAGTTCTTATTTCTTGCATCCACGCGTTTCGAGGTATTCCTTTCCTTCTTGTTCCAGGTGGACACCATTTCAGTGTTTTTCTGGGTAACCTTTCTTCTTGCATTCGTCTACGTGTCCATACCAGTTTAATTGTTTGTATCTTATATAATCTACTATTGAATAACTAATATTATATTATATTTATTTCTTATTTTTGTAATTTTGAACATTTTGCTGCTATCCTCAAGAAATCCATTTCAATCGACATAAGTTTTTTTTGTATGTTTTTGTTGAATTTCCAAACTTCAGTTCCATATGTGACAGTACTTCTCACTATTGAATTATATATTTGTAACTTATTTTATCTGGTTGTATGTCTGTTCCATAAGACTCCATCATTGCTTTACCTTTATTTATTCCGATTGAGGGTCTTTCCACTTTTCAGCGGTTGCCCTTTTACCAGCCGACTGCTGGCCCTTCACATCCACATGTGTCAATCACAGAGGTAGATGATCAACAGCCAGTGTAGGGGTGACATGTGGTTAGCATGTCGAGTCCCCCAGCCGTTATAGCTGGTTCCTCAACCTGGAGCCGCTACTTATTGTAGCTACCCAATTGTCTCACGATGCTGGGTGGGCACCGGTCCCATACTGGCCGAAATACCATGAGAAAATTTCTTCCCCCATGGAGACTCGAACCAGCGCAAGTCCCGTAGCTCTGCGCCAAGGCTTCCTACCTTAACCGCTCGGCTACGGCGTGGGGCCTTTATTTATTCTATTCTTAATATCACTTTCTTGTTTATCCTCTTTATCCACTTTTACTCCCAGATATTCAAATTTTTCACATCCCTAATACACTCCTGCTGATCTCCTAATATTAAATCTTCGGTTTCTGCTCCACATCCCATATAAAATGTTTTTTTCTAAATTTATTTTCAAACCCAAGTTATCGTATTCGTCCAATAATTTTCTGAGCATAAATTCCATGTCTTCATATTCTTGAAGAATTATTATCTGGCCATCCATAAATAACAGTGTATATATTGTATCTATTGATCCATCTCCAATTGGTACTTCCATTTCTGAATTTTTTTTTGCGCCCAGTTTTGACAGTGCTTTATGTATACATATCTAAAATAATGTGGGTGATATACTTTTAAGTCATATTATTTCTTTTTTATTCAAAATCTAATCTTCATCCATTATGTGAAAAAAAATCTGAGTTTATGGTATCATTCGCAAAACTTTTAAATATAGCATGTGCAAAGATGAACGTGATTTTTCTTTCATATTTAGATTAAAATATGGTAATTTCATATAGATTATTTTTATCATTTTGTTTTTGCTGAGGGATCCTTAGTAAGTATGTATTTTCTGTGGTTCCTGGTTTAGATTCAATTTAGAATATTCCTTTTGTTATTTCATAAATGCTATACAATCAATGATATGAAGTGAAGTTTGGCAGTCTATTCCTAACTGATATATTAGCCAAGCATATTCAATACCTCTATCAAGTTAATAGAGAATAATAATCACCATTTCTTTCCTCGAATACTTAGTTTGTAGTATGAAAAGTTTTGTCATCTAAATACACACCCACCATGCCCTGGTTATATCCATGGGTAACTTTAATTGGGGAACAATTTGCTTGCAAGCAACACATTCATTATTCAAGAGAGGTACCAGGGTTAGTCATACATATAACAATGGACCTGTCATTTCATCCAACATCAAATAATTAGGTGTTTCAATTAAAGTTTTATATTTTGTACTTTTGTAAACGCTTTATAAGTTTTTAAGTGGACATGATGCCGCTATGTTCTCTATCACAATTATAGCTGTCACATATTTAATTTCTGATAAGATAGTAAGAAGAAAATTTTGGCGATTTTCGGAATCCTGAAAGATTTTCAATAAATTTGTTTACTGCCCACCTGTTTTATATTAGCCTTCTATGAAGCTCCAAAATAAGGGACATCCAGCAGAGGTCTATACATCATTGTTTTAACCTAATTATTATTGGTTTCTTCTCTTTAATAATAATTTCTAGGATTTTCACCGTGTTTATTTCCAAAATCACTCCTCGGAGGAAGATGTATTGGGTGTGCATTCACTGTCTATCCATCTCTTGGCTGGTCTTCTTCTTATTCTTCTCCCGTCCATTGGTCTATCTTCTTTAGCTCTATTTGCAAGTCGGTTGTCTTCCATTCTTTCTATATGACCCTTCCAATATTTTCGTCTATCTATAATGGTTTCCCTATTATGAATATGTCATAACTTTGTAAACTATCTGATAGGCAATTATTATTCTTGAGTCAGCACAAATCACTTTTTTATTATTATTCAATGTCCCAGGTTTGTCATTTCAACATTTTCTGATGTAAACTCCTGGTAATGAGTGTAACCTACTTCTGAGGTTGGGCCGCCTGGAAGGCAGGATTATGCTGTCCCAATGATATGATTAGTAATGATGATGATGATAGTGGTGGGCAAGGAGATTCCTTAATCCTAAATTTAATCTGAGGCAAATATTAATGATGATGATAATGATGACCACATGATGTTCAGTGAACATTTGGGTCTTAAAGTTTCCCGACATTTGTCTTACAGGTGAGGAAAAACTACAAAAAGAACCCTCACTCAGGAAACATAGTCTGACTAGGGATCCAACCCAGGCTCACTGCATGAAAGCAGCACACTACCTCAATACCATAAAAAACATTGTATTGGTCCAGCACAAATCATCGCTGCAGTATTGTGCTGTAATGTATTCTATAAATGACATATATATGTAAATAAATATTAAAATGTACATATATAAAAATTAAATGGAATCACTAAGAAATAATTATTATAAAATGTTTGTGTTAGATTTTTTGTGATGACTGTGATTAAGAGTAAAATTTAAAAAGAATACAAGGTCATTTTGAAAGTCATTATATGGCATTGAACCTATCTCTTGAATATGAGGTACCCACAAACACAATGGTTACACATATATGCTGATGAATAATTAATTAATTAATGAGTCCAGAGGAGGAGTGACTTATAGAATTGTTTTCATTGTAGCAACAGGATTTTACATATTTAGGTCGTCACATTGCATTATATTATTACCAAAATGACATTATATGAAAATTTACTAAAATACAATTACTTACATGGAGTTATGAGAAGAAATGTTGGAAAATCAATGTGAAATGATAATTCAACTCAGATTTCAATATACAATATCTCAACCATCTCTTTTATATTGTAGTGAATGTTGGACACTACGACACACTGATGAAAACAGAACCAACACATCACAAATGAGAGATTTTTACGTTCAATAACAGTTGTTACCTTGAGAGACCAACGAGGAATGATGATATTAGAACTCCATGAGGTGTTGAAGAAATGACTGCGACAGCCCAGTTTCTTCAACATAAATGGAGACAGCATATTCTTAGGATGCCAGAACATTGTTTACCAATATTATTAAATTATCACCCTATGGAAATAGAGACTTAAGTTGACCTCATAGCCATTGGACGGATTAGTTTCAGTTGTAGTTCATAGATGGGAATATACCCAAATCTATGATTTTGGCAGAAGAAGAAGATTTTATCAACCAGTTGGACATCATTCAACAACTTTTGAAGCAGAAATAATGGCTATGCATATCTCAGTTCAACGATTTCAATATAAGTTAGGTAAATTCTAAAAATGTTATTCTGCCAGATTCTACAGGGGAAATTTATACAATAAATTCAAATAAAAAGATGTACATCAAAATTAAAGAATGTCACCAAATGATGAAACAACTTCATAAGCTACATAAAGAAATATTTTTTGCAATGGGTACCAGCACACTGTGGAATTGCTGGCAATATGAATGCAGATCATATTGCAAAGAAAGGCTTTAAATTATCTCAACATAAATTTACATCTATAAAAAGAATCATTAAAAATAAATATAAAGAGATACCAATGAAAGACCAACCAGTACACAATAAAACTAAAGACAAAAAATGGAATACTATTATTAACAAACTAGAATGTGTTCATCAAATGCCACATAAAATTGCAGTAGCAAAATTTAGACTAATCACCGAAAGTAATTATTTAGCAAAACATTTAAATAAAATATTTATCTATACCAATTACAGTTGCTCTCTATGCAACATAAAGAACAAATGACTGAAGAACATCTTCAAACTTATCAAAGCATTATCTGCTGGATTCATCATTGAAAAATACTGGGGTAAACAAGAGCTAATGGCTTCGTTACCAAACACCAAGCACTAAACAACAACAAGACCAACAGATCTTATGGATGCTATTTAATGCATTCATATAGGGTGTTAGATTGCAAGTATATATTTTTTTTTAGTCTGTATTTTGTAAACCTGAATTATATGTTGCATTTATACAATATTGGAAAAAAATAGGTTAACAATATATTATAGTTTTGTTTGAAGTCCTGAAAAGTATATTTACAAGTCCTCAAAATAAATATTTTCTGAATAAGGAACTCCGGTATTTAATTATTTTTTTAAATTACAATATAATTCAAATGTGTATGTACTCAACAAAATACACTACTTTTTTCATAGTGAATGTTAATTAAAGTTCTCGCCTTTTCTAATTAACACTGGATAGATCTAATTTTGTTATTCTGAATTTTGTGAATTTGGGAAATTTTTAAAGAAATGTCACAGTTGTTTATAGTCGTACTTATTCTTGATGACTTTGTTATAGTCATAATGTAAAAATTTTGAGAATTTAAAAGGAAATTTTTTTCACAATATAAGTTTTTCTAATGAATGAAAAAAATATGATATGGATATACATTAATGCAATATTTTGACCAAGAACATTATACAATTACCTGTTATTCACAATGACATAACTATTTCACTGGCAATATCAAACCCATATGTTCATCATAACTTGGACATAAGCTCTCCATACATGCCTAACCTTAGATAATATCTTCCATTCATCTCCTGCATAAATTACTTCTCTTAAATTGTGGTTAATGTTATCCTCTCCCTCATTCTTGGGCTACCTACTGGCTGCTTTTCCGCTGGTTTACATATTAAAAGTTTCCATGCACCTCCACTATTCCCCATTCATGCCAAATGTCCAGCCCATTGCAATTTACAAGACTAATTGTGTTATTATATCTGGTTTCCTATAAAGATAGTGTAGTTCACTGTGATGTACAGTCTTCTCCATTCCCCTGTATATTGATCTCTCTTTGGTCCAAAAATGTTCCTACGAAGTTTATTCTCAAATATTCATAATATTTTCTCCCGCCCTTAAAGTAAGAATATATGTTTTGTATTAATATATTATAACTGGAAGAGAAACAATTTTACATATTTTCAATAAAACATGTTCTGAGAGAAGTTTAGATGACAAAAGTCCCTGTAATGTATTATAGCATGCATTTTCAGAATTGAGCCTATGTTTCTTTGTATCTTCACAGAGACATACCAGTAACAATACCCTTTACTTCAAGTTGACTAATAATTACTGCTATTCAATTCTAAAAACTGTTAAATGTTATAAAAAAAATCTTAATCATAAAATGGTAACTTGCATCATAGCTACTTTATATTCCACATATTGTATCAACTTCTAGTTTATATGAAAACTGGATTTGAATATATGAATAAATTACACTTGCAAAACAATCTTCAGAATAATTCATTCATTAAACTGTATAAAAAAACTGTTTATCATTTGATCTAAGGAAATTATTAGAAACAACACTTGCAATGTCCATTTTTGATTATTGTGTTACTCTTTTACAGATTCAATATAATATTTTCACTCAAAGACTTATGTGTTCATAAATCTTGTGCTTGTTTATTTTGTAATATTTGCAGATTTGACCATATTACACCATCCCTGGAACAATTTGTCATGGGTTCTTCTACAAGATTGTAGAATTCTCCGATCCTTATTCCTTCTCTACAAAATATGAAATACATCATTGTTCATCAGACTATCCGACACACATAATCTTGACACTCGATCCCATCAGCACATTGACCTTTATATCCCTGCACATCACACTATGTATTATTCATTATCTTTTACAGTCTCACTTGTCAAAACATTGAATTCCCTTCTGCCCTATGTCAGAGACTGTCAAACTGTAACATCCTTAATAAACAAACTAAGAATTATTTAATAACAAACTAACTTATGCACCTCAGTGATAGAATTATTTTAACAATTAATAATTTTAATTATTTATAAAATAATATTAAAATTTACAAATGTTTTTCATTTGTTTAAATATTGTATAACTATAAAATTAGTTTTCTGTATCTTATTATATTTCTTCTGTTTTTTTATATAGGCCCCTGCATTAGACAGGGATGTGGTCTACCAACAATTTAATTTATTTTGCTAGAATACATTTTATTATTAGTTTTATTCTTAACTGGTTGCATTATAGATCATAATATAATAGATATCTTATTGGTCAAATTTTCATGTAGTATTTAATATTAGAGTTAATTCTGATTGTTATATTCTGATGTAATATATGTTTTTCCTGGTGAGTGGAAGAGAAGTTTACATGGCCTTAACACCACCAGGCTAAATAAATAAATAAATAAAATAAATAATCATTCATCACTCTGCTTCATTGCACTCTCCAACATACATAATTTAGGCACTCAATCCCATCAGGTCATTGTCCATTATATCCTTCCTTAATACACTATGCATTATTGACTATATCTTATAGTTTAATTTACCAGAACATGGAATTCCCTTCTGCTCCATATCACAAACTGTCAAACTATAACATCGTTCAAAAGATAATTTAATAACAAAATATCTTAAACACCTCACTGATAGTATTCATTTGGCAATTAATAATAATTTGTTTTATTTCATAAAAATAGTATTATGATTGATAAACATTTTAAGTTGGTGTTTTAAATATTGTATAACTGACAATTTAGTTTATTGTAACTCAGTACTTTTCTTTGTAAATTTTTAATATGAATTAGGTGAGACTGTCTACTGAACAATTCAACTTAACTTGTTTTTGTACATTATATTATTATTAGTTTTTTGTTTTAATTTTAATATAATTAACATTATTAAGTTGATTTCTATGTAATAAAAGATAAGACTGCAATGCAAATAGTATATATTATTTAATTGTTTGTGTGTGAAACCAAAAACAAAATACAGTCCTGAGTGTAACTTCTCATTATACTGTGTTGCAATCTTAACTTTTAGTACATAGCCCCAGTTATCAATCCTACTCTTACAGATATTAAATTATTGATCAAATTTGCATTTAGTATTTAATATTAGAATTAACTGTGATTGCTGTATTATAATGTAACATATGACTTTCCTCGTATGTGGAAGAGAATACCACATGACCGTAAATTCATCAGGCTAAATAAATATATACAATAAATATGTTTTGATTAGTTGATAAAAATAATTTGAAAATTTAATAATGAATTACTTATTTTCAGGTTTGTTTGGAGAATTCTCAAATGGACCAGAACTACAGATTCCACTGTTACTGATGCACGACAATTTACCAATTCATACAATAGGTCATCATTCAGTCAATGGAATACATAATGTTGGAGGTGTTTCATGTTCTGTGAAGAGTCTAGCACCTTTGTTTGATTTTCACAAATATGGAGAAAAGTCTGTCTGTGAATAACTTATTCAATCCTCATATTCAATATTTTACACATATCTGGCAAGGGACTGAGCCATTCACCGATTATGATAAAAATATGCTTTGCATTCATCTTATTGGTAGCAATGTCAATTATCCAGAATCCATATCTAAGTTAACATTCAGTGCCAATAGCATCCCAATGTCTTATTGGCTTCTTTATGCTGTAAAAATATTACAAATTGGATTACCTGGGGAAAATTCTGTTCTACATTTTATTAATACCCCACTGGACTTTGACTACCAAAGTAAACTGCTTGATCAATATACTCAAAATCCAAATAATATTTATATTAATTATCCTTGTCTATATTACCATGATGGAAACATATTTCTTGACAAACTTTTTCCAAACTGTTTTATATTAAACAAATTATTACTTTATTACAATCCACATATACCACAATTTACATTATATGGAACATTAACTAGAAAATATATACTACAATTGTGCAATGCTTTAAACAATTTGTACAGGAATAGTGATAATGAACATGAGAAATTTATTTATAAAAAATATTTCTATCTACCTAATGATCAATTACTACTTCAAAAATTTTATTTTTTACCAAATAATATTTATGATTGGAACAGATTTCTTACCTTAAACAATTTCCAGCAACAATGTCAACTAAATTATAATATCTTGTTTCCTGGAATTATTGGTAAAAAATATTCTGCGGTTTATACAAATCCTGAATGCTTATTTCATGACAAATATTCAGGTAATGATTTATATACAACAAATGGAATATTGAGCTATAATGGACCATATTTTACCTATGGATTTAAACCAAAATTAATACCAGATCACGTATCAAATGATGTACTGAATGAGAATAAATGGAATAATCTTTTCAACTCTGAAGATTTGACACTTAAATACACTTATAATCCAATTGATCTTTTAAGATTATATTTTCAAAATAATTTGAACAGTATTAATTCACAAAACAATATTTATTGGATGGATAATGAACCTCCCAGTTCACCAGATTACAGACATCAAATTGAACCACTCTCTGAAGTATATGTTAATGATGATGAATATGAAAGGATGTTCCATTATTCACCACAACATAGAAATACTTTGGCTTTCCATTGGTCAAACTTGCCAAAACTTAATCATATCCAAATTTACTCATATGAGAATGATAAAAATGCCCCCATATATTTTAAACACGTGGAAATGAAAAACAGATATGTTGATCATGCAGTACTTGAAAATGGTGAATTTTGTCATCATGGTGCTGCTGCAAACAGTCCCATTCCATTATATGATAATAAAGCATCATCACTTTCACAAATAATGTCAAATCCAGAAACACAAAAAGGATTTACTACACGTGATTCATTTTATTTTGATAATGCTATGACACATGCAGAACTTCCAGTCTTCAATAAAATAAACATAAATTCTGGAAACAATGAAGAACCAAAAAGATTCACACCATATATGAAAATATTAAATGACCTAGAACCAGACTTTATTTATAGAACACAGCAATATGAACCATTTTATAAAAGAATAGAAAAATTTAACAACAATGAACAGCTGATCCCAAATGAAATGCTCTTCTCAATGAAGCATACATTATTTGATAACAACCTTAATGATGACAATTATGAACAATTAATTTCTACATTTCCTGAAACTCTTAGAGAACATAAAAATCTTGATAAATATTATGTTCCTGATACTTATTATCTCAAATCTAGATGGAAGACTATTGATTCCTAATAATAATGAACATATTTATGAAAAACATCCAAATTCACAATATTCTAATTACCAAAATGGATATCTGCCATTTTGTAAAACTAGTAATGAAAAAAAGCATTTTCATTACTCGAACATTCAAAGTCCCAAATTAGGTTTGGCAAAAGATAGCAGTGATAAATATTTAAGATATAATTATCTCTTGAACAATCTAAATCCTTACTCAGAAGAACAAGAAGAATATATAAACCCTTATATACAGAGAGAACTTAACTATGATGATAATCATCAACAATACAAATATAATATGCCTGTACGAAACTATAAATCTGAATTATCTCTTCCTCAAGAAATAGATGCCCAGGATGAAAAACAGCCACCATTTCACATTGAAGATTCTACATATATTACAAAAGGTAAAAAATATATTCACATATGAAATACTTTCATATATCAATGGCCTAGAACTATATTGTTTTAAGTCCATCTCGTAGAATAATTATTCTTGTTATGAAATGAATATTTTGTGTTCCATGTCCATGTGCATTGTGAGAATAAAACAGGAAACAATATTTTGTATAGCATTTTTAACCAAAATGCCGAATTCCTGTTCAATTTCACAATGCCATGGACACAAGACATGAAATAAGAAATGTAACAAGAATCCTATAAAATTGACTTGGAACAGTATGGTTCTGGACCCTCGATATGTCATGAAATATTATAGCTGATATTTAGCATTCCACACAGCCTTCACTATACTAATTTTGTATTCATTTGAGGGGTTTGAGGAAACATCAAGTGATTCCGTTCCTGTACTTTTTGAGATAATTAAAAGAAAAGCTCTAAAGATGAATTATCTTTTCTGTAAAGTCATAACTGTCACATAATAATTAATTGTGTTTATTTCCATGTTATATGACAATTTGAACTTCACAGACTGCATAATTCACCTTTAAAACATTTTTTAAATTGCCTCAAAAAGTCTGATTTTTTTTCCCCTAAACCTCTCATTTATTCCATGTTTATGAAATGAAGTTTCAACAATATTTTTCTTTAAATACAGATAATAGTAATAACTCATTTTCTGTAGCAATTTAAAATAACAGTTATAAAAAACACAATCTATACTTACTAACTTTCAACATACAATATTACATTATTTAACATTTCTAAATATAAATGGGAGGAAGAACAATATAATAGGCCTAACATTTACAGGATTTTAAAAAATTTGTTACATGAGCTATTTAAAAAAAAGTATGTATATATATATTTCAATTATTATCTTTACTATAATAGTTTTCACAGTAATCTAATACAGCATTATATAATCCAAAATAATATCTAACTTTTTGTTTCAGTCCAACAAATAGGATAACAATTATTTTAAGTTATTTTGAACCTCTCCATATTTATGTTATGATATATCTGACAAGGTTTATGAATTCAGAATAGTAGCTTAACTCTTCTAGAGACAAATACTACATATGCCATATTTTAGTATTTCACATAACACTACTTTTGTTTTTGTTTACAATTGTTCAAAAAAGAATCTAGAAAATATATGATCTCTGCTTACAGTATTCAAATTTTTTAACCTACTGCAGGTTCAGATTTTAAAAAAATCATTTTAAATACAGGTATGTATGTAGATGCACTCTTTTTTCGCATAAACGATAAAAACCAAAAATATTTTAAAACAATTTGAAAGTATTTTGAAGAAGCAAGCAATTGTGGCTATTGAAACATATATATTATTTTGAGGAATTAAGGCAAGAAGTTCTATTTGAAGTATAATTCACTAATTTTACGAAAAGTACAAACAATTAACAATAAATAATCTCAAAATTTGTTCCCAGTTTCTCTGTGTGAAAAAATAAAATCTTAGATTGCCGAGTTTCATTATAGATAGGATTTTACAAGGCAAAATAAAAAAATGGTTGTGAATAATTAATTTGTCAATTAACAACTGATAATACAAATAATAAATTAACCCATTTGCTTCAGAAGACGAGGTACATTTGCTGGCTGTTAAATCACCTTTAACTCAGAAGTCGAGGTACATTCGCCTAACTCAGCCTGTTATATAATTTGCAATATTTTGTACATCCCTTAGCAGGGTACTCTTTTGTTAACATTTATAAATAGTAGAGAAATGTGTTTTGGCCTTCATCCTTATTGTGATTGTAAGTACCGTTATGTTTTGCTAGTTTTGAAAATAGGCAATATAATTTACAGTAACTTAAATCCAGTTTATGGGGAAATGCATTGAGCATTTAAACCTGAAGTGAATGAGTTAATACAATTCTAAGTATTGTAATTATTTATATATTCAGATTGCTAGAAACTTTGCATAATTTACTGGCAATTTAGAAAGTATTGTTTACAAAATTCTAAAATGAAATTAAAGCAAAATTAAAGCAACAACACAGGTAGTACGTTTATTTTGTAAAAAAATATTGTGAAAATTAACTTTCTTTATGCAAAATTAAAAAAAAACAAATGCGAAAAAAGAGTGCCCCTATCTATGTGTATTGAAAGTTTTTTTTTTTTAATAAATTTGTTCAAAAACAATTTTCATTTTATATATTTAATTATTTTCCTTCCATCTTACAGGATCAGAATTTGAATTGAATGAGAACAAAGAAATTGTACCGGAAGTTGCTAGATCCGATGATACAACAGAACCAACACTACGCACAGAGGATATCACTTCAGAACAAATAACTTATATAATGTTGCGAAAGATGAGAAGTATTTCAAATTACCTACCTATGATATTGACTCTTCTGAAAATCTGTCCATCATATCAAATGTTGAAAATGCGACAAATGCAGAACCAACTGTAACAAAAGATAGGAATATTAGTATACCAAATTATAAAGCTATAGATAAAAAAAACTCACATATTATTTTAGACAGCAGTAGAATAGTATATCCAACAATAAAACACTCATATACAAAAAATAAACTGCTTCCAATTGAAATGACAGATATTCAAAAGCCCAAGGTATATGTTGATATTAATTACAAACCACATATTGTGAATGTAAAAGAAGATAATTCTCAATTACTAACAACATCACAGTTACCAGTTTCTCACAGTACAGAAAATATTGGTTTACTTTATTACAAACCACAAATATTGTTAATCAATGCCTGATAAATATTTGTTCCAGAATATCATACCATTAAACATGTTCCACTCAAATCCACTCTCATTCCACAACACATTCAACATGAAAATGAGCAATTCTCTTTCCCATCTTACACAGGGAAGTATCCGGCAAATACAAATGCTGAAATATCATTGAAAGGAGTAAATTATCCTGAAGCAAATACTTTATATAATGTCAAAAACATACACTTTCCTCAGAATTCTAAACAAAATAATGTAATAAACTATGGTATACAGCCACAGATATTAAAAGAAACGCCAGTATTTAAAAAGGAACATAGCCTATATACCATATATAAAGAAAATAAAGCAAATGATTTTGATACTGAGAACATGTACTCCCAAGAAAATATATTGGTTAATGAAAATGTTATATTCCCAACAGTTTTTGAACCACTAATTCAGATAAACACTCCTAAATTAAACAATATTGAAAATTTTAATTATCATCCTTCAGAAGATATGTTATCTGATGGGTTCAATCAAAGAAAACCTGTAGATTTACGAAATTCCCTAGAAAGAGTTATATTAAATCCATTAATATTAAAATCACAAAATTTACCTCTAGCAGAGTTATTTAAATTTTCAAGAGACAAAAAATTAAAATCCAATAACAAAGTTCCAGGTTTGGAAGAACTGACTTATGTAACTGATCATCCATACCAAACTAAACATATAGAAACAGTTAAAACGAATACTCTTATAACACAAAAAGCATTAACTTCACCTCCAGAGTTACATGATACTACCATTACGATTATGGATGCTAAAAAATTATCTGAAAATAACAAAACTGATAAACCTATTATCTCACCAGGCTTCTTACAACCTATCAATGGAGAGGCACTTCAACAGAATAACTCAGTTAAAATTCAATCCAGCAGCATTACAATAGAAGCCTCTAATATTGTGACCACAAAATTACAAAGTGAACCTGTCACAAGTAAACCTACAACCCAAACCGTTAAATTTATGAAACAAACTCTTCTATTAAAGCCTTCAAATTTTACTCTACGCCAAACTACAACTGAGTCTGATAATCCTACTGAGCAATTATATAACATTCAGTTTTCGCATCTGAAAACTTTTGAGAATGCAGTCATGTATTCAGATAAAAGTACATCCCAAATATCTGATAATTTCAACAATCATAATATTACATCAACTCAATCTTTCACCAACTCAATTAAATTAGGAATAACTCCAAGTATAGATGAAAGACCAATCAATTCCTCAAAAACATCTGACACATATACTTTCCATCCCAGTATACCTATAACAATTGGACCTACCTATTTTACATTTCAATTTGAGAACATTACATTGAAGCCTAGTGAAGCTACTGATGGAACAATTAATGATGTTAATGATAATAACAATACTACAAAAGCACAAGTGCATGATACAACGGAATACACCAGTGTTACAACACAGTCCTTCAGTAATATATTTAATCATGCAACCAAGGCATTTCGACCTACCAAGCGAAATCATCAGCCCAAGGGTGATTCGATTACAACCGAAGATATTATAATTCAGGCTGACAATAATGGATCTGTAAAAAAATTGATTTTAGTTCCTTTACATCCTCCCAATTCTCATGTAGGTACATCTGATTATCCTGATATTCACAATCCAGTTATTTCATATTCGAATCCATTTATTAGCACAGCATCAGCCTATTCAACAATCTCAAAACTAGAAACTTTAAGTCAACCGACTACCGATGTAAATTATACAAAGAAAACAATAACCTCTAAACCAATGGAATTTAAAAAAATGACATTTCCATTCCCTCAAGAAAATGAGTCCACACCGAATACATCTCTTAAACCCACAATTTATGAAATTTCAAGTTTGCATAGTGACATTTCCAATGAATGGGTAACAGCACACAGTAATATTCCTTCATTTCAAACAATTAAACCTGCATCTCATTATAATGAATATATAATTGATCAAGGTAACACGAAAGATGACATATCATTCAATTCAGATTTCGAAATAAAATCATCTTTTCACGAATCGCAATTCATTTGGTGATAGAACCCCAGAAAGCGATGCAGATTATCCATATAGAATGCCTATAAATGAGCGAGAAATCAAGCCTTACATTTACACACGTAATATGAAATATAATCACAATGAACCTGCTATGATTGATTACTCCAAGTCAAATGAAGAGCTAGATATAAGTTCTGCTGAAACCCCCGAAAATAATAAAAGCAAAATGTCCACGAGAAATCCGTTTTCATTAAATCAAAATCATTAGGCGACAAAGAAATTCAATATCCTAAGAAAACGATATTAAAGAATACTACAAATAAGCGACAAAATTACTCCAGGCAAACTACAAATCTAATAAACACTAAACTAGAAAACTCATTTTCGATAGAGCCTACTGTAACGGAAATTCTAACCCTAAAATAATTACACCAAAAGCAAACATTAATTACATTTATCCAAAAAATACCGAAAGTGAGAAATTTGCAAGTGGTAATCAGCAACAGTCCACTATCACAGAACCAACAACGTACATTTTCCCAATGAAAATGAAGCACTCATTTAACGAATCCACAATACCTTCTGCTTCTGAAAAAATAAATGGATTAATTTATGATAATATACTGGCATCGACAATTCAACCTATTAAAGTAAACTTGCAGAATGTCGAAATTCAATCCGATCTTGAGGAGAAATATTTTACGGAATCTCCATTTAATAATACCAAGAATCAAGCTAGTATAGAAAAAAATTCAACAATAATAAATAATAAAGAAATTACCCTATATAATATCCTTAGTACACCAAGACAATTATTTCTAAACCGAATTCGGAAATCTACGAATTTCAAGAATATATAATGCGTTCGACGATTCCCTCAGATGTTACTGAAGTTCCAAAATTCATCACTCAAAAAATCGTACCTGATTTAAGTGAAACGCAGAGTATTCTACCCATACACGTCAACACGAAAGGGTTGAAACGACTAACTCCAATGCCAGTAAATGTCGGATCCGATAAAGATATGACACCAATACTTCCCATTTCAAACCAACAACAAAATGTTAACAACCCTAACATTGAATTAAATTTAACATCTACTACTGAAAATCAATCCTGCCAATAACTTTCGGAAATGAATCACAACAACTCAACAATCACGTAGATTCATTTGTTACTAATGCACATCAAGAAACTATTTTAACAACGAAACCGATTGTTTCTTATTCCGCAAGCCCTTTGCTGGCGAACAAACAAAAAATGAAACCCCCTTCAGAAATTGTTTCGGCAGTTACCGATGATCATAAAGTTATTTCCAAAGAAACATATACTTCGAATTTAGACATATTTAAACACGCCAGTTCTCCAATTGATACTCCATCAAATAGCATATTCTCTTTACCTGTCACGAGTGTAACTCAGTCAGTTACTAAGATAGATTCAGCAAATGAAACTTTGAACATACACATGTTGACAAAGATAAAATTGTATTTTGGAATTCTGAAAGTAAGGCAATTTCAAACCCTTTGGTTTCAGAATCGGTCAATCCAACCGTGCAGGCAGAATCAATAGTAACTGATTCACAACTAGTGATGAACAAGAGGGTTCACATAGCTTCGCATGAGAGACCTGCGATGATTAGAAATCACAATATTTCAGAAATCTTACATTTCAATAGGATGAATGCTACAACTTTAAGGAATTTTATATCTCTCCCTAGAAGCACGGAAAAGCCTCAAAACATAGCGATTGAATCTATGATAACCGATTTACCTGAAACAAATCTACAAGAAACGTTGAAATTATTACCTACCATGCCTAAAATCGTAAATTTTGTACCGGAAAACCAACTTGAATATGATTTAACTGCAGACAATGAAGGTCAGAACTCATATACTCATTTGCCGTTCGCTATGAATGACAATAAGATTATTCTTGGAGAGAAAAGTTTGTCCAAAATGTTAATGGGAATAGAAACACCAAGGAATTATAGAAATCCACTTACATTAGACTATGAGCCGTTTAGTAATACCAATATTGACGTGATTTATGATAATAGAGAAGAGATAGAAGGAGATCACATTTCCTTAGAGAAATACGCCGATAGAAAATCAAATCTGTTAAAAAATAATGTCATTTCGGAACATAATAATCCTGCAAATGGAAAACATTTAAGATATGAACCGCCATTCGTTGAAACCAAATTCATTACATCTAGGAATAATGGCATTTTAAAACCCAAACATATTATACTATTAAACGACACATTATTCCGAAATCCTAAGAATGCTTCTTACTTACAAAATCATTCCGCAGGAACACAAAGTAATTATGACGACACCATAACTACTGAAAAAGGGAAAAGTTTGGATTTACCTACACAAACGTTTCAGGATAAATTGCAAGTAACATCATCACTGTTAAATAATAGATATCTCGGGGAGACTGTTCCTAAAGAATACAAAGATTCTATCATTAAAAAAACTCCAAATTCAGAAACTAATCCTTTAGCAATGAAAGCAGAAATATCGGATCACACTACAATAACACCTTCTGTTAACACAGATCATAGTGAGACTACAATTCAATCGTTATTTCAACAAGAATCGAATACACATGAAAACATTGTACCTATAAACGTTGGTACACATGGAACTTTATTTCCAGTTCAAATTTTAAAACCGGAAATTCCATTGTTTAAACCAGGCATAAATCCGAAGTATTTTATTGAAGAAAAACTAACACCGGAGAACATTGAAGTGGAGGTACCACATACAGGTGCCAGAATAAGAGAGTATATTTCTCCTTTAAATTCAGATGTAAGAAACTCCTATGTAAACGAACCAACATTGTCATTTTTATCAAACAAATATAGGAACCCTTTAGAATTAACAAAATCCTTGCATATCGTTCATGGAAATACTGAAGGAGATACAACTTCTACCGAGATAATAAATTCGTTATTAAGTGAAAAATCTACTGTAAAACGTACACTCGAGGGCGTAATTCCTTCATTTAAAAAATCTGTTATTAACCAAATTAATTCAAATCTCCACCGAAATAGAAATAATAATTATAATGTTATTGAACATGACACACTATTCAAAGATAATTCATATATGCATTCTGTTAGCACACAGATAATACCAGTAAAGCAAACAGAAACATCAGACTACAGTAACCATGGAGGTATAGAATCAGTAAAACCACTGAATGATGGTATGTCTGAATATGTAACTTTATATCCCATTACACCTGCTACTCCATTTCCAGTCAAACACTATAGATCGAGTTATCTGAGAAAACAAAGAAGACCAGTTAGTAAGGAAAGTATCGCGGATATAAACGGCCAAGTAAAATTAGATAATATTGATTTAAATATTTCTATTGATAAAGAAATGAAACCTACATATACAGTACATGATTTCAGTATGCAGCATTTTATGTCAAATCCGAGGAAAGTAAATGAAAGTAATGCCATTAATAAACAAACAAATAATTATATTAGACCCGAAACGATTCCTCAGTCACAAAAAGTGTCTAATAATTTATTTTCATCCGAGATATCTGAAAATATACCTGCCAAAACACCTGTTGAATATAGCAATGCACTAACAAGTACAATTGAATTATCCTCTCCTCAATATATTACTAAATATACTGAAGAAGTAGATGAGCCCCTTGTTCGGGGAAGCAAATATGTCTTGGATTCGCAATCATTTGATAAAATGAATTTTGAGAGATATAATGCATTGGGCGGAAAATTGTTTCCTAAATCTATACCATTTAAGACAGGAGACGACCTCGAACCAGATTATCACTTGCGCACTGGTTATACAAGTCCAATACATAAAATATATAACGGTGAACAGAAGAAAGACTTTAATTCTGTTGATATTCCTAAAGAGATATTAACTGTCCCTCTTAACAAATTAAATATTAAGGAATCAACACCATATTTAGGGCAGGCGTCACTGCCGGATAGACGTAATACAGATATTATTAATAGGAATGCAGATTACTCAATTCCTAATACAGTTGCTTATCCAGAGATTGAAATAAATCAACCAAAATCATCAAAACATGTTCCTGCTACATCTTTGAAGATAGATGAAATTGCAATGACACTTTTAAATAGAAAAAATCAACCACATGTTCCTGTTATCGTTCAGTCAAACTTAATAAATTTACCAGTACACAATGCGCTATCGAGTGAATATATTAAAGGTGATTCTGTCATAGATGATAATCAAACTGTAAATCAGAAATATTATTCCATAGAAAAAGAAGATTATAAGAATTATAATATAGAAAAAAGTTCCAATAGTGTATCTGAGAGTAGTGATGGAAATTCTGAAACAAACATTGTAAATGACCATGATTTTAATGAAAAAGGATATAGATATGGGAATATGGAAGAAGAGAATCTTAACTTTGGCGACCGTGAGAAGGTCCTTACTGAAGTCGTTAATGAATCAAATAACCAAAAAATTAGTCCTCAGGTAGAAGATAGAATTTTACCAGCATATTTTGAAAAATACAGAAAAGATCAGCCAATGTATTACAATAACCAAGTAAAAACGTATGCAAATGAAAGAGGTGAAGGGATGGATGTAATGAAATCACTTAAATTCATAGAAAATAGTTTATATGGAATCGTTAATCAACCACATTTTAAAACATTTAAACCAATTACTCCGGATGCTAACAAAATTGAAATGATACACGAAAATTACCCTCAAATTTTTGATGATAACCTAGATTTCATATCTGATGATATAAATGCATTTAGATCTAATAAAATTTCTGAAATGCATAATTATCCAGAACATTTAGATAAAAGCATTGCGGAACATGATTATAATTCAAAACACTTGCTTGATTTCCAAATGTCACAAATTCTACAGAATCAAAATGAAGATGAAAATAGAAAACATGACTTTGAAGATCTCAAATCACGAAGTTTAAAAGACAGTAAACAATTATTTAATATACCCCAACGTATGAAAAATGAAATTACAGGGGTAAAAAATAATGTAAATTTAAAAATTACATATCCATCAAAATTTATTGAAAACGAGGACCACACAATTCCAAATCCGTATGATTATATCGATAAATCGATGTTGGAATATGAACTGAAACCAAATGAAATAGAGGATTCATTAACTTCTTATATTCACCACTCACCTGACGATGAACAAAGTTACATAAATTATACTTTAAATGAATATGAAAATCTTTATTCTGAAAAAGATGTAAGATCGCTGGGTACTGAAACAGCAAATTCCGGCATTTCCAATTATAAAACCAAACTCGATAGCATTAATTATCATAATGAAATGTTACCTATTATAAATTCTGATATATCGAAATTAAATACCAAAGTAGAATCACAAAGTGAAGTGGATAAGGAATCGGGAATTTTACAGCCCCAGAAATCATATCAGTATGATAATTCGTTTCAATTATTCGAAGATACTGATAGTAAGAATCAGAATTACTCAAACTCTGAGACAAAGGATGGAAGAAATTCAGTTAATAATGAAAAGTTAAAGGATGATATTTATGGTTTGAAAGATCACGACTTAAAAGAATTTCCTTTGAAAAGAGAGAGAAAATACGAACACGAGAGTGAAAATCATATAAATTCACTTTATGAAAAAGAGGATAAAATAGTAAACAGTGGACTACAATCCACTCTAACATTTGACGGTCGTGATATAAATGAAAATTTCCAGCATGAAATTTTTAATCAACATGAGGACAGAAATCCTTCGGACACTGCAATAAAATCTGATTTAGGGAATGAAGAGAAACTGTTAAATCATTACCCAATTGACCATCACAAGAATCTAGATACAAGTAAAAAAGTATCGGGAATGAAATATGATAAAGGAATATTCTCCAAAACTGACTCCACCTCTGGACGATCTATAGGTTATGAAAAAGGACTTGGCAAATTAATGAAAGATAAACGGAAGCTTCAGTTAAGTAAGGTAAAGAAAAATCAGACTTTAGTTAACGTTATTCTAAGCTAACTGTTACTCTAATTTAATGAAGCGTTTAATTGAAAGCATATTAATAATACTTATAACGAGCAAAGCACTGAATAAAATATTATGAATTTAATTTATCTTAATAATATCTAATCAGACATACTGCCAACATCTGACACATATTTTAGATGGTATGAAGAATATTGACTCCTAATTTTATAATAGTAAAGGAAACACAGTAAAGTATAAGAAAAAATGTAATAGAATATAATAATAATAATAATAATAATAATAATAATAATAAATATAATAATAATAATAATAATGCTATATTTTAGCTGGCAGAGGTAAGGCAATAAGGCCTTCTCTTCCTCTTAACCAGCGAATAGTAGAATTATACAAAAATTATAAACATATTGCAATTTTAAGATATTATTAAAATACAGACTAAACAAAATACAATGATGATGTGATCTAATACTAGCTAATACTAACAAAAATATGAAATAGTATTAAATTAAAATAATATAAAATAAAGTAAGTGCTTCCTAGAAGATTATTTATAGAAAGCTGTATGTAGTTGTTATGCAGTTAATGTTTCCATTGTGTCGAACTTTAAATATCAGTTAATTTGTATTTAAATAATGATAGTGATTGACAGTCCCTGACATGACTGGGAAGTGAATATTTTCGTACTGAAGATGTAAAAACTATGACTTTAGGTAGAGAGTATAATTTCATAGTTTTGGAGTATTATGTATAATTTGCATGTTTTTTAAAACAGCTGAAGCAAAAAATTAACACAAAAGTACAATATAAATCATCTATACTCCTAACAATGTGTATATGTTATGTTTGAGCGCCCCCTTTCAAATTGGACATTTTTTCTTTTAAGTTAATGAGCACACTTGTGAAATGAAACATAATGTTAGTTCCGGTTAATGGAATTAAATGTATATTTAATTGTTTAATTACAATTAGCACCATTACATTCTTGTTATTAATCGGCATTTGAATGTTTATATAATTATATTACATAGAGAGTTTGTATGACATTTTATAAATGTTACTAGGGATTAATATTCTTGACATAATAAGTGACATTGGTACCTAATATTGATGCAAGTGAATAAAAATGTTCTGTTCATTTATTACAGGTTGAAATAATTATCTTGCAAAAATCACACTACCGTACAAACATTACTATCAATTTAAATTAATTTCCATTCTCTCGTTTCTGATATTCAGATGTCTTGTTCCCTATGAAAATAAAAGTTGCTACATTTGTACATGTAGTTAGATATGTTGTCTACTTTATGAATTGTTATTACTGTGGCACGGATGTTTAGTTTTTGTAACATTATGTTCAATTGCAGAAGTTTTATTTTCTTTGTACAAAGGTTTAGCGAATTATTAAATTAATTTTTTTCAAACCCCATTCAATGAACTCAATAAATGCTCATTATCATTATTATGATATGAATATAATAAATAACGTATTAGTTAAGGTAATAAAAGATTCCGGGCTATGTGGCCGTGGTCTATAACTGGCGTTTCTTCCAGACGTTTCTCCCTCAACTGGAAGAAACGCCAGTTATAGACTACGGCCACATAGCCCGGAATCTTTTATTACCATGATTACCGGCCGTGAAAGCCTGCATTCAACCTATTAGTTAAACTTCTAAAATCTATTTCATTTAAGTGTTTCCACGTCTTTGGAAATTTTCGGATATATTTGGAATTTCGTCAGAGTATGATATAATGTAGAGCACATTGTATTCTAGAAATATATTTACTAAGTTAATTAGCTTCATATCTTTTATTAATTGCATAAAAATAATTCTTATATCAATTTTGTTGTTATGGTGTGACATCGTGTGGCATTATGCATACTTAAAAGCGTAAAATTAGTATTTTACAACAAATTCCAGATGTCTTACAGCTTATGTTAGGTGCCTAAATATACATTTTTAGAGCCTGAAAATCCAAATCTCCTTATTCTTTTATGCTAGTATTCAAATAGTCACTAACACACTGTGAAACATTCAAAAACTCTGTTTGATGCCCATTATTTTAGTTTTTGAAATTTAACTTTTTTCAGACGCACTGATTCGGCTTATATGTTGTATCGAATTTAATTTATCATTACTGAGTAGGCCTATATCGTGTTTTAAAATAAGGATATAGAGTCCAGTATACTACACACATGCCCCACAGATGAAAGTGTATCATAATATAGAATCATGCAATGCTCTGTGAAATTGTGTTCATTGCAAACCACATGAGAAACGCTCCAATACTGAAGGCAAAATTAAAAAGCTAACCAAAATACAAATTCTCACTCTAACTAGATTTGTCCTAGATGGGAGTTTGATCAGTTTTGTACGGAAAATAGAAACTTATTATTTTGGCTGGAGGAATAGGAACTTTGGAAGGATAATAAAGTTGCCTGCATTGTATAATCCATCCATAGTAATTCTGCCCGAGGGCAGGTCTTTCACTGTAATCATAGCATTTTCATGCTATGCTTTGCAGCTTTAGTAGGGAATTGTAAGTGTGGTAGCTTCCCGTTGCTTTCCACACCGGTGAAGATTGGTGATGAAGATGAGATGATAATGATAAGGATGATGATGATGGCCATATGATTTCGGGGACCATTTGGGCCTTAAAGGTTTCCTGACATTGTCTTACAGGTGAGGAAAAAACCCCGATAAAAACCTCACCCAGAAAAACTGCCCCGACCGGGGATCGAACCCGGGCCCGCTGCGTCACAAGGCAGCATGCTACCTCGAGACCACAGCGGTGGACCATTGTATAATAATATGCTGAAATTAATTATGGCTACGGTATCCAGAATAGAGGATACGGCCAAACGTTCATAGCGACGTCGCTTTTTGATCCTTCGATGTCGGCTCTTCCTATCAATGCAATTATTAAAAATAAAAGAAAAAGTTTATTAAATTCGACATAAAACGTTTAAAATGATAGTTAATATTTAAAACTATACAGTAACTCTAGAATTTGACATTTGTATTGCGTATTTTTAAAAACATCGTCTCATAATGGATACTTGAGCCTATAATAATAATATATGATAGGGCTACTACAGGATGATTCATGTTGTCCTATGATTGTATGATTTGAATAATAGCGATGGGTTAAAATTATATTGGTGTACGTAATTTTCGTCAGAAGTAAAATTGTAACCGATGTGGGTCAACAAATTCAAGCCAGTCTAGCCTCTGTATTACATTTTGATTCAGTTGACACATCTATAATGATAACATTAAATTACTACATTTTTGTTCCTGAATTTGTTTATTTTATCTTTTGTGTTATATCAATTTCTGAAAAAAAAAAGGAAAAATGGCTTTATTTCGATGGTTATTATTAAGTTTATCACTTCTCACTGAATAAAACTTTATATTTGAAGAGAACAATTTGCGCCTAAACTGGAATTTGAAGATATTGGTTTCAAATCCTAGTTGAAGTGTACTTTTTCTCTTCAAACGTAGTGTAACTTAACCCGTTCAATAAATTTGTAACAGCCGTGATTTCGGCAATCGTAGACTAATTTAATTGGTGAAAACCATAACGGTGCAAGTGACTTTTTTGTGTAAACTGCGTTAAGTGTAATTATCGCGGTTTAATTTGGACCTACTTTCGAATGGCAGAGACATACAAATGTATGCTGTCAACTACTTCTGTCTTATTATGATACAACTGTTGTCATAGGTTTGAAATCTACAGCAAATGTTTGAACTAATTTTCCTGAATATTCTAAATTAACTTATACCATTATGGTTTTCATTCATTCAATTGATTTCGGATATTGAGTCAAGGAAACAGATCTTAAAAGCATGTGATTTTTTTTCCTTCTAAAATACAAGTTCGATTTACAACAGTAGGATTTAGTAGGTATCAAAATTCTTATCTCATTTTAAGAGCTTTTATTTGACATTTGGGCCTCCTATTAGGAGTGTTTAATATTATGTGAAATTAAAATAAAATAATACTCTAATAATAGTCTAAGCAACAATCCGGGAAAATTAATCTGTCCTCATCTTGTTTACTTATACACAATTTTGTATTAGGTTTTCAGGCTAAATTTGCACAGTAAATACACAAATACTTTGTGTCGACTTAAAATACATAGGAGATATATTTTGTATTGCTATATTACTACAGAATTTCATTATCATGTACAAACTATATGTATCGATACTAGTAAAATTCATGGTGATTTTCCGTTGAGGTATTAGTTCACAGTAATATAATGTACGGTTAAAAACTATAATATAGTTTTTAACCGCACATTATATTACTGTAAACTATATGTAGACATTAAATATATCCTATGTTCGAACTGTACTATTGCGATATTTTATCTCAGTGGGGCTGTTGACTCTACCGTATTCATTTTAATTATGAGTCATATTGTCTCAGAATGTCATACAATTGTCATATGGAATGTCATTATAATTGTAATATAATCTTCATATATAAGGTTCAGCAATCTCAAACACTGTATGTGTGATCGATTTGGTGTGTGATGTGAAATATTTATTATTACCAAAAATAGTTTTTTCAATTTAAATTCTGAGATAATAAGAATAGGTATGATGGATGGCATTTTTATGTTAAATATAGGTTATCATTCTTAATTTTACATTTTTTCTTATATACAGTTGTTAATGTATGAATGTGCCGAATAATAATGTATGCATTTAATTTTAATTGTAATTTTATTGTAATTTTCATAATATATAAACTCTTTGAATATATGTTTCGATCGTTTATTTAATGAATTTAAGTTATAGGTCAGAAGTTTTTGAAAACCCGTAGGTCCACACTTTAAATTATTTCATCCTTCATGCATCCAATAAAAATAATTTTATCATCAAAACCTACAAGTTTTTGGCGCCCTTAAATAGTAGGTGTGTAATTGTATATCAAACACGTGATTACATCTGAAAAACTCTCCGAAAGTATTCTACGACCCAGAGTATACGTACGTTATAATTTATTTGCCATATGTGTAAGTCATTTATGTAAACCAAATGTTGTAGAGACTATTTAAGGCTTAAATTCGCAAAACATGATTTCTTGTAACAGTTATTTAAATATTTCGGACCGCCAATGAAAACCAAATCTAGTAAAACTAAGATATTTGCATTATTTGTAATTTGACACACATTTATCTCAATTTAAGTAATTTCTAGGCATTTGCTTTTCTAATATTTAATTTTAGGAAGTTATATTTTGAGGTTATTTTAATTATATTATTTTTAGTCTGGACATCTTACCTCAATATTAATGTTGATTTGTTCTTGGGCATGTTTCAAAACAATTCTGTTTTATCGTCAGCTTTCCCAGACTGGTTTTATTTATGTTGTATTATGTTGCACAACCTGGATGTCGATGTCAGCTCCATCCTGTGGTTGGCCAAAGAATCTCCAAACAAGGTCACGCTCCATCGGAATATCAAAATTCATAACTCTGTTTCTGTTCTTCTGAATATAAATTTTTTCCCAAATAGTCAGCTCTTTTGTATTTTCTAACTGTTTTAATAATTTAGTGTCTGAATTTATATTATGTTTTTCAGACCAAACATGAGCAGCAACTGCAGATTTTTCAATTTCTCCATTTTTAATATTTCTTATGTGTTCTTTGGTTCTAATTTTTAGGTTTCTTTTTGTTTTTCCTATACATATCTATTCACAACCCATGCATTCAATTTGATATATTCCTGACTTTTTATTTTTATCAGTTTTTTTCATTTTTGTTGGTTTTTATTAGTTTATTTAAACTGTAGTTATTTTTTGGTGCTAATTTAATATTAAACTTCTCAAATATATTTTGAAATTTATTATGTACACAAGGTGATATGTGAATTTCCAATATTTTTTCATAGGTGGTTCTTCTTTTTCAAGAGTACTTCTGTTTATCATTTTTTGTTTTTTATACTTTTCTATCCTTTTATATACCATTTTTTCATCAAACCCCTTTTTCTCTTGCTACTTTGATTATGTGTTTTCTCATGTTTGAAATCTTCTTCGTTTAAGGGTAAGTTTACCAATCTATGAGTTAAACTATTAAAGGCTGCTAATTTATGTCCAATTGAATTGAACCCTGTTGATTTTATAAAATTTCCGTATGAGTTTCTTTCCTATGAATCCCGAATTCAATTTTTCTTTTTTCTTCGTTTCTGACCAATTTAAGATCCAAAAAAGGTATTTGTTTATTGTCTTCTATTTCTTTAGTGAATTTAATGTTTGTATTCTGTAAATTTAACAGTTTTAGGGAATCTTCTACATGTTTTTCTTTAACAATACAAATTATATCATCAACATATCTACTCCAAAATTTAAACATTGTGGAATGTGCTTTAGTGATTTTACATTCAAAATCGCTCATAAATAAATTTGCCAGGAAAGGTGATAATGGGTTTCCCATTGAGAGCCCTGATTTTTGTCTATAGAAACCCCCTACTAGTTATTTTTAAGACGCTGTAGATGTTGATGGTCTTGATGCATCTTCGGTAGGAACTGACTGGTTTTTAACTGTGTCGTATAAGGGATTGTATGTTTGGGGTGCGTTCTCATTTAGTAGCAAGTTGTTCATTTTCTTCATGATTGCAAGGTATTCTAGTAGATTAATTTTAGCTGCAATTATTTCTCTGCGAACTATCGATAGAGTGTGTTCTATGGTGATAATTCGGTGACCAGCGCTATTAGGAGTTTAGGATTGCTTGACTTTCCACCCGCGTACGTAAAATCTCTGACGTGTTTCTCTTGTATATTGCGTTGACGTTTACATTTGTCCTGCCTATATAAAACTTATTGCAATCTTCACATGTCAGTTTGTAAACTCCCTTACTATTGAATTTGTTATGCTCTTCTATGCCATTATGTATTATGTTTAATTTGTTATCGATTTTATAACCTATATTGATTTTTTTATTTATAGCTAATTTTGTGGTTTCATTGCCTGTGTATGTTAATGTCATGCATGTTTTTTTGTTAATGGGTTCTATTTCAAGTTTTTTTTATGTTATGTATGTCATTTTTTATGTTCTGTTTTGTTAATATATATATATATATATATATATATACACATACATACTACATTACTGGGTTATACGTATTTTTGTCATACAATATATAACTAACTGACTGGCACTATCGAAACTGGAGGTTCATGCTGCCCGAACATAACCTCTCCACATATTCCTATCCGAGAATTTTTTTCCCCAATAATTCCCTTTATAAATCACTTCGCTCAAATCATAGTGAACAATTATTGACCTATCTACTGGGCGATTTCCCTCTATTAAAATACATGTTCATGCCTCTCTTTCATTCCTCATTCATGTCACATGTCCTCAAGATAACAGTAAAAAGTCTATGAGACAACTGCTCTTATAGCATCTGGTTCCCATAAAGAATATATTGCTTATTATCAAGTTCTTTATTCACCTGTCTATTTCTCTTAAGTTCAAAACATTTTCTTAAGAATCTTATTCTCAAATAATAGTATTTTTTCACATTCCTTAGTAAAAGTCCTCATTTTGCATCCATATAATATAACTGGATCATCATCATCATCATGCTGCCAGGTAGTAGTCCTAGAAGAACTGTTACGGCCTGAGAAAGCGGTTTTCGTGCCATCTTTTCATAGGTCGACCAAGTGACCGTTTCCCATTTGGACAGTAGTTCATTATTGCCTTGGGGATCCTGGATCTAGCCATTCTTGAGACATGTTCCTTCCAGTTTAGCTGATATCTGGAGATGTAGTCCAGTACATTAAGTTCTTGAAGGATTTCTACAGATTAAGCTTAGGATTAAGGACTCATCATCACCTTCCAGGCGCACCAACCTCACAAGTGGGTTACAATTACGCCAATGCCAGGAGAGAACACCAGAAATGTCCAAAAGGACAACCAGGGGCATTAAAAATGTATATATATATTAGATAATAATATGAAAGATCGTTGTCATCTCAACAATATAATCTACGATATTTGAACATCACGTTTTAACAATGACATCATGTTACGAGGTTACCACATGAATAATAACTGTTATTCTGTGGCAATATTCCGAAATGTCTTCTATTATAAACATATTTATAATTCCGTGTCCTTTCAATTCAAGGAATAATCGAAATAATACAGAATATACTTATAATTTCAAAATGATTGTCATAAACATATAAGACTAATAAAAGTGTTTCGTTTTATAACTTAAATGAGTAAATCAGAGCGGTAAATGCTGTTTTGGATCAAAAGGTTTGCGTTTCAATTTCCTTAAAATATAAGGTAAGTTCTATTTGTGTTATAAAGTTAGTGCAGATATGAGAATTATAAGGTAGAGGCAGTAGTGCTCTAAAGTACACTTAATCAAGGAAATAATGAGTAAATCATCCTACTATTGATGGAAATCCAAAGATTTCTCGCGCTATACATAGCAATTTTGGTTGTGATTGCAAGATGAGAACACAACAGCAGCTATCGTCCTCATGTTCTTTTTAGAGCTCATAAAGTAGCGTCAGGATATGAGAAACCGTTAAACGGGACGTCTCGTGTTCGACACCAGACGGATTCTCTGTTTCTTATATATTTATTATTCACAAGGCCGTCCATTTAAAAATGATAAAATAATAACAATAGTGGTATAATTTAAACCTTAACGTTTAGTAAAAAGCTAACAGTAGGCATAATTAAGTTGATTTTATTTTAAGTACCAAAAAATAACAAAAATAGGAAATCAAAAAGTGGTACTAAAGTATTCAAATAATTTGTTCCTATACTATTCAAATGCGAGTCTAATTATTTCATATAAACATGTCAGGAAGAGGTGCGATGTCGTTATATAAAGAATTTCAGGTCAGAAAGTAGTTAATCGCGGAAGCTCTAATCGAAAGCCTATGACTACAAAACCAAACAGCATGGATTCGAATTCATAAGATGTGTATTCGTTTTTTTAATAACCGTTTTAATACATGTAGAAATAGTATTAAATTTTGGTGACTTTTTTTTTTTTCAATGCCACCATGTTGTCATTTTGACATTCTGGTATTCGCTGCTAGCATGGCGTTATTGTAACACATTTCTGAGATTGGGGGCGCCTTGAAGGCGGAGTTACGCTACCCCGCTGATATACGATAGGTGATGCGCCAGGAGAGTCCTTAATTCTAAACTTAGCGAATATGTTAATGATGAGAATGATGGCCAGATGATGTTCGGGGACCTTTTGGGCCTTAATGTTTCCTGACATTTACTTTACAGGTGACGAAAACCGAGAAAAAAACCATCACCCAGGCAACTTGTCCCGAACAGGGATCGAACACGGGCCCACTGCGTGACAAGGCAGCACGCTACCTTGAGATCACAGCGGTGGACATATTTTTAATTTTATTTACCGGACACATTTCATACATTTCCCTAAAATATTTCATGTTACAAAAATAATATTAAATGACAGCTAAGAATTCAATTACATATTCATTAGCTTATAAAGATCGGACACGCGCATTCTCTGGAATAAAGTGTTTTACATTTGTGACTGATTCATTATTTTGTTGGTAAGTGTATATTTTATAATAGAGTAAATAAATAAGAGAGGTGGATCTTAGCGCAAATGGCAGACTATAATTTATATTGAACAAAAATATAACAACACACAAATTATTAGTGTAGCTGTTTGTGAATAATGATCTGAGGAAATAACACCTCTTCTGATTTGAGAATTGTGTATAACGAAAGGAAAATTAATGTTTGCACTGGGATGCCTGGATAGCGTGGTCGGTAAGGGCACAAAACATAGAGTTCGAGGACCCGAGTTCGACTCTCAGTGCAGGCATTAATATTTATTTTCATGGCATATATATATACAGTATTAATGTGCGTGTTTTATTCGAAAAAAAGTACCAAAAAAGTTGATTTTGAATAAGAAGTGACAAAAATAATCTAAAAACGCCATTTTATTAAGAACATAACGCGAATTATTATGGGTAACATTTGGATATGCCATAAAAATAAAGTATAACTCATATCAAACGTAAACATATATATGCAAATAACTCACCCTAACGTCTCTGTCAACATGGCTGCGTTGTCGTGCCTAGTGTCGTTTAAATGGCGCATATTATTGTTGAATGTTATTCCAAGATTCAAAAACTCTCATTTGCGTTAAACTAGCCTAAGAAATATATGGAAAGAAAAATGCATTGACTCATACAGTTGTTCTTATATTCAAGTATGAAACTGTATAATTAATTACAAAAAATGAAACAATCGCATGTTCACAATAATAGTAATTACCTAATGGGATATCTGATTCAAAAATAATTCAACATAAAAATGAAACAATTCATATACAATATCTAACAATAAACAAGAGAAATTCTACATGAAATAAATATTAGTTTAAAAACTAAAACACAGTTCATTAGAAAACCGAACTAAACAAATGAAAATATTTTTAATTTCCAACACGCTTGGGATAAACAAAGTGGTCAACAAAAAAATCATCTTCAACACGTCTAGAATAAAACTTGAGTAGTCTACAAAAAAAAATAATTTTACCATCAAAAGCGTGAAGTGCCCTATATCAATTAATATATTTGATAATAAACAGATATTGGTAAAAGTAAAGTCTCGAAGAAGAAAACGTAAAAATCATAAAAAGCACCCCACGCTTTTGATGGTAAAATTATTTTTGTGTTGATAATTCTAGTTTTATTCTAGATGTGTTGGAGATGATTGTTTTGTTGACCACTTTAATTTTATCCCAAGCGTGTTGGAAATTAAAATTATTTTTCATTTTTTAGGTTTTCTAATAAACCGTGTTGTTTTAGTTTTTAAAACTACTATTTATTTTTTATTTTTTAGTTTGGTTTTCTAATAAAGCGTGTTGTTTTAGTTTTTTAAACTATTATTTATTTTTTAAATTTTTAGTTTAATTTATTGTCATGCACCGGAATCCCATGAAACTTTAATTCCTTAATACTCTTCTAAAAAATCATCCGGGCCGGATTTGAACCAGCGACCTATGGATTACTGAAATTATATATCACTACAATCCACCGCTCTACCAAATGAGCTCTTGCAACGATTGACTAAGAAGTCGGTAAGTCCGCAACCTATTATACCGGTTTTAATTTTTTTTGCTTTTCTGATGATTCTGGCCAGGATTTTAGAAAAAGAATTATGAAATGATTTATTGTCATGGATCCTTTACACGTATGCAAAGTTTCAAGTCGATCCAATGTTTTTAAGTGGATGAAAATTGGTGTTCAAATATTCCCTTACATACATACAGGTCCGTTACATAGGTAGACAGATACAGGTCAAGCTAATATAAAGCATGTAATAAAATGTCGATGGTTGATAAGGTTAGATTAAAAATGTATGGCAACTGAATTAATGATACTTAGAGATCCGATTAGTAGGCACTAATATTGCAATGTTAGGTGTCTAAAGTGATGTCAGAGTTTAATAAACGAACCTCTATTCAGTAGAACTCTACATTATATGCGGTATGATTAATTCTTCAAGCTTATTTATTTCACCGAATTTAACGAATTATTCATTAAAATACAAAAATATGATACAAGACATATTTAAAACATACAATTGTAAAATATAAACACAGCTGCAGAAATTAGTTTTACTGCAAAATCATTTAATTCGTTTCCATATTCATTCTCTTCCTTTTATAATTTACTAGCGGACCCGGCATATGTTGTCTTACCCGAACGTTCAATTCTCGTGTAATGGCTGGACGATAAAAATATGTTACTTGTTTACCATAAAATTCACCAGTTATTAAGTTCGCAAGTAAACTTCTCACTGTCACCTGTTGTGACGCAAGTGTGCATTGTGACGTCACATTGTTGTCTCGCGGAATATGTCGGTAATGCATATGACTATACATCTGACATTAAAAATCCTAAAATCTGTCCGCAGCGCTACCCACCGGGTCCAATTTTGAATCCAAACTACCCAGGGACCCTCTCAAATACAAAATTTTATCAAAATCGGTGAAGTCGTTTACTCAGTTTCAATTCCGGATATCAAGTGAACTTCCACTTCTAACTGTCTGATTTCGCTCACTTCTGGATAATATCTACCTCTGTTAATTTTAATAAGATATACTGAGTTTTGTTGTGAAAAATCTAAAATTGTGACCGCAAAAGTGATTTTACAATATTTACTTCATGTGAACTCATACACCTAATGGTTTTAGAGGGTCCAATTGTGAATCTAAACCATCCACAGGTCGACTGAAACAAACACAAAAATTTTCATCTAAACCGGTGCAGTCGTTTAGGCAGTTTTTAATTTCGGATTTCAAGTAAACCTCCACTTCTAATTGTCGGGTTTCGCTCATTTTTTGACAGTACCTATCTCGGTTTATTTTAATAGGAATACTGAGTTTCGTTGTGAATCATCAAAAATTGTGAAAGATAAAATTTTCACTTCATATGAAATCCTACACCTAATAGTTTTAGAAGATACAATTTTGAACCTAAGTCATCTAGGGATCCACTCAAACACACACACAAAAAACTCGTCAAAATCGGTCCAATCGTATAGGATTTTTTTTTTAATTTCGGATTTCAAGTAAACCCCCAGTTCTAAGGGTAGGATTTCGCTGATTTTTGGTTAATGCATAGGCCTATATCGGTTTATTTTAATGCGATATTCCGAGTTTTATTGTGAATCATCGAAAATTACGATTGCTCGAGTGACTTAATTTTCGTTTCAGGTGAAGTCTTACACCAAACAATTTTAGAGCATAATATATAACAGCTAAACACTCGCCGCATCTGAAACCTGTATAGGCTATACACATGTTCACGAAGTTCGGTTGAACGGTTTAGAAGTCTATAAAGGATACACATACATACATATATATATATATATATATATATATATATTCATCCATAGTAATTCTGCCCGAGGGCAGGTCTTTCACTGCAATCATAGCATTTTCGTGCATTGCTTTGCAGCTTTACTACGGAATTATAGGTGTGGTAGCTTTCCTTTGCTTTCCACACCGGTGAAGGATGATGATAATGATAAGGATGATGATGATGATGATGATGATAGCCAGAGATTTTTTGGGGACCGTAGGGTCCTAAGTTGCTGACATTTGTCTTACAGGTGAGGAAAAGCCCCGAAAAAAACCTCACCCAGAAACCTGTCCCGACCGGGAATCAAACCCGGGTCCGCCGCGTGACAAGGCAGCACGCTACCTCCATACCACAGCGGTGGACCACATATATATAATCTGTACAACATACAGTCAGATTTTTCTAAATTCTACACAATTAATATTTGCCCTTTCTCAGTGCAAATCATTTCGAAAACATTAAAACTTTTTTCTACTGACAAAATGTCATGATTGGAAATTTAATAAGTAGGAATACCTATTTACAGAAACATTTACATTCTTCCCCCAGTATCACTCTTTATACTTTAGCACCAATGAGAATCCTATATTCTTACTTGTTTGTAATGTTATCCTATTCATTATGTTAACATTTCGAAATGAGTAAATAATATTGTAAATATCTTACTTTTTGTCTAATAAAGTCCTACTACTACTAAATGTTAACATTTGGTTTGACAAATGTATGCGGCCTGTCTTTATTATTGTTCACCGCCACAAATCGACAGCTTCAACCATAAACAGCGTACAGTTTATTTATAAATTGAACTCTAATGAGGAAGCGTTGTTTTCACGTTTAGATGATTCGGGGTGGAGCAGGTTATATCATATATGTTAGCAATATGCGTTATATAGTATATTACGATGCAAGGTTGTGAAGCGGTATTTACAGAATCGAGGAAACTGTTTAAAAACCGAGCGATAGCGAAGTTTTTAATTTCCGAGATTCTGTAAAACACTTCAGAAACGAGAGTTGTACATTATTTTTTTGCGCGACTGTGTTTTCAAAATAATAAATAGTAGTAAAATAATAACATCTTTGTTGGAAATATTTGCGTTCATTATAAACAACTGACTAACGTTAACAGTGTGGGCAATGTTTATTAGTTGAAAGTACAGGAAGCCGTGAGACATATTATTGATAAAATGGCCGCAAGTACGTATTTATTGTACTATATTGTTTCAAATAGAGTTCAGTTCATTTAAATGTAGTGATTTGTTTCGTATAATGTAATTGACACTACATTTAGGATATTTTTCGTATATACATTGTACGTGGTATGCATAGAGGGCTGTGGTTATACTTCCCACACATGGGTGTAAATGTAATATTACAGTATAGTTATTTAGGTTGGCAATCCCGAAATGTAGGAAGTTGAACTTTCAACTATGGTCGCCATTGCTGCAAGTGCGACAAAACGCACTATCGCGTAAACATTATATTAACCAATGTATTATCGCCTCACTCTAATGGTTGTCTCTTAATATGAAAGCAGGTGCCGCGACAGTGCTTGACAATTATTAACATGCGGAATTATTCTTATAGTGGCGGTAGTCGACATCTTTGTATTTAGTTATTTATAACGGCTGCGTAGAATGAAAGCGAGCCGCTGGACAATCATCATAGTGAGGCTACTATATAAATTAAATGTGCAATGTCATTAGACGTCATCCAACATCAGTCCTTGAAGAAAGACGACAGGATTTTGTATGCAGTGTAGAAGTTCACACAACTAACTGGACGGGGTTTCCTCAAGATTGTAAATAATAATGACTATGATAACAATAAAGGCGGTGAGCGACAATTAAATACTCTCCTTATATACATTGTCCCAATTTCTCTGAACTTTTTTCTCCATTTTCATCAAATGCAAAACATATATTCACCTGGGTACCCTTCTCTACGCTATTCGACTACAGACTGGGACGGAAAAAGGGTTCTTAGTTTAATGGTAAATGGCAATGAAGGATTTGGTGGGCGCCGGATTAGAAAGGACTTCTCGGTTCATTGGGGAATTCGGGTCGCTCGGTTTGCTCAGGTCGGTAGGCTTCAGGTTCTTTTCTGGAATTCCATAAGGACTTCGTCGGGCAGAGAATTAATTATTTACAATGAATACTAGTTTAATATAGTTTATTGTATCTCGATACACACTTGAAATAGGTAACGCTATACACTTGTTTAATATATAGCCCTCGGCACTGACCTCCGATCGACGGTGGCGTTTATCGTGCGGTACCGTGTTAATGCTTATCTGATCGCTTTCTAACTCACTGGTTTGAATATCAATTTATGATAATTTAAGGGGGGTGAAACATTGACCATTTGAGATCAAAATTGGCATTTGGTTTTTGAACTAAAATGTAGCCTGTACTACAATGCTATTATGCATTGCAGAGACTTTTGATGTCCCAACTCCTTTCAAAAAACGTTAAGCTGAAAATATATAAAATATTATTCTACTAGTTATATTATATGGGTGCGAAACATGGACTCTTACTTTAAGGGAGGAAAGGAGATTACGAGTATTTGAGAATAAAGTTCTTAGGAAAATTTTTGGACCAAAGAGAGATGAACAGACAGGTGAATGGAGAAGACTACATAACAATGAACTACATGGTCTTTATAGGAAGCCAGATATAATAAGAACAGTTAAGTCTCGTAGACTGCGATGGGCAGGACATGTTGCGCGTATGGGGAATGAAAGACGTGCATGGAAGCTTCTTGTAGGAAAGCCGGAGGGAAAACGCCCAGTTGGTAGACCAAGAATGAGGTGGGAGAACAACATTAACTATGATTTGAGGGAAGTAGATTATACAGGGAATGATTGGAAAGCATTATCTTAGGATAGGGATGTATTGAGAGCTTATGTCCGCGCGGCCATGAACCTTCGGGTTCGATAGTGCCAGTGAGTATGTAAGTAAGTGAGTACTACAATGTATATGTTGGCAAGGTTTCAGAGGCCTATGACTTTTCTAAGTGCCCTAAAGTGCTGATTAGGCCTGTATGTTACCTATTGTATTTAAACTGCATGCAAATCATTAAACTTGTTTTTTCACACCTTTATTTTCACTGCATTTTTGTACATTCCAAATTTAATGGAATTCACAAATTATCTTCTAAAAGGTTCAAATTTTTACTGCATGTCCTAAAAAAAATGCGTAACAAAGTCGTGCATGGGTTTCGTGATTGAAGTAGTATTTTAAGAAATACAAAATAAAATGTATGCAGTTATTAATTTTTTTGTGATTCCACGCACGAGGTACTTTTTTTCTCTCTTTGTATTCACATTATTAGAATTCTAATGCACGATGTTTTTCTAACTATTTTAGGGGTCTTGTAAAAAATCAGACATTTTACTAAACAATTGTGGAATCCATTTATTTATATGCAATTATTTTATTATAATATTTACTAACTCATAAAATGAATGTCTCACAAGAATGAAACTTAAAAATCATTATGTATCATGCATTGGATGCTTGTACAAACAATCAAGTCTGTAGCTCAAAAATGTAGAAAATATAAATTTCACCCATCGGCCCCCCTTAAATCTTCAATCCGGCGATTGCTCAGTTTCTTATGCGGTTACTATTAGTCACGAGAATTTCTGCGTTTTAATTTATGTTTACTCGCGAATACTCTAAGTAAGTTTTATTGATGATAACAATGTTTAAGTTCCAATACTTGAAATACTTCTGGAAAAATTCTAAGTTCTTAAATTCATGATTTGAAAGAAATGATGGTGACTGGTAACCAAGCTGCTACTGTTTTGTGAGGACACGATCGCAAGCACAAGTGTCTGAGGTTCGTCTCCCTCGTCCATAACGTAAACTAGGTTCTCCCTATATCGACCTCGTTGACCTGAGATCAGCGCTTACGCACCAATAACAATTATCATGATTGGTAAATGTGTCCTATAGTACATCCTGAGAAAGGATTACAATTTTGCTATTGATCATGATGTCATCAAGGGTTGGTCCCTATCCACACTGGATTCACGTACAGTTGAATCATATGTTTTGTTATTTAGGCCCCTGGGTTTCCAGGTTATTCACCTTTAATTCTAATAGACCCTAACGCTTATTTTTCTCTCTTCCCACGCTTCCTTATAACGCTGTTTACCCCAAGTAGAAATTTCCTTCTCATACATTCTGCCATTGTATTCTGGTTGTCTACGTAGTATTGTTAAGCTTTTGCCTCATAAATAAATGCTAGTCAAACTCTTCGAATAAAGGATTCTGCTAAGATTTTAACTTATTGTGCAGGTCCATCGCTCCTGTCTCTTCCCGATATTGAAAGGGCTTCAGTTACCTGGTTTCCTCTCGCTTATTAGAACTAGTCATTAGTTCCCTTAGTGCTAATTTCATTGGATCATTTTGTTTGCCATTTAGAATTGCATAACCATACTTACTCGCTTTCCTGATTAAATCAAGTATCATATGACCTATGTCAGCTAATTATTGCCTCTCCTAGTCACCTTGGGTATTAATGGTCTTAATTTCAGTCTTTGTTTTTCTTGACCTATCTGATAGCACTCGTTATAAAGGAGGTTGATGGAATGACCTGTTACAAGACAGATTTTTAAATACCAACAATGGAACTTCCAATCATTGTATGCTCAAACCTACCTTGCAATTTCTCCCAGAGAAGAATTTGATATAACAAGGCGTGTCATAAAATATATATACCGCTTTTAACTGCAAGGTACAGAAATCGAAGTCAGAATACAGCAATCTAAAACCACTGTGCAAAGCAGATGGAGTTACTTGAATACAATGGGCTGAAGTGAAGGATAGCGCCGATGGCAAGTCATTGTTATGCAATTCACCAATTCAGGAGTCGTATTACTTCTCCGTAGTTTAAATAAGATATCTGGTGCTGGATTTCTGTGCCTTGCAGTTAAAAGCTGTTGATAATATTTTGGACACGGCCCTCATAACAACTATTCTCTGGGAGCATTTTTAATGTAGGTTTCGGCATGCAAGGGTTGAAAGTAGTCTTGTAAGTATTCAATGCTTGAAGATCTGATGTGAGTGAAGTTTTATATTATGTAAGCATTTTTTACTGTTCGCTGATTCAAACACTCTTTCACTGATGTTACTTAACTTTATATCCATTTTTGCCATTAATATCAATCTTGAATACGTTTCAGTTTAAACATAATTTAGAATCAACAGTTAATAATGGGTTATATGAATAAAGTTGAGTAGGCCCCTATGTTCTTTAGAAAACATAAAATTAACATGATCACATTCAAATGTTACAGGCATGCACTAAATTCCGTTATAAATAAAACTGCTAAGAATATATTCTTATTTCTTCAATAATTCTCATTTATCTCCTACCTTTTTTTATTCATCCTTGCTTATTGTTAGTTGGCTTTGATTATATAAATTGGTAGTTAATTGATATTTTCTTGAGCTTTCGAATTTTGCTCTCGTTAATAAAATACTTACGCCATCAGAAAAATAAATATGTAAGTAAAAAATTTTTAATTTTATGTCCGTTAGTTCATAAATCTACTCTTCGTTATTCGTTCGAACCAAAACTTTTTATCAGCGAAAATAAATTTTGCTCAAATAGATATAAAGATTTTTAATCTGCTTCCATTGCACTTCTGTAAGTTTGTATAATTTCGTTGGCTTCCCATAATTATAAGAAAAGTCAGCCATTATGTTTATAATTTGTATGAATCAGCTCCTCATCGAATTCATAAAAATGTGAGGATAAATAATTGTGATGTCCAAGCTTCAATTTATTTATATGGAATTAGAATGCAAATATGTGTTCCGTGGATCCACATATTTAAATAGATATATAATGGAGCATTTACTACGTTATTTGTATTACCCATTCGGAGAATAAACAGTGCGCACGAACATATAAATATATCATTCAATATTTAAAAAGAAGAAAATAAAATACAAAAGGTAAGTGTATATTTAATTTTACGGTAGGTTTGGTGTATAATATTGTCATTATAAAACATATATTATTTAAAATCATTGAATTGAACGATTCCACGACTGATTCATGATAAAAAGAACTGTTTGTTAATGACTACAGTAAATTCATGATGTGTTGACAGTGGAAGTAAACTTATGTCGCGCGAGACTGCTTTGTCCTTTCATTTGTTAAGAGAAATTACAAAAATTACCACAAAGATATTGGACATATACATATCACCTTATTGATCAGTTCTAAACTTTTATCTTTTTAGGAAACTATGATTGAAAATAAATATGCGACGAAGAAAAACTAGGTGATTTGAAGGTGATGAGATTGAAAATGTTAGTATGAGTATATTGAAAACATTCAAATAATCTCAACACTATGAGTGTATGAAATAAATTACATGAAAAGGGAAACTAATCGAGTAACTATACCGGTGAGAGTATGTAATAAGAAGGTTTTAGTTTGGAAGGAAACAACAAAATGATTGATTTCGTTAAACTATATGTAAATTGACTATATATACTGTAGGAAATGAAATAGTTAATTTTGTATCAATTCCTCTATTCTATGAGATGATATAATTTATATGCTTAACCATTTCTCAAGAAAACAATTTCAAACAAAAGAAGGTAAACATATTACAGGGAATTTAATTTATGTGCAGAGCTACCAACTAATGCAAATTTGTGTCACTTGGCATCGTGTACCCTTGATGTTTAACATGCACATGTGGTACAACACCTTCACACGGGACACATCCGCTGTACTTGTGATATTGTGATACTACTAAACAAGAATTTTCAGGAAATGCAATATAGAGATGTAAATAAAAAAATAATCATCCACATAAGCAGATATCGTTTGGCGTTAAATGTGGACGAAGGTATAGTTAAGGTACATGCCAAACCTTGTTTCACAAAAGTTCCAAACGGTTCGTCCAAGAGAGCCTTGTACGTTTGGTGAATGCTGTTTTATTTAATATTTTCTATTGAATTTTGAGAATATATATATTTTTCGTATTTACGAAACGAAAATGAACCCAAATATTTGAGTTCTTGAAGGACGTGAATATCTCAATGTCCGAGTGTTGTGCCGACGCTACGCCTTTCTTGTTTTCAGGCTGTCAAAGTGAACCTGCAAGTGGAATGCAAGTACCACGGAGTATCCGGCACTTGTACATTGGAAAGAGTAGCAGTATAGTGGACGACGCGTCAAGCTTTGTCAAGTAAGTGGACCCAAGAGCCTGGGGGCAAAACCGGGCGACCCCGATTCCCGAGGGGATTAAATATCGGGATCCCCGAGTGTTGTGACGGGGTAAAATAGCATCACCGCGAACCACGCGACTCGCTTCGTCGAGTAGATGGACCCAAGAGCCTGGGGGTAAAACCGGGCAACCCCGATTCCCGAGGGGATTAAATATCGGGATCCCCGAGTGTTGTGACGGGGTAAAATAGCAACACCGCGAACCACGCGACTCGCTTCGTCGAGTAGATGGACCCAAATGCCTGGGGGTATAACTGGGCGACCCCGATTCCCGAGGGGGAGATAAATATCGGGATCCCCGATTGTTGCCGGGGTAATTAGCAACCTTTAATAGGTAAGTACCTAGAAATACTCCTTTGACTCTAGTTTCAATTTTGTTAAAAATTATTTAATATTAAATATCAAACGTTGCAGTATTGCTATAATATAAATTACGTATGTTTCAGGTTAAAATGACTGCGGCACAAGTAGCCATGGAACCATCCAGGTAATATTTATGTTAAGAACTTTACAATGTAATTTATATTGTTGTAAGTTATAAAAAAACATAATTTCATGTTTCCCTCAAGTTTAACTCTTTGGGTGCATTAATTATTGTCTTCAAAGACAGCTGATTCTCTGTGCAGACATTCACCCTGCACATTTTTTATCTCAGCCACAAGACTCTTTTGGAAGAATCGTGAAAGTTTTGGTAATACAAGGATTGACAGTACCTTAACAACACTACATCCAATTTTACGTCGAACAATATCTACTTATGTGGAGTCATTTTTTATATATATATATATATATATACACACATACATCGTATTTTAAAAAATCTCATTTTGATGTATCACAATATCAGAAGAGCGGCATATGTGTCTTTGTAATGTTAAAAAATGAAAGCGTGTCTTGGAATTATGAATTACTTTTAATGAAATTATTAAAATGGCTGGTGCATCTGTGCATTGCTGATCGGCCAGTTTAGTTATATAACTTTTAACAATTATCCTCGGCAGATGAGTAACTGTTTGTGAACCTGATTTGCTGGGACACTATCTTACAGCTATGGAAATATGACTTCTATTTTGCTTGTCCTGTAGTGATGGTCGAAAAGCAAAATTACTCTGTTTGCTGCATCAATCCCGCTCTTTACATAGGTATAAATTCCATTTTTTATTGTCAAAATGTTCATAAAATGTAAATTTATGCTTAATTTCATAACCATATTTATGTATTTTGATCACACTTATATTAGAGAGAGATTTATTTATTTAGCCTGGTGGAGTTAAGGCCATGTGGCCTTCTCTTCCACTCACCAGGGCAAACATATATTACATCAGAATATAACAATCACAATGAACTCTAATATTAAATACTAAATAAAAATTTGATCAAAAAGATAATATCTATTATATTATGATCTATAATGCAACTACACTGCTCAAAAAATTATTACTACCCACAGTGTACAATTTGCATTACTTTCTTTACATGTTTTGATTATCTGCTAAAATTATTCAAATCTAAGGAAATTTCTTGGAATTTCACATTAGCCAAAGAACAATTAACCTATTTTATTTAACTAAAAGGGCGAATTTACAAAAAAGCAAAATAGGCACTAAACGGTAAAATAGGGATTATAAACACTTTTCCAGATGGTATAAATTTACATGAAACTTATAACTATTTACTTGGGTCCTTGTTTATTCTTTCAGGTAAAAACAAAAGCCACAGAACCTAATACCCGACGTCAACTGACAAATCATTGTTTTAGAAAATTTAATAAGAATTATCTTGAGGACCGTCGTTCCATTTCAACTGTCTCGTGGGAAAATGAAACTGAAATACCGATATATGAATAATTTATTTTATTTTTGATTGCAGGAATATGCGTTCCATTGAAGACAGTCGAATGTTTATGTTACAGAATAGTAGGCTATGGAATAAAAATAATATTCTTGCATTTATAATACATGTATGAGTGACTTTTACTTTAAGAGAGGAGAAACGACTACGACTATCTGAAAATAAAGTGTACTGAAAAATGTTTGCACCAAAGAGATACTTAAAAAGAAGTAAATGAGGAAACACACATAGTATTTATGGCAACCGGGATGTAATAAGAACAGCTACGATCCATAGACTGCGATGGGCATCACATAACACTAATGGGGAATGAAGAGAGGGGCAAGAAAATTTCTTGTAGTCTGAGCGAAAGTTCCTATCTAATTTGGCCAAGATTGAGGTGGAAGAATAACATTAACCATTATCTGATGGAGATAAATTATACAGAGAATGGTTGGTAAAATTAGGTCGGGGTGGAAAAGTACAGAGAGCTTATGTATTCCAGTGAGTTAGTTGGTTAATTAGTTATCTCCAATTAGGCCTATTCGTTTTAATGTGATGCACGTTTCTTCTTTCATGTATCCAATTGGCATATAAAAGTTTTTTTTTTTATTTAAGAGTTTTTTCAACGAAGAATATTAATTTTGAAAGCAATAGTTGCTCTTGTGTTCTAATTTGGTTGTCTAGACTGACTGTGACGTAAAATAAATCTTAATAAAACCTCACAACACATCGCGGTGAACGTATAAATAAGACAGACAGCGGACAGAATTGCCAGTCTCAAGACAACCCTTGAGGATGCCAGACGCAGTCTCTGGCGAAACGTCGGGGAACTACAAGCCTCACGACCACAGCCTACAGCCCGAAAATCTTCTTCAAGATCATTAATAAAACCTGTTTCTTATTTTCTACACAAATATTTCAAAAAAGCGATTAAGTATCAGGCTACATTTCAAAATTAAGTACATAAATTAATCACAAAATGATATTGAATAATATTCGCATAATATAATATATGTACTTTTAACGTTACCTGTGCTTTGTCTAATATTCAATTATAGGCTATACTTCCACATCGCACTATAAATATTCTCTGTCTTCTGAGTAATATTCATTTTCTACGAATTGTATATTTGGGAAAAGAATAGTTGCAGAAGTAACTATGGTTAGTCAACTTAGCTCGTATTTCAACATTGAGGATAAAAAAAGTGCCAGTGGACTAGTGATTACATTCCTTGCCTCTAGTACCGAGGGATGCGGCTTCAAACTCGGCCATGTCGGTGGATTTTTATAATGAAAAAATCCAAGAGTCAAATCCTCTAGGAGGGAATTTAAGCCCTTGGAACCCGCGTCTGAATATTTTCAGGCTTGGTAAAGAATCGCAAACCTGAATAAAGAGGCTTGTGTGCAAAATTTGCCAACCTTTACCCATCCAAAAGTAATACCTTATTAACGAACTAGATGTCTCATTGAGGCGATAGGCCGACCCCATATCACTCATTGACATCTATGGGTAAATAAAATTAACTAAATTAGCTTTGTTAAATACTCCCTATAAAGAGCACCCTAATCCTCATACGAGGAACTAAGGGGTATACATAGAGGTAGAAAAAAATTGCATTGAGATTCCTCGCCATTTAATTTGCACTATAAATAACAGTTCCTAGTCTCGATTAAATTGTTCATATAATCTCTTCCACTTTGCACAACCCTCGCGATAGTACTTTGTCTGCTGATCATTACATCAAACAAAGCTTTAACTATACACGGTCACAAATACTATCCATCCATCCATAGTAATTCTGCCCGAAGGCAGGCCCTTCACTGCAATCATAGCATTTTCATGCTAGGGAATTGTGTAGGTGTGGTAGCTTCCCGTTGTTTCCACACCGGTGAAGGATGATGATGATGATGATGATGATGATCATGAAGATCATGATGATGATAATGATGAACATGTTGATCATGATGATGATGGCCATATGATTTCGGGGACCGTTTGGACCTTAAAGTTTTCCTGACATTTGTCTTACAGGTGAAGAAAAACCCCGATAAAATCCTCACCCAGAAAAACTGCCCCGACCGGGATCTAACCCGGGCCCGCTGCGTGACAAGGCAGCACACTACCTCGAGACCACCGGTGGACCACAAATACTATAATAAAGCAAAATTATTTTCAATTAAATAACCAAATATATGAACAAGAAAATGGAATCGCAATGAGATCTCCCATATCAGGTATAATGGCTGAAATATTTCTACAAGATTTGGAAAATAAATACTATGAAAACTTAATAAATAATTTCAATACCAAGCTAATTACAACATATGTGGATGACGTCATGATTATTTATGAAAATGAGAACACAAAAGTAAAAGAAAACTTTGCTAGAACTAAACAATATGCATTATAAAATAGAACTTACGGAGGAGATAGAACTTAATAACAAAATAAACTATCTAGACCTTACCATAACGAAAAATACAGAAAAGAAGAAACTTAAAATAAGTTTATTCTGCAAATCTACATATAATATGTTCACCATTAATAACAAGTCTAGACACCCATACCAACATAAAATCAGCACTTTTAATAGTTTAATCAACAGAATGTTGAAATTGCCCTTGAACAAAACAAATTACAACAAAGAATTACAATATATTAAAAACATGGCGAAAAGCAACGGCTTTAACAAACAAATCATTGATAAGCTTATAAAGAAACAAAAAAGAAAAATTGACGTAAACAATATAACAAAACTTGAAAGAGAATCTGATAATAATAAAACATGGGTAACATTAACATACACAGGAAATGAAACCACAAAACTAGCCAGAACTTTGAAAAAATAAATAAAAATATTAGCATAGATTATAAAACAGGAAACAAATTAAACAACAATATACAATGGAATGGAAGAACACAACAATTTCAACAACAGGGGAGTCTACAAAGTAACGTGTAAACATTGTAATACATTTTACATTGGAAGGACAAGCAGAAATTTCAATACAATATATAAGGAACACCTAACAGATTACATACATGCGGGTGATAAATCAAGCTATGCTAAACAGGTCATGATATGAACAAAATTGAAAATATTCTCACGATAATCCACAGAGAAAACATTCCAGTTAGGATGTGCGCGCGGTGCGACACCTGACCACAATATACAAACCACGTTCTCTGACTACCATTAATGGGTCAAATGAAAACCACGCAGATTGCTACCATTTTACTCCGGGATCGGGTTTTGTAATTTGCTGTTTCTATTAACGTGGATCAGATTTCCAAAGAGGATATCTTATCAGGAAAATGGCTTACCTCGGACCCATAGAAGGTAGCCGTTGATTCATCTTTCTTATTAAATACAAGATAATGACTGTGTTTTTAATAATGCTAATCAGCATGATAGTTGAGGAGCTCGGAATGGTATCTTACGTGAGTGATTTCCATAACAGGATAGTGAACAACTATTTATACTTAAACAAAGCAAGAGGGGCGTTGTTTAAAAGATAACTTTAATAAACAAGTTGGCTTAATAAAAGTAAATTAACAACAAAGAAATGATGGCACTCGATCAAACGATCAAAGTAGCCGTACAGAAAAAAAAAAAAATAAGTAACATACCAATACATCAAACCACACTCACACAGATGTCCGAGTTTCGGGGATATCTTTCCCTAGACGGTCCGGACCAACTCAAACAGACCTCTTCGTGGCCTCAAGACAACTTGTCTACGTAGAAGTCCATGTTTCTAACTTTCCAGTCGCATATTGATATGGAAACCGGATTCCACTCTTGAATCCGTTAGTACAACCCAAAAAGCCGATTGCTAGGATGATCGATTTTATGATATATGTTAATGTAGGTGCACTATGTATATAAAATGTGTTACCGAGGTAGAGGGGGAATGCGCCGTAGACATTGCGCAGCAGGAAGGTAAATAAAGAGGGAAAGGCGGTAGCCACTAGAGAGCACATATGGTGGTATTGGCATATTGTCACAAAATATTCCTGTGTAGGGGGGGGGAACAAAAGGATACTACACTGAACCGCAACTAATGCACTCTTCGGTTCATTCAGATAAAGAACATTTGAACGACCTCTGCAACATTAGTAAGGGAACTCACTAATACACACACTTCACTGTGTAGATGAGAAAGCACCCCCCAGATACAAACCCATTATACGGACATCGTCAAAATAGAGTCAGTTGATGCCTCCCGCTACAACACAGTGAGAGAGAAAACATCGCCATAATCGGAAACAACAACAACGAGTAGCAGAAGCTGAACATATGCGAGGATGGAAAGTTAAACTTCCGAAAGCGCTCCAGTTAAGTTTATATACACCAATTTAACAAAGTTGAGGATGACGGCACCTGCCAACAGGTACATTTTAATTTTTAACTCTTATCTTATGACTATTCACCTCTATGGGATTTGATATGAATTTTATTTGTATTGATTCTTCTAATAAGTAAATGAGGTAAGAAAATAATATCTTCTAAAATGAAAACTTTAACAAAAACAAAATCAATATCAATATCGGATGTATGAATCCTCAGCATTTATTACCGCCCTCAATCTGCGGGACATTGATGCAATCAAATTTCTACAGGCACGTGGACGATCGGCTAGAGCATTCCAGACGTCTTGAATTTGTGCCCATAAACTATCTTTCGTCTTTCGGGCATCTGCAGGCCAATTAGAGTTAATCTCTATTTTCATCTTAGCCCATACATTTTCGATTGGATTCTAATCTGGTGAACAGCAAAATTTGATTTGCCTTCTCCTTGAACAATCAAATCAAATTTTGCTAAACACATTTCAAAAAGCGGTCACAGTTTCAACATTATCGATAATGCAATGTCAATTATACACACAGAAACAACAGACACAAAATTAACATTTCAGAAGAAATCGAAATTATCAAGTAGACCAAGAATACAAACATTTTCAACGAAAATATACCTAATGAGCAAACCCCTCTATAGACATACAGTTAATTTCAAAACTACTATAACAACTCCTCCAGAAGATGAAGCATGCATCGAAAGGCCTAGAGTGAAATCAATTAACATTTTAAATAGTTGAGGAAGACTGTAGTATACAAGGTAAGAAAATATATAATTTAACATTGTTATAACCTCAACGGCATAAAAAATTATGAACTTAAAAAGTATAGATTAATTCAAATGTCGAAATAAAATGTATTTAATTCATAAAACGTTATAATACAAATACCACGACAAAACTGAGTAACTGAAGACGCGAACCTGCGATCTTCATTAACAGGAACAGTGACCGCAAGCTTTACCGCTGACCTATCAGGACACGTAGGAGAGTCTTCAGTTCATGCCCACATAACACAGCTGCTCAGGGACTGCACAATTATGACTAGTTTCCTAGTTTGAACCCAGCGCTGTGCCGAGTATGACTTAGAAGTAATGTGCATTCAAGAGATGACTCATTTTTTGTCGAAGGGTGTACGTAATGTATTCAGCCTTGACTTGCGTCATTCTGACGTTATGGTTACATCACGTGGAGGGAGACATACGTCGCCGCTCATTAGTTCTTTGTGTCCCAGATGCACATATTCATGTGAACTGAGCGACCTCTAAGTATAAACAGAACTGTATCCACGGCAGTCTCTTAAGACCGCACGCGCTTAGGGCCCCAATTTATCTCGTCTTACAAGCAAATGTTCCAAATGGTTTTATAATAGATCTCAAGTCTAACAAGACTCAACAAGAATTATTAAATATCCTATGTATAATTTTTAATACCTTGTAAAAGTTATAGAATAACATGCAAATATCTCTCTCTCTCTCTCTCTCTCTCTCTCTCTCTCTCTCTCTCTCTCTATCTATCTATCTATATATATATATATATATTATATATATATATATGTGTGTGTGTGTGTGTGTGTGTGTGTGTGTGTGTGTGTGTGTGTCTTTTTAGACTTCTAAACCGTTCAACTGACATTCGTGAAAATTTATATGTACGGGGTTTCAGATGCGGCGACTGTTTAGCCGTTATCTATTATGTTCTAAAGTCATTAGGTGTAGGAGTTCACCTGAAACGAAAATTTAAAAATGGCTCTAGCGATCGCAACTTTCGATGCTCTACAACAAAACTCGGGATATCCTATTAAAAATAAACCGATATATGCATTGTCCAAAAACCAGCGAAATCTGACCATTAGAAGTGGGGGTTTACTTGAAATCCGAAATTTAAAAAATGCCTATACGATTGGACGGATTTTCATGGTAATTTTCTGTGTATGATTGAGTGGGTCCCTGGATGGTTTAGATTCGCAATTGGGCCTTCTAAAACCATTGGTATAGTGTTTTGATACGAGTTTATAATTTAAAAATTGCTCTAGGGGTCACGATTTTTAATGTTTCACAACGAAACTCATTATGTCCCCTTAAAACAAACCGAGGTAGGTATTGTCAAAAAAATGAGTGAAATCGGACAATCAGAAGTGGAGGTTTACTTTAAATCCGAAATTAAAAAACTGCCTAAACGACAACCTATTTTAATTAAATTTTGTGTGTGTGTCCCTAGAGTGGGTCCCTAGATGGTTTAGATTTACAATTGGATCCGGTAGGTGGCGCTGCGATCGGGTAGTATGATTTTTTATGCCAGATGTGTAGTCATCTACATTATCGACATATTCCGCGCGACAACAATGTGACGTCATTATGTCCGCTTCTTGAGCCACAACAGAATTTATTAATTAATTACTGTTATGGTAAAACAACATTTTTATCGTCCAGACATGACACGAGAATTAAACGATCGGGCAAGTAAACATCTGCTGAGTCCGCTAGTATAAAATAAATGGTTGAACGGAATGGGTTCAAGCGTAACGAGTAAGCTTATCTTCCTTTGGAGAGTAGTACTCTATGATACGAAAGGGGAAATACTGCGAGGAAATATTGTAGGCACGTGTACTTAATTCATACATAATCAGGTAATCAATTACATAATATATATATGTCTAAGAACATTACTTGAATAAGTATTGTTTGTTGGTATCTAATGCACTAAATTTAGTGGAGAAGCCATCAACAGCCAAGATAGGTAGGTAGAAGGGGCTACTTTATATAATGACGCTCTATAATATCTAAGGCCACCAGTGTCGCAATTCCTGAGAATATTTTTCAATAATTCCTTCTTTTAATTCACCTCCTCGAATCACAGGGAATGTTGTTCTCCACCACTTTCTTGGTCTACCCACTGTAAGCTTTCCTTCTGTTTTTTCTAAAATAATTTTCCGTGCTCCCTCACTCGTGTCTTATGTCCTGTCCACAGCAGTCTACGAGACTTAACTGTTCTTATTTCACCTGGTTATGGACGTCAAGAGTATTATAACATTATACAATTATTGAGGCACTATACACTAACTGCATTATCAAACCCAGAGGTCCAAGGCCGTGCAGTAGATACCGTATAGGACGTTCTGTATTGTGGAACGTCAAGTAGCAGTTAGAGGTGAAATCACAAACTCATATTGTAATTGAACAACAGGTGGTGAAACAAGAAAATAATTTATTTGATGAAGAGAAACATAGGTTTATAATTTTGAATAACTTAGCAATATAAAGCATTTTTCTACGATAATGGATATCGTGCAGAATATATATAAATTAAACGGAAGAAATTTATCTTAAACGTCCATCGCCCTTGCTGGATGCGACCACGGTAACTATTAGATCATCGGAACTGTCACACAACACGCCCACATTATTTAATACCGGTATGTTTATTTTCTATATATTAAAAACATTGTTATAATGTATTATTGGATATAACATAGCAATGATTCTGATGTTAATTATTATCATTCCCCTTAATACGTTTCTGCAGTGTGGCTCAGGATAAGGAATAATGGAGAGGTTATGTCCGTCCGTCCATGAACCTCCGGTTCAATAGCACCAATGAATTAGTTAATCACTACTCATATTTTAAAGTACGAAAAGTTGATACGTTTGACGACATTCATTGTATAGATTGTATAATTGCACATACGTAATTCAAATTAGCATATATATGTATATATACACAGATATATATATATATATATATATATACACACACACACACACATATATATATATATATATATATATATATACAAAATATAGTATTTACTGTTATTAGAAACTACAGTTTCATTTAATTGAACACTTTGGCTTTCTTAATGATACCTTTCTGACGTTTCCTATGAAGAACACTGCTAATCCAATTGTTTATCCTCATTTCCTTCAAATCTTCTATGACGTCGACCTTCCCCGAATTTTAGGTCTGTCTTGGCCTCTAGCTGTTGTTTCCAATGGAAACAGTTCGTGATCTGATTTTAGATTATGCTTAGGTTTATGGACTCCCCTTGTGTTCCTTATAATATATACCTACCATATCGCGGAGGTTAGGTAACTCCACCTTCCAGGCTCCCCAACCTCAGAAGTGGGTTAAAATTCCAGCAATACCAAGACTGAATGAAATATATCGTACGAAAACCTGGTAACATTGAAAAAAAATCCAATATTTTTTACTTCATATACAAATTCTTCTCTTTTAGCCATTTTGAAGTTGGCTTCTTGTATATTAGTTACACAGGGGCCGTGGGAAGTGAAGCCTTTATAATTATAGTTCTCTACATATGACAACCAATCAAAATTTTAATTACAAACACTATAACCTCTAGCATATACAGCAGAATACACTGAACGTTTAATGGGTAGACAGTATATGCACGAAATCCAAACAAAATCTAATTATAGACTTTTTTTTATAAGTGTCAGAATGTGCACTTTAATAACTGATAATTACGTACTGGTATGTTTCTTCTGAGACCCTAGCATCTCTTTCTCAGATCGCATGGACCCTGATCTAACCGACCCCTGAATAAGTCACATTCTGCATCTCCTCTATAACCAGGTGTTTTCTCGTCATGTTTTACTGCATCTAACATTCGAGCATAACAACAATTAAATATACTTTTTGCACGATAGTGCGTTCTGTCGCACTTATAGCAATGACAATCTTGATTGAAAATTCAATTTCCTACATTTCGGTATTGCCAACCTATAAATAACTATACCGTAATATTACATTTTACCTACATAGTGCGGGAAGTAAAACCACTGCCCTTTATGTACACTACGTACAATGTATATACAAAAATATATCCAAAAGGTAGTGTTAATATACAATATACGAAACAAATATCTAAATTTTTAATGAACTGGACTTGATTTGAAACAATATTGAAAGTTGGCTTAACAAAATACAGTAGGTGTATACCGTATCCATCCCTTCTCTACTGAAAACTTTAGACTTTTTAGCTTCATGCCCAATCTTCATCCTTTTGAGAAAGTTAACTAGTTAAACTTCTTTTAAATTTATCATCTTCCACATTTAATATTCTGACCACAATCTCGCAGGAGACTTTAATGTTTCACTCCTGAGCACGAAATAAGTAACCATACTTTTTTCACTTACAGTACATTTCTTCTCCTCCAGCCTCTTTCTGAATGAAATCTATGTTTTTTCATAATCTTTCTCAGGCACTAAAGAAGCATACTCAGCTTCCCATGTTTCTTCAATTTCATCATTTTGATTACCATCATTCACAGCAGCGTTTTGTGCCTGATTGGTATCACGGCCTGCTATATTCTCAACTAAATTATTTTCAGCATTTAGTCTACATAGGGCATTGGCCAGACTGCTAACTTCAGTGAGTTGTTTATAATCAACGCATATATTTCAAACAAAGATGTTATATTTTAACTATTATTTATTACTATGAAAACGCCGTTGTGTAAAAAATAATGTACAACACAAGTTTGTGAAGTGTTTTAGAGTACCTCGGAAATTAAACACCACTTCCCTACCTTGCATTGTAATTTACTATATCACATTGATTGATGTATGTTACTTTTGTCAACTTATTAAAAATTAGTGTGAGCGACTGCTTAGTTTATAAAATACACAAGATAACATTTTCGTGCAGACATTTCCATGAAAATAATGGCTTCATACACAAAGTAGGCCAACTTTAGATTTACCGGACCTAAACCTAAAAAAGGTAGAGGACATTTATTTTTCTAAATATATTTCTGTGAATTCACTCTAATAGTATGGTGCATACAAATAACGATATTTACACTCATATATGTACAATTCAATAACTCTGCCAAAGGTTGTCAAAATCTAAGTTTTTCTAATATGGCCAATAGTCTCCTCGTGAGAAACTGCCGATTCCATCAATCTTTCCAGATCAATGTAAACGGTTTTAGTCCAACTAGTATTTTTGCCTGGACGAATAAAGAACAGTTCAAACAATAATTAGATATTTGTGTATTGCCAACTAACAATGAATATTTCCCGTAAGTTGAAAAAGTGAAATGTCTTGTTGTACCGATTAGGGAGAAGCTGTATGGACACTTTCTACTACAGTAGACTTTTCACCATTATAATTTACTCTTGTCCTATGAATGCCTTCCGTGGATTATCATATGTATAATCTTCAATTACAGCACTATTACTAAATCTTCACGGGCATTTACAATAAAATCAACGACGTAAGATTATAGCTTTCCAGAACATTCAACTTTAATACAAAGATTCAATTTCGCGACAATAACAAACAAAAATGAGAGAACCGATAAACAATACTAATCATATTTGAAGAGAAAAATTTTCGCCTAGACCGGGACTCGAACCCGGGACCCTTGGCTTTCCGGGCCAAGTGCTCTACCAACTGAGCTATCGAGGCGAGTTACGATCTAGACGCAAATTTTTCTCTCTTATGTACGTTGTAATTCCCTCGCGCCAAATGCTTGAAACCATAGCTTCTATCTTTGCAAATGGCGGCTTCTTAGTTAAGAAGACATTTATTGGGCCAAGGGTCCCGGGTTCGAGTCCCGGTCTAGGCGAAAATTTTTCTCTTCAAATATAATTTATCCTTCTATGAGAAGTGTTAAATTAATAATAAAATCGTCAATAGAAGCCCTACTGGCTATAAAGTAGTGTTAAATTCCCAATAAATGTCTTCTTAACTAAGAAGCCGCCATTTGCAAAGATAGAAGCTATGGTTTCAAGCATTTGGCGCGAGGGAAATACAACGTACATAAGAGAGAAAAATTTGCGTCTAGATCGTAACTCGCCTCGGTAGCTCAGTTGGTAGAGCACTTGTCCCGGAAAGCCAAGGGTCCCGGGTTCGAGTCCCGGTCTAGGCGGAAAAATTTTTCTCTTCAAATATAATTTATCATTCTATGAGAAGTGTTAAATTAATAATAAAATCGTCAATACTAATCATATTACGAGAGCAGAGTGTCTGAGCGCTGGGCCCAAGATATTACGGAGACTTGCGTCATTTCCTATGTAAACATCTGCTAGTCTCTAACACTGTAAATGCGTAGAATAATAATTCATTAACTTGACTTAACGTACTTGACGGAGTGAGGACATTTGAGGAGATTAAATTACATACATGTGCTGGACTCACATTGAAAGGAAATATCTTGCGTACTAAAAAATAATTAACTGACAGAATTTAACTAAAAATTCAACTATCTTTAATACAAAATTGTAGTTAAAATGTTAAATAAACAAAAATGACGGCTGTAAGCCAAATTTTATCAAACATAATAAAAATGAACATAATTCAAACCAGTCTTCTTCTGGTTAATGATAATAAACATCTCACTCATACAATACAATCAATCGTAGGCATATTACTGGGCCACACTAACTTTCAATGCCAACAAATTGTGAACTAAAAGAATGTTGTAAGGGTGAGTAGGTGTTGGAGGTAGTAGACCCTTGTCTTAGGCGGCAGTGACAGTATTTACTTTCCGTTAGTCGTGTATAGTCAGTTGTCAGTTACAATGTCAAATGCGAATATTCGTAATGAACGCCGTGAAATAAATTATTAAGGACGTTATCTACTTTTGCGAAGAGGAGAAAATAAAGGACGATTTGAAAATTCCTATCAATAATAATAATAATAATAATAATAATAATAATAATAATTATTATTATTATTATTATTATTATTTATTTATTCAATGCACCCACGTTGTCATTTCGACATTCTGGTATTCTCTCCTGGCATGACGTTATTGTAACCCACTTCTGCGATTGGGACGACTGGAAGGTGGAGTTACCACAAAGGTGGATAATAATAATAATAATAATAATAATAATAATAATAATAATAATAATAATAAACAATCACAAATGGGAATGAGATGCACGAAGAAATTAAACATATGCTCAATTCTGGAAATACATGCTATTAAGAATTACAGGGAGACTCTGAAAAAACGTTAAACTGAAAATATATCTTCTTCTTCTTCCTTCCAAGTATTAGGCCAAGGCCTGTTACGATCCTATAGAAAATATTCCCTATAGCGTTTTATAAGACGGCCCAGAGGCCTTCGTCCTCTTGGTATATAATTATAAACAGCTTTGGGGATCCGATTTGAACTCATTCTTTCAAGATGGTGTTTCCAATTTAGTTGGTAGTTTAATATATTCCAAAATTGGCGTAGTCTTCAATTCTTTAAAGATGTCTGTGTTCCTTTTCCGATCCCATCTGGTGTAACCCGCTGTTCTGCGCATGAATCTCATTTCACAAGCCGTTATTCGGCTTTCATGCTTCACTACCATAGGTCAACACTGGTCTAGTCAAAGTATTATATAAACGTAATCTGGTGATTTTTTTTTTTTTTACAAGGGATGGTTTCATAACTTGATTAATAATTCCCAAACTTTTATTGTAACTAGTAATTTTTTCAGGGATATCCTTTTTCATCCCAGATAGAGAGATAATATCCAAGATATTTAAATTGATTAGATCTCTCTAAAATTTTATTCTGGAGACAGATTTTACATTGTATTGGGTACTTCCCATGAAATACCATAATTTTAGTTTTGTTAATTGATATTTCCATATTAAATTGGACACCTATTTTTTGTAAATTATATATTGATCGTTGCAAATCATTTTCGAAAAGTGCCAGAAGAAGTAAATCGTCATCAAAAAGAATAGCATCGTGTTTGAGGTTCCTATTGATATATCCTCGTTGTTTTCCTCCATTCGTTTATTAATCTATTCGTGTATATACATATACATATATATACATATACATATATATACATATAACATATATATACATATATATACATATACATACATATATATACATATATACATATATATACATATACATACATATATAACATATATACATATATATGCATTATATACATATATATATACATATATACATATATATGCAAATATACATATATAAATAATACATATACATATATATATATACATATATCATATATATAATATATACATATATATATATACATATATACATATATATATATATACATATATATACTATATACATATAACATATATACATATATACACATATATATATACATATATATATATATACACATACATATATTCATATACATGCATATATTCATATACATGCATATATTCATATACATGCATATATTCATATACATGCATATATTCATATACATGCATATATCAATATACATGCATATATACATATACATACATATATACATATACATACATATATAACATATACATACATATATACATATCATACATATATACATATACATACATACATACATATATACATATATATTATATATAATAAAAAGCACCGGGGAAAGTCCACATCCCTGTCTTACTTCAGTGTTGATCTTATTCCAGGAAGATAATTTGCCATCTTGTTTAACTGAGATTTCATTATCTTTATAGATGTTGAAAATATTAATAATATATTGTTGTGGAACGTTATCATCAGCTAAAATTTGTAATAATATTTTTCTGTCTACTTTGTCAAAAGCCTTTACGAAGTCATCAAAGGCGATATGAGTTTCTATATTGAATTCATTGTGCTGTTCTAATAGTAGTTTTAGAGTGAAGAATTCATCTGTACAAGATCTAGGGCCTACCCTTTCTGAATCCATTCTGCTCTTCTCCAATTATATTTTCATTTTTTTTTCAATTTATTCTTAACTATATTAGGATACATTTTGTATCCAGTGTTCAACAAGCTAATTCCACGGTAGTTATCTTTGATTTGGCGACTTCCTTTTTTGAATATTGGTATTACAATGGATTTGTTCCAGCTTTGTGGTGTTTCTTGTCCTTCCCATATCATATTAAGGAGATTAAGAAATCTGTCTACAATTGTTTTAGTTGAAAATTTAAATAATTCTTGATTAATGTGGTCTTCTCCGGGAGCTTTATTACTTTTTAATGATTTAAAAACATATATTAATTCATCTATAGAAATTTGTTCCAAAGCAGTGTTATTAGAGATCGGTATTTTTAATAAATCATCTTTTTGTATCCATAAATGATTAAAGTAGTTAAACCAAGATTCTTTAGAAATACAATTTAAATGTGCATTTTCTTTTGAATCATTATTTAGTTTTTTTTAAACTTTATATATGTTTGGTTGAGGCCGAGTAATATAATTTTCCAAAAATGATACACATTGTTACCGGCTTTGTGTATGTTTTTTTGCGAACTTCATTTTTTGCTATGGCACTCTTCCTATGATACTCTACTTTATCTTCATATTTTTTTGCAGACAAGCATTTTTTGTATGCTTGACGTTTATCATCAATTACTTTTTTGATGTTTTCATCCCATATTCGTAGTCCTTTTTTTCGATTCAATTTAGTTTTGACATGCAGGTTTTCATTTGCTGCTTGTGTCAAAATACTTTGTAGAGCAAGCCATTCTTCTTCAATATTTTCCCAACCGGTGTTTCTTGAACTAGACGATCTAAGCAACATTTGTATAGCCAGGTAATAGGGGGTCTCGGAAAAGACTTACTTTATAGGTATGGTCTACATTTTCAAATTTTATACTATTCATTTTATTTTTCCATCTCGGTGGCATGCGAATTGGACAAACAAGTAAGTAATGGTCTGAATCGATTTCAGGTCCTCTGTAAATTCTTGTATCAAGAATTTTAGATGCTAATTTTTTATTACATATAGCATAGTCGATTATTGATTTAAGACCACTGGCTTCCGATGTATATTTGTGACTATCCATGTGGTTAAATACTCAATTCATTATTGTGAATTGATTAAACATGACAATGTCAATTAACCGTAAGCCATTTCTATTACAGGTTTGCTTCTACATATGGTCCTATATATACGTATCAAATTGGGTATTACGAATTCTGGCATTTAAATCACCCAAAATTATAATCATATAATTATTATTAATTGTGCATATAGCTTTCTGGATGTCATGATAAAATATTTCACTTTGTTCTTCATTTCCTTCTACAGGTGTATGTATACCTATTACTGTTAAGTACCCTAGAGATAATTTTATTCGGATTTGAATTATTCTCTCATTCCAAAATGTATAGCTATGTATTACATTTCTAAATCGTTTATGATTCATAATGGCTACTGCTGCTTGTGCACGAATATGTTTTTACACCACTATAAAACTGAATGTAATTTTGAGCTTCTTTGGTGCCTTGTAATTTCTTTTTTGTTTCTGATATTACAGTTAATGAAATCCCCTTTCTGCACAATATATCATCTAATTGATCATCTTTATAGTTAATGCCTTGTACATTCCATGTGTTAAAAGCATTTTTTTTCTTCCAAGAATTGTCCTTTTTCATGCTTTGGTCGTCATAAATTTGAACCTTCCGGGAAACTCTCGTATATGACTTGAAAGCATAATAGTAGTCCATTCGATTGGTTGCTGACCAAAGGAAGGCAAGACCAGTGATGGGACTGCCATCTTATAGCCTCTGGTCAGGCTGTACTGAAAATATATAAAACTGTTATTGTGCCAGTTATATTGTATGGAAGTGAAATATGGACTTTTACTTTAAGAGAGGAAAGGAGAATGCGAGTATTTGAGAATAAAGTTCTTTGGAAAATATTTGGATCAAAGAGAGGTGAACATACACATGAATGGAGAAAACCACATAACAGTGAGCTACATGGTCTTTATAGAAAACCAGATGTAATAACATTTGAGTAACTTAGACTGCAATGGGCAGTACATGTGGCACGAATGGGGAATGAAACGGGTGCAATGGAAGCATCTTGTAGGAAAACCAGTTATAGACCAAGAATGAGGTATGAGAATAACAATTAGGATTTGAGGGAAATAAATCATATAGGGGATGATTGGAAAACATTAGGTCAGGATAGGAATGTATAGAGAGCTTATTTCTGCGCGGCCATGAACCTACGGGTTCGATAGTACAGTGGGTTAGTTAGATAATAATAAATGTAATGAAAGTAATCTCTCCATCTTAACTTGAAACTAATACAATAAATGAATACCTAATTCTCCAGTAATGTTTCTTTCCCTGTAATATTTGTCTGACAGACAGCAGCTGGAAATCAGTGTTGATTTAATATCTTTCAATCCATAGTAATTCTGCCCGAGGGCAGGTCTTACACTGCATTTCCATGCAATGCTTTGCAGCTTTACTAAGGAATTATAGGTGTGGTAGCTTCCAGTTGCTTTACACACCGGTGAAGGCTGGTGATGATAATGATAAGGATTATGATGATGGCCGGATGATTTTCGGGGACTATTGGACCCTAAGCTTCCAGACATTTGTCTTGCAGGTGAGGAAAAACCCCGAAAACACCTCACCCAGGAATCTTGTCCCGACCGGGGATCGAACCCAGGCCCGCTGCGTGACAAGGCTGCGCGCTACCTCGAGACCACAGCGGTGGACTTTAATCTCTTTGTACGTCACATTATACAGAAATCATAGGCATACAAACTCCGACAAGGAAAAACTGCACTTAAACTAGCGTTAAATATTTTCAAAGTCCTATAGAACAACAGTGCGCATGCGCCAGAGTTATAGAGCCAGCGATAACCGACAATCGAACCACATATCGATCATCATCCTCGATTACAATCGGTCGCTATGAAATTTGAATGACCAATATTTGCAGTACATCCCCAAATTTATGTTAAAAACATATTAATAATATTAAAATTACCAAACGTTTATTAAAAATGGGTGTACACTTACTTATCACTCCCTAACGATGATCCAACCAGCGATAACCCAAAACAGCAATAGAAAAATCATAGACTAAGTAACATGCTCTGTGGAGAAAATAGCAGTTAGCATCACAATATTGTCTAACAGTGTAATAATATTTTGATTTGCATATTTAAATAAATACTTCAAAATTGTCTAATAATTTTATAACAATTGTTTAAAAAAATTAAAATATTAAATAATCTTAGTAAATACAGGAGAAGAGCTACAGTTTACAACAATATAACTGAAAAATCAAGCGCTAGTAGAAGTGAAGTTGAGCCCTCCGACAATCTTTCATTAACTTCATCTCCTATTACAAATATGTCTACCGCTATATTTTGCCACTGATTATACCACTTGCCCAGTCATTCATTTGTACGAACGGTGGAATGAGACACTTTTACCTCTTCAACACTAGCGCCTTTGCTTCTCCTCATCGGCTAAAACGTTAATGTTGTTGGGTTGTACATTCAAATACAATACTTAACTTCATTTCTTCCGTATAGCCTCAAAAATAAATAGTCTTGAAGACGGCCGAGGGATTCACTTCCCCGAATCCCTCACCGAAACTAAAAACTCCGATCTTGAAGAAGAAAGACTGCGTAACGTTTCGTGTCACTAGACCAGCACCTCCCTACACGCGCAATACGGGCGCGCAGAGAGGAGTGGGGGAAAGGTGTATTCAGAAAAACACGAGAATAATGAAAAGAGGAAACAAGGAGGCACAGGCCAAAACAACGCAAAATCAACGTCACGGCAACATGACAGTACAATGACAAAAAAAAAAACATGCTCGAACAGTACATTGTAATTTTTACTTTTTTTGTTAGCATTTTAAAATAGGGTCGGTCCTGATGGTCTAGTGCTTACCTTGGTAGTCAACGTTTGAGGGGTTCAAAACTCTATAGATGTTTCATTGCATAAAATCCTGAGTATAGGTTCCTTTGGAAAAGAAATAAAGCCTTTGATACTCAAGAATCATATGCTTGATAAAAGAGAAAACATTTGTTGGCACTTTCATAACCACCCACATTTGAATTGCTATGCTAATGACGTTAGCTGTTAAAGATCATCGTAAAATAATAACATAGCATGGGAGTGTGCAATACGAGTTCATATATAGTGTAAAATGCTTTTCAGTCGTATAGGCTATCTGGAGTAACTAATTTGACCACCACACGCAAATGTTTGAATTATTATTATTATTAATTATTATTATTATTATTATTATTACTATTATTACTATTATTACTATTATTACTATTATTACTATTATTACTATTATTATTATTATTATTATTATTATTATTATTATTATTATTATTATTATTATTATTATTATTATTATTATTATTATTATTATTATTAGGCCTTTAATTATACATAATTTTAGAGTAATACATTTTTCGAAATTATATGTACGTTATATTGTAGATTTTAGCGGATATAAATATGATTAAGGAAGTTTTCTTGGGGTTTCCGCGTCATTGATTCAATATCGGCCTCACAAAGGAAGTACTTAAGTTGGACCAATTAGATTGTAACAAAAATTGGAGTATATGTTAAATGAAAGATCCTGAACACCGTGATATTAGTCATTTCACTGCAAATTCAATAGTATGCATAATATTTAATAGGAAATAAGGAACAAGGAAAAAAAAAAGAAATAGAGGCTTAACATTCGTATATGACAGAATAAATGAGTAAAACATTTGGAAAAATATAATAAACAAATAAAAATAGAAATTGTGATGAACGAGGGAAGTACAAAAAAGGGGCCGGGAGAAAGAGCTAAACTAACGAAATAAATATAGCAACGGTGCGGCACGGTTACTTGAACAGCGCACCGGAGTGTGAATGTTTTTTCACTCCCGCAGTCGAGTATTTGTGCAGTATATACGAATTATTTCTATTTAAACATAAAAATTCAATAAATTAAAAGTACAATATAATATTTGTTTTATTATGTATTAAAATAAATTAAAATTACAATATAATATTTGTTTTATTATGTATTGATTAGCACTTTTATGGCGTAAATTAATACTTCTTTTTAGGACATAGCAGTATATTTACATGTAAATGAGTACATTTATAGGCGATAGTCTAGTGTGAGGCCGTGAAATATTTCATCAAAAGAATAAAATGGGCATAATAAATTCGATTTACGTCTTAACTACGTTACAATCTATAGTTCAGGAAGCATTTGAAAAACACGAAGAACCTGGATTGGATGATGACCAGTTTGCTTATTTTCTGGCAGACCTTATAGAACAAAAATATTGGAATGGGTTAAAGGACATTAGCGAAAATACTTTAGATTTCGAAGACTATGCCACTTGCAATCAGAAGCTCACACAGACCGGATGTTCTGAAGACTTTCAAATTGCCAACGAATCCAATGACGAACGTGACAATTCAAGTGGCTTTGAGCCGTCTCCTGATAAAAAACCTAAACGTCCTAACGTACTGTCTGCCTATTCTGAAGAAACTTTGAAAAACATTTATGAATATAGGATGGCCTGAAGTCCTATTCACAAATAATTTAAAAAGTGGCCATCATTAATTATTAACCGAAATGTAAGAACAGTTTTGAATTATATAGAAAATAAAAACATCTTATCTAGCTTCACAATCAAAACACAGAGACCCCTACTAAATCGCCCAAATTAAAGACTACATCCTTAATAAGTTTCGAGATTCTCGAGATCTGGGATTGACAGTGCACTATTGGCATTACAAGCATGGGCTGTTTTTCGAGCGAAGGAATTGGGCTTGAATGAATTTAAAGCTTCAAAGACATTCATTTCAAATCTCAAAAAAGAAAACAATATATTTTCAAGAAAACTTACCAAATTTGTCACTGTCAAGGGTATTGAAAACGAAAATCAAACTATTGAAAATGCAAATAAGTTTGTAAGAGACGTTAATCTGACCATTCAAGAAAACTGTATACCAACAAGGAATGCGTGGAACTGTGAACAATGTCAATTTAATTATGAAATGACAGAAAACAGAACACTGGCAATCAAAGGTAAAAAACTCACTGTTGCTACAGTTCAAAACCTACATGGAACTACACTTTCTTAAACGATAGATGTTCTTATTTCAATGTGTGGGCAACTTGTGAAAAGGTTATACCTCTGTTTTCAAGAATCTACTGGAAACAAATTCGGGCCCAAAGTTCAGAAGAAGATAGAACAGTATACACCTCCAAATGTGTATGTTGACTGTAGTGCCAGTGGAAAAACGATAAAAGAACATTTGAAAATATTCTTAAAACATGTGTTAATGAAAACATTGAAATGGATTCGCCATTAATATGTGATTCGTGGTTCGGGCATAAGGACGTGCAATTTCAACAGGACTGTTTACCCGATAAAAAAGTAAGGCTGAAAATTATTCCTGCAGGAGCCACCAAATATATACAACCAGTTGATGCTTTCACCCCGTCAATATAAGACCTATGTGCGACGACTTGAAGAATATGTGCGTCTAACATCAGATGGTGTGTGAAAATTTCTGATAGATTATTTATTATAAAATTGCATTTCCTTGTATATAAACAACTGTCACTAGAAATTTACAATTATATGCGTATTTATGCTTGGACAAAATCTGAATATAACGTGGACCAAAGTGTAACGAGATCCACAAATGTGATTGAAAATTCATTTGACATTGGGTTTAGTGAATGTGCCACATATAACTGCTCAAGGATTGCCACCATCAGATGCTCATGGTGTTCGCAAAAACTTAGTTACAACCATTTCATCGAAGACCCTCATTATTACCATTGATGTTATGGTAAATGATAATTTGTTACTCCAGAACACGAAATTATAACCGATTCTGAATTTCAAGTAAAAAATGTAGCAGTAGTAGTAATAGGACTTTATTAGACTAAAAGTAAGATATATACAATACTATTTACAAATATGTGCCGCACGGGTAGTAAGCCATACGTGCTGTTGGCAGTCCGTTACAGTAAAGTAATATTTGGTAATAATATAAAGAAAAACAAAAACAAAATAATATTACAATTACATAAAAAACACAATAATAATACAATAACATTATACATTAATGAAGTTATGTAGAACTATAAGAATTAATTTTATTGCATTTTGATAACATGTATTTATTCACGAATGAGTGTTGTACTTATTTTCCGCGTTTTGTCCAGAAATTTACCCTAGTTTATCCAATTTTCTGGATTTACTATTAACTCGTAGCATGAAAATCTTTCACGATTTGAATTTAGAATTTTTTCTGGTAATAACTGACGCCTCCAATATTCTACATCGTTACATTTTCCTAATATATGTATCTCGTCTTCAGAGCTCCCGCACATTGGACATATTCGCATTACATTTAACGCAAAAAAGTATACAGTGCTCTGCTATCTGCAGAAAGTAATACAAATTTGTTATTAATGTTAACAAGGAGAGAAACTAATATTTACGTTCTTCGCACCGCTATAATTAGCAGTACTTGTGCTTGAAACCAGCTGCAATGAGCAACCGTGCCGTTATTACCCGTTTAAGGAGTAAGCGCAGTTGTTGACGGAGGGCACTGCAGTCGTGTTTATGCAGGAACAGAACACGTGAAACTGCTATCTACGAGTGCAGAGGGGAATGGGACGTGAGACGCTGACTGTTTATACTGCCTTATATGACATCACGTGTAGCAACAAACAGAGCTTCGTAATTCTTCCGCCTGCAGAGATATTTTGAATGACTAATACCAATCGGTGAATGAGACGCGATTGAAATTTAATGACAAATAACACGAGTTTTAATAAATTTGCAGCAAAATGACTAACGCCCTCATATTTAATGTCAATTAATTAACATATCCTCCAATTTTTGTTATAATTCAACTGGTCCAACATAATTACTATCCTTGTCTGCATGATCCAACATTTCATTATCATAAGTAATGTCAACAGTGATTTCCAAATTATCGATAAATTCACGGCTCACGAAGTGAGGAGTGAATTATCTAGAGTATTTGGAAATCAAGAGTGACATTTGCTAGGACTATTTAACGAATTAAATTAAGCTGTTTACTGACAAATCATTATTTAAATATAGTTATTTTAAAATATTTATATATTTAATGTAAACAGCTATGTTAATCACTGCAACCAGATAATATTATTTATTGCCAAAGGAAAGCAATATTGTAAGAATGCACTCTAGTGGAGAAAAAGTAAAACACATCAAACTGTATATTAATTCATTTCTGATTTCCTAAGATGTAAATATGACAATTACATTTTCTGGAATGTTATTACCTGCGAAAAAATAATCTAAGAAAGTTAAAGGTGGGTTGCTGGGTGTGATGTCCCAAGTTGTAGATTTGTGATTGTAATAATTTGAATCACTTTAATTCTGCCACGGCACTAATAACTCCCGTCAGGGGAATAAGGAAACGTTTCTTACAAAAAAAAGACACTTTTTTAACAATTAAACTAAAGGTTATTTTATTACAACTCTCACTTCAGTTTAGATGAATCTTGTAGATTAATAATTCAAAAGACTCCGGCTTAGGTTAATAATTTTCACTTATAGAAGATTACCGTTTTATGTATATAATGGATGACGAATTCTAACAGTCAATCCTTCAAGTATTATAATTTATTTCCACTTATAGACTATTTATATTCAAGATGGATGACTTTTATATTACTATATGATCTTCCATAACTTTAACACCATTCTTTCAACTAATATCAAGAAAATAAACTACTATTCTCTCATTTATTGAGGAGCAGTTCCTTAACATGACTGACCTTCTTCAAGTATTGTAGCCATCTTCTTATTCGGTTATAACCTCGAGGTTCTGATTGGTCCAACTGAATAGGAAGGAGTACTGCTATCTGACTCCTATCCAATTCGTCCAATCCCATTTATTTCTTTATAAAAATTATCAATTTGAATATTTAAAGTATTTTACATATATTGCATTAGTTAGAAAAACATCTAACTGTATTAACAGTTTATATTGACCAGTTTGAATTTTTTATATACTTATCAAAAAACTGAATTCTTTAAATCAATGTTATGTCATTCTTAATATAAATAAATATAATTATATTTAAATATTAAATAAACAAATCAAAACCCCTTATTATTATTATTATTATTATTATTTATTATTATTATTATTATTATTATAATATGGGGATAAATATCCGGTTTTAAAGTGCAAACAGTAGTTTCTATTTTTGGTGGTATAATCAATTGCAACAAATGTATTTATTAACTCCCGCATGGGCTATTTGTTGACATTCATACACTGTATATACAATCTGGTAGCCGTATTTCCTAGAGAGTCAGTCTCTGCAAAATAATGCTATGACCTATTCCGAATGTTAAAAGGAGGTGCTTTCATTATTATGATAATCTTTAGCTAATAAAATCTACGCGAAACACGGCTGTGATTGGTTGAAAAATAAAAATCATTGAAATGTGATTGGTCATTGACTCCCATTTGGGGCATGAGTTAAATAATCAAGGAATGATACGTCCATGAGACTTTTTAGGTATTGCATAATTAAACACATTGAGTTTTCAATGCGGTCCGTTTCGAAAGCCGTAAACCCATCCAAGGTTCGGTCTTATATAGTTAAACACATTGTAACGCAACGAAAACTCCTAGGTTTCGCAAGTAAAATATGCAATTGTACTTTACAGTACTTATGTACTTAGATAAATGATAGTGCAATGATCACAAGAGTAATAACATAAAGAGATGCATGACATACATAATGTTATTGGGAAATAAGATACAATACACTTGAGTAAATCAGAAAAAGTTATCAATGTTGGAATCTCAAATCCATCGCTTTAACAATTAAGCCAGACGTTAAAAACACAGATACTGCGTGTTTCACTCTGCGCTAAGGCTCTCACAGTACCGATTCTACTATAATCAGTGCAGTGGCTGCAAACACCTGCTAAATTCGACATTTTAAGGAATTTGAAAGTACAATATTTCATAAACGTTGTTGATGAATGTTTAACTCTATAAGACTAGTAGTAGATCTGTGGTGGAATATCATGCGGCTAGTCAAGTTAATGACTAGCGGTGAGCAAATCCTTTCGATTCTCCTTGGAAGTCCTGAATAGGAGAACCGCGGGTTCCTGCTAAAGCATTTGCACCGGTGTGATTTAGAGATATGGAAATTACCGTGTGATAATAAAAATAACGAATTAAATCATTCTAACCTGCGTGGTAGCAGTTGTGTGTGTGTTTGAAATATGTTAAAGCAGCTTGTGTTTAAAGATGGCGCCTTCAGCCATCAGCCAATGGAAGGCGAGTGTTATTTTAATGTGTGTATTTTTGTATAATATTATGTAAAATTGATGTTAAATGATTATAAGATAGATTTTAGTGCTCGAATTAAGCTAATGAATGTGTCTTGATTGAGTTTAGTTAAGTTAAACATATAAATATCGCGAAAATTGTATCTGCCAATCGCGTGGCAGTCTAAGGACTTTGTAAAATTTCGTAAATGAAGGATATAAATTTATAATATATGGGTTTCTGAGTGTTTTAAGTGGTTAAAGAGATTTGTTAAAAGTATTTCGATTGCTTTGGGTATATTCACGCGTATAAAATACATGTGAGTTGCGTTGGCCAATCGGATCGCAGTTTCTATGGAGTAGCCACGCCAAATTCGTGAACTTTGAAAAATGTTGTTGATTTGCTTATGTATATATATATATATATATATATATATATATATATATATATATATATATATTAAATGGATTTCTAAATGTTTTTAAATGTTTAAATGAATGTAATAAACGTATTTTAGATTACGTTTGGTTTATTTAAGTGTATAAAATCGCGAAAGTTGTGTTGGCCAATCGGATGGCAGTATTGGGTTGCCACGCCTATTTCGTGGACTTTGAAAATTTTCGTGTTTTCTGTCTTAATTAAATGTTTGAATAAGTTTGTGTGTGTGGACCCTTTGAAGTTCGCACTCTTGAGGCAAGAATACCGTAGATCCAGCTCCATGTCAGAAATGAAAACTTTTCAATCCGCTTTACTCGGCTCGATGGAAATTGGGACATCAAATTTACTGGTAAAAAATAGGGGACTACTTCGGCAATTTCCTTTGACGCTAAGAAAACCTCCAGAAACCTTTAGCAGAGTATTTATTAAAGTTGGATGTGTATAATTGAATGAATAAAGCTATGATAGTATTGAAAGCAGCCCTCGGGACGCGGCGCAAACCGCAGGAGGCACCATCCCGGGGGCCCACCGTGCTCGATGCTGCCTGGTTACATGTGTTTTTTATAAGTTAGGGGAGTGTTAAATTTAGTAAAATTGTCCTTATAATTTTGAATTTGGAATAGTTTTAGGGATTATATTCTTTTCTGGTGGTAGCCAAGTGGTCTACTCCGACACCTGTCTTTCTTTTTCGCTAAGGGAACCCACCTGAAACCTTGGCAGAGTAGGTGTGAATTTAAAAATCAGAGTCGAAATTTGGCCATAAATCGATGAGGGCCGTCCGGTTCTTTATGAGAATAGACGGCAAATCTCCTAATCGCTTTCAAGGAGCTGAGCATCATAGTCGACTAGTGTTCCCTCTCCCCATGTAATCTAGATCGACGTACCAGTAGTCATCGATAAGTGTACTGACATTGAGCGCCAGATCTGATTCTGGAGCGTTAAGATACGTAGGACAGTCATCCCAGTATAGGCAGACGGGATCCCTTCCTACTTTTTTACACGCTTTATATTAGCTTGACCTGTATCCATCTATCTATCTATGTAACTGAATTTTTCAACGCGTTTTTCACCCACTTAAAAAAATTGGATCAACTTGAAATGTTGTATATTTGTAAAGGACCCGTGATAATACAATCATTTCATATTTATTTTCTAAAATCCTGGCCAAAATCCTCAGAAAATAAAAACAAAATGTCTTTTATATTTATGTAACGGAATCTTTGAATACGATTTTCACTCACTTAGAAACATATTATAGACTTGAAACTTTGTATACTTGTAAAGACCCCGTGACAATACAATAATTTCATATTTATTTTCTAAAATACTGGCCAGAATCATCAGAAAATAAAAAAGAGTCTTTGTATTTATGTAACGGAATCTTTGAACACGATTTTTATCCACTTAGAGACATTGGATCGACTTGAAACTTTGTATACTTGTAAAGGACCCGTGACACTACAATAATTTCATATTTTATTTCTAAATTCCTGGCCAAAATTATCAGAAAAAAAAATTAAACTGGTACAATAGGTTACGGACTTTTCGACTTTTTAGTGAATCGTTGTTAGAGCTGAGTTGGTAGAGCAGTGAACTAGTGGTATATAATTTCAGTAATCCATAGGTCGCTGGTCGAATCCGGCTGGGGAGGATTTTTTTATTTTAGAAGAGTAATAATTTTACCTCATACTACAATAGTATGGAATTTAAAGATATTTACATTCTTGTCTTATTCTGTAAAATATTAAAACTAAAAACTAAAAAATAAATAATAGTTTTAAAAAACTAAAATAGCACGCTTCATTAGAAAACCGAACTCAAAAATGAAAAATATTTTTAATTTCCAACACGCTTGGGAAAAATTTAAAATAGTCAACAAAAAATCATCTCCAACACATATAGAATAAAACTAGAATATCAACAAAAATATAATAATTTTACCATCAAAAGCGTGGGGTGCTTTTTATGATTTTTAAATGTCCTTCTTAGAGACTTTACTTTAACCAATATCTGTTTATTATCAAATATATTAATTGATATAGAGCACCCCACGCTTTTGATGGTAAAATTATTTTCGTTTTGTTGATAATTCTAGTTTTATTCTATATGTGTTGGAGATGAATTTTTTGTTGACTACTTTAAATTTTTCCCAAGCGTGTTGGAAATTAAAATTATTTTTCATTTTTGAGTTCGGTTTTCTAATAAAGCGTGCTATTTTATTTTTTTTAAACTATTATTTATTATTGATATTTTTGGATCGTCTTACTACATAAGTTATAGTATTGTTTGAAGCCGGGAGAGTATGAGTGTCCACTTTTGCTTTAGCGTTGGGCCTGGGAGTGGCCAGGCTCTGGTCCTCGATGTAAGAGGCCTTGTGTTCCCGAACTTTACGTTTGGTACATTTTTACTTTTCTTTCCTCTGCTTATTTTAGCATCGGAGTTGCTGGTTATGTCAGCCCTTGTAGCCTCAGAGCGAGGAGCTACTGGCTCGACTCGGTCCGAATTTTCCTCATCGACAGCAGGAGCGGACTCAACTGGGGCTGCCATTTGTGTTTCAGCTTTCTTTGCTTGCTTTGGAGCATTTTCTGGTCGCGGAGCGCATTTGGTTTTTCGCAGGCGGCGATAGGGCTCAACTTTGACTACGTAGTAGCAAAGTCGATCTATCCGTTCTGCCACGTAAACTGAGGACCCGTCCGCCAAAGTTGCCACAAATATAGGCAGAGGTATCTTGGATCTGCTGAAAGTCATGTTGACTACCTTCAGAGCCTCGAACCCGAGACCATTTAGGTCACTCTGGATTATGATCGGATGCACAGTGGGGTCAATGCCTTTTATCACGTACTTCCGAGTAGTGATTTTTCTCTTGTCCCTTTCTGTGTACGGAATTTTACGCGACTGCAGTAGCCGTCGGATTTTTAGCAGACTGACAGTGAAGTCAGTCGCACCCTTGTCCCAAGCTTAGTAACTTCACAGGTGAATGTGAAGGGCCTGGAATTTGCGAACTCATCGTTCGCGGCTGCCAATTCTGCGGTGAATTTCCCACTGAGTAGCAGGGACGGAGATTTAAAGCCTGGATCGGTGTACGGCTTCCGAAACGGACCACAGTGAAAACTCAATGTGTTTAATTTATTATATGAGACCTAAACCAGGTACTCGAACCCATCATTCCTTGATAATGGCATGTGGGATTATGCTGATTCGTCGGAATCAGTGGCCAGAGACCGACCGTGAATCCATGACGCTGAAAACCAAGGAAACGTTCTTAATCATATATATATATATATATATATATATATATATATATATACACATACACACACAAGTTGTAAATGAATTATACGTCACAAATTTAACTGCTTACAGAGGGGTATTATACAAGTAATTTGAGATAGGGAACTAATGGTCTACGAGGGAAAATGGGCGAGTTATAGGGAATCAAAGTAATCGACATTTGGTGCAGATAAATCAACAGGAGAGCAAAGTAGGAGAGAAAATTGTACTAGAATAACTTCAGATTTTGGTATTAACTCCGAGATCCTGATTGATAATAATTCATCAACAACGTTTATGAATTATTATTGAATTATCAAATTCCTTAAAATGTCGAATTTAGCAGGTGATTGCACGCCATTGTACTGGTTATAGTAGAATCGGTACTATGAGAGTCTTAGCTCAAAGTGAAACACGCAGAATCTGTGTTGTTTACGTGTGGCTTAATTGTTAAAGCGATGGATTTGAGATTCGAACAGCGATATTTTTTTTTTCTGATTTACTCTAGTGTATTGTATCTTATTTCCCAATAACATTATGTATGCCATCTGTATATACACTGTACCTCTTCATGTTATTATTCTTGTGATCACTGCACTATCATTATCTAAGTACATAAGTACTGTGCAGTACAATTGCTTATTTTACTTGCGAAACCTACTGTACTCTACAGTATGTGTATTACTATTAATGTACAACGTTTTGTAAATCGTGTACTGCGCCGACACTCCAATATCGTATTCTGTATAATAATGAATAAACAATTAAACCAGAAGTAAATCTACATTCCTAAAACTGATTTTCAGTACGTACATGTTAGAGGAAGAAAAAAAAAAGTACACATACTGTGCGCAGTTTCGAAATTGATGCATCAATCTTACATTTGCGTTGCGAGTAATACTGCTATAACCACTGAGCTAAAGGCGCATGCATGTTGCCAGTTACAATAGATACAATCTCTGTATCATATTATATCCATTTTAATTTGAAAAAATCAGTGGCGTGCCAATCCGATCCGATTGAGGGTCTTTCCACTTTTCAGCGGTTGCCCTTTTACCAGCCGGCTGCTGGCCCTTCACATCCACATGTGTCAATCACAGAGGCAGATGATCAACAGCCAGTGTAGGGGTGACATGTGGTTAGCATGTCGAGTCCCCCAGCCGTTATAGCTGGTTCCTCAATCTGGAGCCGCTACTTATTGTAGCTACCCAATTGCCTCACGATGCTGGGTGGGCACCGGTCCCATACTGGCCGAAATACCATGAGGAAATTTCTTCCCCCATGGAGACTCGAACCAGCGCAAGTCCCGTAGCTCTGCGCCAAGGCTTCCTACCTTAACCGCTCGGCTACGGCGCGTGCCAAAAATTTTACAAATTTAATCATAACTTGGGCATTTTTATCGCAGACCATTAGTTCATTATTTCAAATTGCCTCTATATGCAGTTAAATGTATGCGGTATAATTCATTTACACCCTGTATATTGATACATACATGCATATAATACATTACAGGCCTATATGCTTTTTTTGTCATACAGTACCCAACTCACAGGCACTATCGAAACCGGAGGTTGAAGCTGTCCGAATATAACCTATCCATATATTTCTATCCGAGGATTTTTAAATAATGCCCTTTATAGATTACCTCTCTCAAGTCATGGTGAATACAATTATTGACCGACCTACTGGGCGGTTTCATTATGTTTCAATAAATTTTTAATGTCCCTCTTTCATTCCCCATTCGTGAGACATGTCCTCAACATAACAGTCAAATGTCTATGAGACATCTGGTCGTCTTATGATATCTGGTTCGCATAAAGAATATATTGTTTATTATGAAGTCTTGATTTACCTGTCTATCTCTCTGTACTTGAACATTTTTCTTAATCTTATTCTCAAACACTCGTATTTTTTCTCTTTCTTAGCAAAAAACTACTTTCTGCATCCATATAATACCACTGGAATTGTCATATAATAATAATAATAATAATAATAATAATAATAATAATAAATAATAATAATAATAAATAATAATAATATTACATAATAATAATATAATAATAATAATAATAATAATAATAATAATAATAATAATAATAATAATAATAATAATAATAATAATAATAATAATAATAATAATAATAGATCCAAAAAGTGACCAAATATAACGGGAAAAATTATCGCAGAAGACTGAAAAATATATCATTTTTAAACATATTTAAATAGGTAGTCTACAGATAGAAGTAGCTATCTTAAAAATATACTGATAGAAACATTTTATATTTTTGGGCTTAACATTTTTATAATGAAAAATGTAACAACCAAGTATAAATATCTATCTTGAATAATGATAATGATGACATATAATAATAATAATAATAATAATAATAATAATAATAATAATAATAATAATAATAATAATAATAATAATAATAATAATAATCTGACAATAATAATAGTAGTAATAATAAACTGAAACGTAATGTATTTTATTACAAAATTAACACTTTGTAGCAATATTCTTAATCTATAACAAAATATGTTTCCTTCAAGGAACTATTGGTGTTGATATAGTATCCTCCATGGCACCTGGCTGATTATACTGAACATGAACAAATAATAACACTAATAATAATAATAATAATAATAATAATAATAACACTAATAATAATAATAGGATTTTAGACTGCGATGGACAGGACATGTTGCACATATGGGGAATGAAAAACTTGCATTGAAGCTTCTTGCAGGAAAGCCAGAGGGAAAACGAACAGTTGGTAGATCAAGAATGAGGTGGGAGAATAACATTAACTGTGATTTGAGGGAAGTATATTATACTGGGGATGATTGGAAAACATTATCTCATGACAGGGATGTATGGAGAGCTTATGTCCGCGCGGCCATGAACCTACGGATTCGATAGTGCCAGTGAATAAGTAAGTAAGTATAATAATAATAATAATAATAATAATAATAATAATAATAATAATAATAATAGATGGAAATGATTTGTAGAGAGCAGCAAGATGTTCAAAATTAGAAATGATAAGAAATACTGTCATACGAGAAAAAATGAATATTAGATAATCAATAGTAGATTATATAAGATATCCATCCATCCATAGTAATTCTGCCCAAGGGCAGATCCTTCACTGCAATCACAGCATTGCCATGCTATGCTTTGCAGCTTTACTAGGCAATTATAGGTGTAGTAGCTTTCCGTTGCTTTATACACCAGTGAAGGACGATTATGATAATGATAAGGATGATGATGGCCGGATGACTTTCGCGGACCATTGGGCCCTATGCTTCCTCACATATGTCTTACAGGTGAGGAAAAACCCTGAAAAAACCTCACCTAGGAGCCTGTCCCGACATGGAATCGAACCCGGGCCCGCTGCGTGACAAGGCAACACGCTACCTCGAGACCCATAGCGATGGACAATATAAAATATAAGCAATTAAATTGATAATGGCACGTGCAACGAATGCAAGAAGAAAAGTTACCCAGGAAAACATTGGAATAGTGCCCACCTGGAAGAAGAAGGAAAGAAAGACCTCGAAACTCGTGTATGCAAGAAATAAGTATGGGAATGAGAACAAGAGGACTGGAGGTTACGGAGTGGATGGATAGAGAAGAGTGGAGAACAAAAATGAATATTTAGGCACAGAAATATGTGTAATCTTTAAAAATCTTTATATAAATAAAAAAATGCTACTAATAATACTAATTCTAATAATTCTAATAATTAATAATAATAATAATAATAATAATAATAATAAAAGTAATAGACCTGTGGATGGATCCAAAAACTAACTACAAGGAGAACAACGAACCACACTATATTGACAAGGGTGGGATTATATACATTACGTGTACATGACGTCAACATTTCTCCAAGTGGTCTTTTACCCCTTTACTATCGAGGAATCATGCTCCGAAACCAATTGTACAGAGGATGTTGATGGCTATACTAAGAGATAATTTAGGCTATTTTCACCTTAATTTGTGTTTCAATTTTTAGTAATTTTTCATTTTTATACACCATGTTTTAAAAAGACTTGTTACAAAACATTATTACAAATAAATTATTTAGATTCCGTCATTGAAATCAACTCAACATAAACGAGGAACTGAAGCAGACATGTACATCTGCAAATGTTCAATATAGGTGACACAGCACGCATCCACACGGACACATTCTCATGAACCTGGGCCTGTTGATTGAGTTTGCCGCTGCCAAGATACGCTCTTTTACGTCTGCCACATCACGTGACATCGGTGGAACGAACAAATCTGTCTTTGATGAAACCCCACAAGAAGAAGTCACAAAGTGTGAAGTCTGGTGATCTTGGGGGCAACAGCAACAATCTTCAGATGCACGTAAATCCACCATCTTGGAAACATATTGTTTGAGTACAGACGAACTTTATTACGGAACCGCCGTGTTGAAATGCATATTTTTGGTTTTCTGGCAACGGAGTTTTTGCCACTGTTGTAGCATGCCCAGATACACATTCCAGTTACTATACATTAATTAAAAAATAATGTCCCGTACGTTCTTTCTGGTAAGAGGTACAAAACATATTACATTTTTGCGAATCGCGCCTGTGTTCCACTACGCCATTGCAGGGGTTCACTTCCCCATAATATGATATTTTGGTGGTTTACTTTACCACTTAAACGGAAAGTAGCTTCATCGTTGAAAACTACCTTCTGCGAACATTCATTTACCTTCATCACTTCTTGAAACTATAAACAAAATTAAAGCCTTTATGATCGTCATTGGATAACTGTTGGTGCAGTTGAAGGCGATACGGTTTGAGGACACGTGCTTACGGGGAACCTCCACATTGTTGTTATTGGCAAATTCGCTTGTCTAGCTGCAGTTCTTGATTTCTTGTGGGTTTCGTATGAAAGGTGCCCTCATGCATTCCCTCTCTTCTGCTGATGTTGATGAGTGACGAAATGATTTTCCTTTACACGGACAACCAGTTTCTATAAACAGTGTGTACCAATTGCTAATTGAATTTTTATAATGTGGGTTCGTTTCGAAATTTCTACATAATACACCTACCGTGAAATTCCAAAACACGGAAAAAAAAAAAATCTGAACACGTGTAGCAGCCATTGCAATCAGAGATGAAATTAAAGTATTACACCCATAGCGGAAGGATTGTGAACTCGTTTAATAAATCATAAAAGCTCACAAAATGAGCTCTTTCATTCTGAACTGGTTTGGTTAATGTAACTTAAAACAATTTATTTGTAATAATATTTTGTAACCGCTCACGTTTTATTTTGAAACATGGTGTACATAGTCATCTAGCAATTACTCATATGGCGCTTCAAATATAGATACATTTTTTTTACTTTTCATATTGTATTATTTGAATTTATGTAGGCTGGCATGTTGGATAGAAAATACAAACTAATCTTATTTTTGTTCTTTATTATGTTTAAGAGTCCTTAGAAATCAACTTTTCAGAAAAATAAATATTATTATTTTCGCGTGGATTGTAATATTTGTCTGTACTTAATTATAAAACCAAAGTTATCTCGAAATTCGGATCTCCACTTTCTGCGCCATAACCTATTTAAATGTATAATTATACTTGCATTAGTATTAAATATAATAAATAAATAAAGCCTGATATGTCCCTTTAGGGCAAAGGCCTCCCTGTACAGGGGTTAAGCTCTATTTGAGAGTGTCACCCGGTGAGCTACTCCGTGGTGAGAAGTTGATTTGGATGTAGCACTTGGTTTGTATACACTGTCTGTTCTGTGATTAGTTAATACACAGTTGGCTCTCCATCGTTCTCCATCTTTTCCTGCATCTGGCGACTCTGGACCATTGCGCCCCTGCTCGTTCTTTGAAGATGTCAGCCCATCGTCGTCTTGGTCTTCCGCGCTGTCTCTTGCCTGTGTACGGGTCCCACATGGTTGTTTTTATTGTCCACCTGTCGTCCTGTATTCTTGCGACGTGGCCTCCCCACTTCCATTTTTTCCTGATGGCTTGTTGTGCGGGATCAGTTGTTGAGGATATCGCTTGAAGTGTTGTATTCGAGATTCTGTCCTTCAGAGTTATGCCTAAGATTTTCCTCTCCATTTTCCTTTGGCATACTTGGAGTGTGTACTTCAGTTTGGCAGTAAGATTCCAAGTTTGGCAGCCATATAACAGTGTTGGAAGAACACATGTTTGTAGTGTTTCCATTTTGAGTTTCCGGTTGAGTGACTTGTCCAGCAGTATAAATTTCAGTGACCAGAACGCCTTCCAGGCGAGAGCTATTCTTCTGCTTATTTCCTTCTCTACTTTCTGATGGAAGGAGAGTAGTTGTCCTAAGTATATGTACTCGCTTACATATTGAAGATCCATTCCATCGACTTTGATTGGGTTTTCCGGACCATTAGACATAATTTGTGTCTTGCTTTTGTTCATCGAAAGGCCTGCAATTTTGCTAGTTTCTGAGAGCTCTTGTAGCATTGATTGGAGTTGTTTAGGGGATCTGGCGAACAATACCACGTCGTCAGCAAATCTTAAGTTATTAGGGCTGTTTAAAGTTGTATTACATTATATAAAATTCTCATTACTGAAATTTGATTGAAAAATAACAGTACGAAAAATCACTCGGCTGTCTGAACAATATAATATACGACATTTGAACATCGCGATTTTAACAATGGCATCAGGTTACGAGGTTACGATATGTCTATTCTGTGGCGATATTTCAAAATTTATTCTATTATAAACATAATTATAATTCCTTGTTCTTCAAAATCAAGGAATAATCGAGATAATAGAGAATGTAGTTATAATTTCAACATTATTGTCATAAACATGTAAGTATTATCACTCCATGTCATATACCATCTCCACTTCTCGCAACTGGAATTCCCTACCACAAGAAATAAGGGGCTGCCGGACATTGGCATCTTTTAAAAGAAATCTAAATTTATATTTGCTCTAAACTCGACTTCATTATTATCCAGTGTAAGATATATATATTAATTGGTGTTTCCCGTATAATGTATCATATTTACATTATTATTATTATTATTATTACTATTATTATTATTATCGTATCATTATTGTTATTACCCTATAAAATGTTGTTTGTACATGACATTTACATTGGTACATTTATTGTATCTTTAACTGTTTATAATTAGTACAGTGTATATCTATATTTGTCGAATATTTATTTGTATTTGTGCTGGTTGAGTGGAAGAGAGGGCCTTATGGCCTTAACTCTGCCAGAATAAATAAAGTATTATTATTATTATTATTATTATTATTATTATTATTATTATTATTATTATTACATTATTAAATATTTTGTTCTGAAACGCAAATGAGTAAATGAGAGCGATAAATAGCGTTTTGGATCAAGAGCTTTGAGATTCAAATTTCGCTAAAATACATGGTTAGTTTTATTTGTGTTAAAAAGTTATTGGAGATATGAGAATTATAATGTACAGGCAGTAGTGCTGTAAGGTACATTTAACCAAGAATAAATAATAGTTTAAAAAATAAAACAACACGCTTTATCAGGAAACCGAACTAAAAATGAAAAATAATTTTAATTTCCAACACGCGTGGGATAACATTAAAGTGGTCAACAAAAAAATAATCTCCAACACATCTAGAGTAAAACTAGAGTTATCTATAAAAAAATAATTTTACCATCAAAAGCGTGGGGTGCTCTATATAAATTAATACATTTGATAATAAACAGATATTGGTAAAAGTAAAGTCTCTAAGAAGAAATCGTAAAAACCATAAAAAGCACCCCATGCTTTTGATGGTATTTTTTTTAGATAACTCTAGTTTTATTCTAGATGTGTTCGAGTTGATTTTTTTGTTGACCACTTTAATTTTATCCCAAATGTGTTGAAAATTAAAATTATTTTCATTTTTAGTTCGGTTTTCTAATAAAGCGTGTTGTTTTAGTTTTTCAACTATTATTTACTTTTATTTTTTAGTTTGGTTTTCTAATAAAGCTTAGTGTTTTAGTTTTTTAAACTATTATTTATTTTTAAAAGTTTCTAGTTTGATTGTCATAAACTGAAATACTATGAAAATTTAATTGCTTAATATTCTTCTAAAAAATCCTCCGGACCGGATTTGAACCAGCGACCTATGGAGTACTGAAATTATATACCACTACAGTCCATCGTTCTACCAACTGAGCTCTTACAACGATTAACTAAAAAGTCGATAAGTCCGCAACCTATTGTACCGGTTTTTATTTTATCTTTTTCTGATGATTCTGGCCAGGATTTTAGAAAAATGAACTTATTGTACTGTCATAGATCCTTGACAAGTATACAAAGTGTCAAGTCGATCCAATGTTTTTAAGTGGGTGAAAATCGTGTTCAAATATTCCGTTACATAGATACAGGTCCGTTATATAGATGGACATATACATGTCAAGCTAATATAAAGCGTGTAAAAAGCATCCTACTGTTGATGAAAATCCAAACATTTCTCGAGCAGTACGTAACATTCTCTACCTCAGCAATTTTGTTGTGATTGCAAGATGAGATGATAACATCAGCTGTCGTCCTTATGTTCTTTTTATAGTTCGTAAAGTAGCGTCAGGATATGAGAGACCGTTAAATGGGACGTCTCGTTTTCGATACCAGACGGATTCTCTGATTTTTTATATGTTTGTTATTTACAGGTCGTCTATTTATGAACGTCCGTCGCATTAGCGTAGTCGGTAGAGACCCAACTTCAACTCCGGCGACCCGGGTTCGATTCCTGGCGAGGTAGGGAATTTTAAATCTCCACCTTGATTCTGGGTGTGTGTCCTGTCCTTGTGCCTATATGTGGGAATAAAATAAAGTTAAAAAAAGGAAAAACAATAACGTAAAACAAGACGGAAAAGAGTGTAAAACAAGAAACGAGAAAAAAAGAGTAAATAAAAAAAAGAATGATAAAACAATAACAATAGTGATATCATTTATGCCTTAATTTCGGTAAAAATAATAAAGCAGACATAATTGAAGCTGATTTCACTTTAAGTAACAAGAATAGAAAATAAAAAAGTGGTACTAAAATATTTAAATAATAGTAAAATAATCAATTCAGTAATTTGTTCATATAATATTTATATTCAAGTCTAATTAGAAAATGTAAACATATCAGGAAGAGGTAAGATGTCATATTTCGGAATTTCTGGACAGAAAGTAGTGTATCGGAGGCTTTGATCTAAAGCATCTGACTACAAAACCAAACATCATGGGGTCGAATCCATGAGATATGCAATCATTTTTTTAATAACCATTTTGGTGCATGTAGAAATATTATTACATTTTGGGGATATATTTTTAATTTTATTTACCGGAAACATTTCATACATTTCCTTTAAAGTATTTCATATTACGAAAATGATATTTAGATGAGAGCTAAAAATTCAATTACGTACTCATTTGTTTACAGAGATGAGACATGCAAATTCTCTGGAATAAAGTGCTCTACATTTTGACTGATTCTTTTTTTTTTTTTGGTAAGTGTATATTTGATAATAGAGTAAATAAATAAGAGTGGTGGATTTTAACGCTAATGACAGATTAATTTATATCGGAGAAAAATATAACAACACAAAATTTAATATTGTAGCAGTTCGTGAATAATGATCTGAGGAAATAACACCTCTTCTGATTTGAGAATTATATATAAGAAAGGGAAATCAATGTTTGCACTAGAATGCTTGGATACCGTGGTCAGTAAGAGCACTAGCGTATGCAGTTCGAGGTCCCGAGTTCAACTCTCAGTGCACGCAGTAATATTTATTTTCATGGCATATATATATATACACATATAGTATAAGTTTGTGTGTTTTATTCGAAGAAATTATTAAAATATTTTGAATTAGAGTAAGAAGTTGAGATAGAAATAATCTAAAAACACCATTTTATAAAGGATATAGCGCGAAGTACTAGGGGTAACATTTGATATACCTAAAAAATAAAGAATAGTTCATATAAACTTAGACATAAAAATAATTCCAAATAACTCAACCTAACCTCTCTGTCAACATGGCCGGTTTGTCGAGCCGATTGTCATTTTAAATGGCGCATATTATTGTTGAGTAATCCAAGATGCAAAAACTGTAATTTGCGTTAGAATAACCTAAGAAAGAGATGCAAAGAAAAAAATATATAATTTTAAATGATTCATCCAGTTGTTCTAATTCAAGTATGAAACTGTATAATTGATTACAAAACAATCACATGTTCACAATAATAGTAATAATCTAATGGAATATCTGATTGAAAATTATTCAACATATAAAATGAAACCACCTATATATAACACAATATATAACAATAAACAACAAACATTCTATATTAAAATATCGATGGTTGATAAGGTTGTTAGATTATAAATGGATGTCAACTGAATTAGGTGATACTTAGGGGTCGGATTAGTAGGCACTAATATTGCAATGTTAGGTACCTAAAGTAATGTCTAAGATTCGGCATGCAAAGTTTGAATGTTCTCTTGAAAGTATTCAATGATTGAAGTTCTGATGTGAGTGAAGTTTTATATTATTAAGCTTTTTTTTTACGGAAGGTTAATTCAAACACTCCTTCACTGTTGTTATATAGTTTTATATAATTTTTTACCTTTAATATCAATTTGAATATGTATGGGTTTAAAAATAATTTAACACCAACAGTTAATAATGGGTTATGTGAATAAAGTTGAGTAGCCCTTGTGCTCTTTCGAAAATATAAAATGAAAATGATCACATTCAAAACTTATAGTTATACACTAAATTCCATTGTAAATAAAACTGTTCATTATATTGTCTTCCGAGGTAGCGTGCTGCCTTGTCACGCAGCGGGCCCGGGTTCGATCCCCGGTCGGGGCAGTTTTTCTGGGTGAGGTTTTTATCGGGGTTTTTCCTCACCTGTAAGACAAATGTCAGGAAATCTTTAAGGCCCAAACGGTCCCCGAAATCATATGGCCATCATCATTATCATCCTTACCATTACCATTATCATCATCATCCTTCACCGGTGTGGAAAGCAACGGGAAGCTACCACACCTACACAATTCCATAGTAAAGCTGCAAGCATAGCATGAAAATGCTATGATTGCAGTGAAGGACCTGCCTTTGGGCAGAATTACTATGGATGGATATTGTCTTCAATTATGCTCATTTAACCACTATTTTTTTTCTTTATACATCCTGGCTTACTGTCAGGAGACATTGATTATACCAAGTGTAAGTTAAATTGTTCATTCGAGTTTTACACTCGTTAATGAAATACTTACTTCATCAGAATCAGAGATATGAAAAGTCTAGAAATTTTCAATTTTGTGCCCGTCACTTTATAAGTCTCCTCTACGTTATTCGTTCGAATCAAAACTTTTATCAGCGGAAATATATTTTTTTCAAATAGATATAAATATTTATAATCTGCTTTCCTTGCACTTCCCTGAGTTTGTATAATTTTATCCTCCCATACTTATATGAAAATTCAGACCTTTCTATTTAATATGTTTATAATTTGCATGAGACTGCTCCTCATTGAACTCATAAAATGTTAGTATAAACAATTGTGACGCCCAGGCTTCATTTTATTTATAAGAATTAGAATGCAACTATGTGTTCCGTGAAATACATAATGGAGCATTTAATTCATCATTATTATTATTACCAGCTGGAGTATAAACAGTGCGCACAAGCATATAAACATATCAGTCAATATATTTAGATAAGATAATAAAATACAAAAGTTAAGTGTATATATGCTTTTATTATTTTACGTACGTTTGGTATATGACATATTCAATGAAAAAGGCACGTTTCCTTAAAACTAATTGAATTGAACGATTCCACGACTGATTTATGGTAATAATAATAATAATAATAATAATAATAATAATAATAATAATAATAATAATAATAATACTTCATTTATTCTGGCATAGTTAAGGCCATTAGGCCCTCTCTTCCACTCAACCAGCACAAGTACAAATAAATATTTGACAAATATAGATATACACTATACTAATTATAAACAGTTAAAGATACAATAAATGTAGCGTAAATGTCATGTACAAACAACATTTTATAGGGTAATAACAATAATGATACGATAATAATAATAATAATAATAATAATAATATAAATATGATACATTATACGGGAAACACCAATTAATATATATATCTTACACTGGATAATAATGAAGTCGAGTTTACAGCAAATATAAATTTAGATTTCTTTTAAAAGATGCCAATATCCGGCAGCCCCTTATTTCTTGTGGTAGGGAATTCCAGTTGCGAGAAGTGGAGATGGTATATGACATGGAGTGATGTGATGTCCTATGTTGCGGTATATTAAGTAAGAGACTATGTTGTGATCTTGTGTTTAAGTTATGGTTTGAGGATAGATACTGAAAACGGGATGATAAATAATTGGGAATCGAGGTATGTAGGATCTTAAATAGGAGAATTAGACAATGCGATTTTCTTCTCTCTTTTAGATGTAGCCATGACAATTCGTGGAATAATGGAGAAATGTGATCGTATTTTCGAACATTAAATATGAATCTGATACACATATTATGGACACGCTGCACAAAAGAAGCTGTCGCTGAACTGTTTGTTAATACTTTAGTAAATTCGTGATGTGTTGATAGTGGAAGTAAACATATGTCTCAAGACTGCCTTGTCCTTTCAATTTTAAGAGAAATTATACAATCACCACAAAGACATTGGGCATATACATATCACCTTATTGATCAGTTGTAAACTTTTATCCTTCTAGGAAACTACGTAGTAAAATGAAGAAGAAGAACTAGGCGATTTGAAGGTGATGCGATTGAAAATGATGTTATGAGTATATTGAAGACAATCAAATAATCCTAAGGTTAAGAGTGTAAGAAATTAATTAAATGAAAATGGAAACATATAGGGTAACTATACCGGTAAGGGTATATAAATTGACTATATTTACTGTAGGAAATGAAATAGTTTCTTTGTATCAATGCGTCCATTCTATAAGATGATTAAATATATATGCTTAAGCATTTCTAAAGAAAACACAATTTTAAAACAAAAGAAGGTAAACATATTACAGGGGATTTAATTTCTGTGCAGAGCTACCGATTAATGGAAATTTGAGTCACTTGACATCGTTTACCCTTGATGTTTAACATGCACATGTAGTACAACACCTTCACACGGCACACATCCGCTGTACTTGTGATATTGTGATACTACTAAACAAGAATTTTCAGGAAATGCAATATAGAGATGTAAATAAAACAATCATGATCCACATAAGCAGATATTGTTTGACGTTAAATATGGATGAAGTTGTAGTTAAGGTACATTCAAATCCTTGTTTCAAATAAGTTCTACAACGTTTCGTCCAACAGAGTCTTGCATATAAGAGTAGTACGTTCGGTGAATTACATTTTTCTATTGAATTTTGAAAATATGTAGATTTTTCGATTTTACGAAATGAAAATGAATCCAAATATTCGGGGTATAACTGTGATTCTTGAGGGACATGAATATCTCAATGTCCGAGTGTTGTGCCGACGCTACGCCTTTCTTGTTTACAGGCTGTCAAAGTGAACCTGCAAGTGGAATGCAAGTACCATGGAATGTTCGGCAGTTGTACATTGGAAAGAGTAGCAGTATAGTGGACGGCGCGTCAAGTTTTGTCAGGTAAGTGGACCCAAGAGCCTGGGGGTAAAACCGGGCGAACCCGATTCCCGAGGGGATTAAATAGCGGGATCCCCGAGTGTTGTGACGGGGTAAAATAGCAACACCGCGGACCACGCGACTCGCCTCGTCGAGTAGATGGACCCAAATGCCTGGGGGTACAAACGGGCGACCCCGATTCCCGAGGGGATTAAATATCGGGATCCCCGAGTGTTGTGACGGGGTAAAATAGCAACACCGCGGACCACGCGACTCGCATCGTCGAGTAGATGGACCCAAATGCCTGGGGGTATAACTGGGCGACCCCGATTCCCGAGGGGGACATAAATATCGGGATCCCCGATTGTTGCCGGGGTAATTAGCAACTTTTAATAGGTAAGTACCTAGAAATACTCCTTTGACTCCAATTTGAATATTGTGACAAATAATTTAATATTAAATATCAAATGTTGCAGTATTGCTATAATAACAACTACGTATATTTCAGGTTAAAATGACTGCGGCACAAGTGGCCATGGAACCATTCAGGTAATATTTCTCTTTGCAATGTAATATATAATGTTGTAAGTTATAAAACACGTCATTTCATGTTTCCCTCAAGTTTAACTCTTCGGGTGCATTAATTATTGTCTTCAAAGACCGCCGATTCTCTGTGCAGACATTCACCCTGCACATTTTTGTATTTCAGCCACAAGTCTCTCTTGGAAGAATCGTGAAAATTTTGGTAATACAAGGATTAACAACACCTTAAATACACTACATCCAATTTTATGTCAAACAATATTTACTTATGTGGAGTGTTTTATATATATATATATATATATATATATATATATATATATATATATACATATATATATATCCCCCAGAACTTCAAATATAGTTTTATTTGTTCTGTATTATATTTCTATTCCAAAGGACTGAGTTCAACAAACCAATAATTCTTCTTCCATTCGTTATTCTACTTTCAATTTCTGTAGTTGAATTCTCACTTTTATCTAAAACAGATTCTAAATATTTAAAGTTTTTAACATTAAGTATTCTTACTGAATTACAGGCATTGCTGATCGGCCAGTTTAGTTATATAACTTTTAAGAATTATCTTCAGCAGATTAGTAACTGTTTGTGAACCTGATTTGCAGGGACACTATTTTAAACTTTTGAAATATGACTTCAATTTTGCGTGTCCTGTAGTAATGGTCGAAAAGCTAAATATACTCTGTTTGCTGCATCAGTCCCACTCTCTACTTGAGTATAAATTTCATTTTTAATTGTCAAAAATGTTCATAAAATGTAAATTTATGTTTGATTTCAAAACCATATATATGTATTTTGATTACACTTACAGTATATTACTGACCATAATATACAATTTACATCACATACCTTACATTTTTTTTATTATCTGCTAAAATTATTAAAATCTAAGGAAATTTCTTAGAATGTGACAACATTAGCTAAAGAACAATTAACCTATTTTATTTTAACCTAAAGGGCCAATTTAGGGGAAAACAAAATAGGCACTAAACGGTAAAATACGGATTAAAAACACTCTTCCAGATGGTATAAATTTATATGAAACTTATAACTAAATACTTCGTTTTTATTTATTCTTTCATGTAAAAAAAACATAAAACTTAAAACCTGACTTCAACTGACAAATCATTGTTTTAAAGAAATTTAATATGATTTATCTTCAGGACCATTGTCCCATTTCAACTATCTCATGAGAAAATGAAATTGAAATACCTATATATGAATTATTTGTTTTATTTTTGGTTGCAGGAATATGCGTTCCATTGACGACAGTCGAATGTTTATGTTAGAGTAGAGTAGACTATGGAATATAAATAATATTCTTGTAGTTATAATACTCATATGAGTGTCTTTTACTTTAAGAGAGGAGAAACGATTACGAGTATCTAAAACAAAGTCGTTACAAACATGTTTGGTCCAAAGATACTTAAAAATATATAAATTAAGAAAATATTTAATATTTATGTGAACCGGGATATAATAAAAACAGCTAAGATCTATAGACTGCGATGGGCAAAACATATAACACTGATGGGGAATGAAGAGAGGGGCAAGAACATTTCTTGTAGGGTAGTCTGATCGGAAGTTCCTCTCTAATTTGGCCAAGAATGAGATGGAAGAATAATATTAACCATTATTTGAGGGAGGTAAATTATACAGGGAATGATTGGTAAAATTAGGTCGGTATAGGAAAGTACAGAGAGCTTATGTCTGCGCGGTCATAATATTTCACGCTCTATTACTCCAGTGAGTTAGGTAGTTAATTAGTTACCTCCAATTTTTTATTTTAGCGCGTTACATTTGTCTACATTTTTCTATTCAATTGTCATATAAAAGTTTATTTCTTCGTTTAATATATTCTTGAGCGAGGAATAATATTAGTTTTGAAAGCAAAAGTTGTTCTTTGGGTGTCTAGACTGACTGTGACGTAAATTACAGTTTTATAAAACCTCCCACTTTCTTTCTACAGAGCTTTAGGAAAAAGCGATAAATAATTAACCATATATTCAAATTAAGAGCCTAGATTAATTACAAAATAATATAGAATAATATTGGCATACATTATAATATAATAGTACATTGCGATACGAGTGTGGTAAACACTTGATACGGATCGAGGAAAAGTTTAAAAAAAATATCTCGTGCATTTTTTTTCTTTTTTTTTTAATTTCCGAGATTCCGTTGTATGTTTACCACATGAGTATTGCGTATTATCTTTGCACTATGTGTATTTATTTTAGTATATTTAATTAAGATATTAGCTAAAATATTAATAAATATAATTGAAGATAAATTATATATTTCAGAAGGTGAATCGACTACATGTGTTCCAATGGAGAAGTAATAAGTATTGTTGCTCATGTCGACATCTTACATTTGTTAAAACTGTAAAACCAATTTGATTTGGGATTTATTTCTGATTATGGAGAATGTTTTAGATGATGTGTGTAGTGTTGATGAAATGGAAGATGCGTGGAAATCTGGATGTGATGAATTAATACCGAAATTAATACAAATTGCAGTATCACTTCAATATTTCAAAATTAACATTTTCTTACCGCACTAGTGCTTTTGGTCGTTTTTAAAGTATTGACATTTAATAGCAACCAATATTGTATGCGGGAATTTCAAATTACGATGCACATCAACAATAACAATAAGTATACAATATTATTCAAAGTTAAAAATGGGAAACACATTATGAGGTTCTTAATTAATAAATTAATGAGTCATTTTTACATCTTACCTCATATATCATGTTTTATTAAACACGGTAACTATAGTTTTCAAATGATCTTGTCATTCATTTTCAACCGCCATTATGACTCTTACAATATTAGTTGAATAGAGCAAAAATACTTTTGAAATGGCTTATGCTGTGTCCAACATCTAATATCACTTCGCACTATGAATACGTCATGTCTTAAGAGAGAATGCTTTTCTACGAATTGTATATTCGGGGAAAGAATATTTGCAGAAGTAAGTCTTAACACTGATATCAAACTATGGTTAGTCAATCTAGCTCGTATTTCAATATTGAAGATAAAAACAAGTATTGGTGGGCTAGTGATTATGTTACTTGTCTCTTGTTCCGAGTGATGCGGGTTCAAACTCGCCCAGGGTCTATGGATTTTTAGGATGGAAAAATCCAAGGGACAAGTCCTCCGGGAGGGACTTCAAGTCCTGGAACCCGAGTCTAAATATTTTCAGGCTCGTTAAAGAACCACAAGCCTGAATAAAGAGGCGTCTGTGCATTTGCCGACCTTTACCCACCAAAGTGTAATACCTTAGTTACCAACTAGATGTCTCTAAGAAGCTATATGCCGCCACATATCATTCACTGACATCTATGGGTAAATAAAGTTAACTAAATTAGCTTTGTTAAACACTCCCTATAAAGATCACCCTGATCCTCACACGAGGAATTAAGAGGTATGTATGATAGAAAAAGAGTTGCATTGAGGTTCCTCGCCATTTAATTTGCACAAAAAAATAAGAGTTCCTAGTCTCGATTAAATTTTTCATATCTCTTCCATTTTGTACAACCCTCGGGATAGTACTTTGTCTTAATAACATTACATCCAACTAAGCAACAAGCCAAAAATGCGCAACTGAACAGAATGGGAAGAATAACTTTAATCCACCTTCTACGGCTGTAACATTTGCTACGTGATCAGTGCTGTTCTTGGATTGCAAAATGTAGATAATGTACGTCAGCCTTCACTTGCGTCATTATGACGTTATGGTTACATCACGTGGAGGGAGCCATACGTCGCCGCTCATTAGTTCTTTGTGTCTCAGATGCACATATTTATGTGAACTAAGCGAGTTCTAAGTCTGAACAGAACTGTAACCACGGTAGTCTGTTAAGCCCGCACGCGCTTAGGGGCCTCAATTGAATACGTTAGTTTATAAACAAATGTTCCAAATAATTGTATAATAGATCTCAATTCTAATGAAACTGAAGAAGAATTATTAAATTCCAATCCATAATTGTTTAATACCTTGTAAAAAGTTATAAAATTAACATGCAAATATAAAATAAATGGAACGAGTAGGTATATCTTAGTTTGGAGAGTAGTACTGTATAAGAAAGGGATAATGCTGCGAGGAAATTGTAGGGACGTGTACTATTTCATCCACATAAAGTCAAGGTAATTAATCACTAGCCCGGATTTGTATGTGAAATGCATGTTTTCGTTCAGGCATTAAATATATGCGAAAATGGTTTACATTTTAAGTTACCCTTCACAGACAATTTGAGCGGTATTTGATAATACATAGAAATGCATATTCCGGGGAAAAATGCTTATTTTAGATTTTAATGCATAAATGCATATTTTAGTCCTAAACGTTGTTTTAAATAATAATTTTCCCTTCAGCTAATTACTAGTAATTTAATAAATAATAATAATAATAATAATAATTTTTATACTAATAAAGTCTCTGCAATCAACTGGATAAAGCGTAACGTGTATATTTACATCTGTGTAAGAGGGGAATACCCGTGTACCTTGAGAAATATTACTACGATACCGTATTGCTAAAATAGCATTTAATACGATCAGTGCAGTATTAAATAAAAATCCTAGCTACGACAGAATTTGTCAAATTAGCAAAATGCTCCCTGGTGATAGTGAAAAAAACTGTAACCAAAGAGGTATTCACTGAAGAAGAACTGTGGTGTTTTTCACATCACCTGTGACATCATGTGATGTAGAATGGACATTTTCATTGTATAAAACCTTCGTCACTGACAGATGAAGGAGTTTCACACAAGAAAACCTCTTGAAATCTTCCTTATATACTGTAACAGCCAGCAATAAGCTACGATTATCCACAAAGTAAATAATTTATTTATTTACAATCTGTTTTTCCGTATTTAGGGTGCATATTTTACATACTTTTCAAGCATATTTAAATGCGTATTTAATACTTTATTTTGTATACAAATCCGGGTTCTATTAATTACCTAATATATATATATATATATATATATATCAAAGTACATTACTTGAATAAGTACTGTTAGTTGGTATCTAATGCACAGAATGTAGTGGAGAAGCCAATCAGCAGCCAAGATAAGTAGGTAGAAGGGGTCTACTTTATATAACGACACTATGTAATATGTAAGGCCTTCAGTGTCGCAATTCCTGATATAATATTTTCCAACCATTCCTTTATTTAATTCAACTCCTCGAATCACAGCGAATTTTTCCCTCCGCCTTCTTCTTGGGCTATCTACTGTAAATTTTCCTTCTGTTTTTTCTATGAGCATTTTCCGTGCTCCCTCATTCAATACCCGTTCGTGTCCTATGTCCTGTCCACAGCATTATACGAGACTTAACTGTTCTTATTACATCTGGTTATGGAGGTAAGGAGTATTAGTCTTCTTCTTCTTCCTCTACGCATGAAAGCTGGCAGCTTGTTGCGTGTTCATTCACTACAGGTCCGGGGCGTGGTGACGTCCTTCCATCGTAGTTGTGGTCTTCCTAAAAGCGGAGTATTAGTACACTATAAAATTAGTGGGGTTCTATACACTAACTCACTGCGTTATCGAACCCAGAGGTTCAAGATCGTGCAGTACATACCGTACAGGACTTTCTGTGTTGTGGGATGACAAGTAGCAGTTTGAGGTGAAATCACCTACTCAAATTATAATTGAACAACAGGTGGTAAAAAAGAAGATAATTAACTTGATGTAGAGGAACATAGGTTTATAATTTTGAATAACTTAGTAAGACAATGAATTTTCAATGATAATGGATATGCAGAATATATATAAATTAAACGTAAGAAATTTATCTTCTGGAGGCGACCACGGCGACCATTAGAACATCGGAACTGACACACAATAGACCCACATATCTGCATATATCATTCTTCTGAACTCATCCTAAACGACTGGATCCATTTTGATGATATTTTCTGTGTGTATCTGTTTGGGTCCTTCTATGGTTTAGATTCATAATTCTAAAATCATTAAGCGTAGAAGTTATCTGAAGTGAAGATTTAAAACTCGCTCTAGCGGTCACATTTTCCGACATTTCACAAATAAAACTCAGTATATCTCATTAAAATAAACCGAGGTAGGTATTATCCAAAAATGAGCGGGATCTGACAGTTAGAAGTGGATGTTTACTTTAAATCCAAATTAAAAACTGCCTGTGCGACTGGACCGATTTTGATGACATTTTTTTGTGTGCTTGAGTGGGTCCCTGGATGGTTTCAATTCATATTGGACCCGGTAGGTGATACTGCGATCGGGTTATATGAACTTTTTTGACGAATTTTTATTGTTATGTTTTATAAAGATATTTCGCATATTAGAACATATAACCCCAAAATTTCATCCCCAAACCACCTCCAATATTTTTTAAATACAAAAAACATAATTGATCGTTAAAAACCTTCTCAGAAGTTACTAAATAATTGACGTTCTGAGAATTCATAGTTATGTTTGAGTATCGTACGTGGCGCTGATGTCGAATTTTGTAGTATTTGACGTACGTCACTTCAATCGTAGCTTTGCGTTGTTAAACCAATCTAACCTGTAACTTCTTTAAAATTAAAATAGCCTAATATTTGGAGAAAAAAGATAAAATTACCGTTAAAACTTTCTGAGAAGTTCATTAATAGAAACCTGAAACTTTTTGTAAATTTATAATTGATCATTAGACGTTCGTTCGGGTCCGTTAGTTTTTCTATATATTACGAACATTGTTATAATGTATTATTGAATGTAACATAGCAATGATTCTGATATTAATTAAGGGTATCATCCCCTTGGGTAATATTCTGCAATGTGGCGAAACACTGGAATATGTCAGCTCAGGATAACACTGGAATATGTCAGTCAGGATAAGGAAGAATGGAGAGATTATGTCTGACCGGCCATGAACAACCAATGAATTAGTTAATTAATGCTCATATTTTAAAGTACGTGAGTTGGTAAGTTTGAAGACATTAATTGAATATATTGTATAAATGCACATAAATAATTCAAATTATAATATCTATAAATACAAAATATAATACTTACTGCTATTAGAAACTACAGTTTAATCTAGTTGAACACTTAGGCTTTCTAAATGGTTTCTTTGTGAAGATTCCTATCAAGAACACTGATAATCCAGTTTTCCATCCTCATTCCTTTCAAATCTTCTAAGACGTCGCCTTTCCCTCTCATTTTATGTCTGACTTGGTCTCTAGCTGTTAAAGGTTTCCAATGGAAACAGTTCGTGATCTGAATTTAGATTATGTTTAGGTTTTGGACTCCCCTTGTATTCCTTATAATGTATCACCTACCATGTCGTGAGGGTTAGGTAACTCCACCTTACATGCGCCCCAACCTCAGAAGTGGGTTAAAATTCCGGCAATCCCAGGACGGAATGAAACAAACATCTTACGAAAACTTCGTGGAATTAAAAAATCCCATATTTATTATTTTATACACACATCGTTCTGTTTTTAGCCATATTTAAGGCGGCTGCTTGTATATAAGTTTTACGCATGTTCTATGTACAGGGGCTGTGGGAAGTGAAGCCTTCATAATTATAGTTCTCTACATAAGGAAACCAATAAAAATTTTAACCACAAACAGTAGACATTCTAGGATATACAGCAGAAAACATCGAACGTTTCATAGGTAGACAGTATATGCATGAAATCGAAACAAAATATAATTATAGACTTTTTTATGAGTGTTAAAATGTGCACTTTAAGAACTGATAATTAGGTACTGGTATGTTTCTTCTGAGACCCTAACTTCACTTTCTCAGATAGCATGGACCCCTGATCTAACCGACCCCTGAATAAATCATATTCTGCATCCCCTCTATAACCAGGTGTTTTCCTGTCATATTTTACTGTATAAGCAACTTTCAAGCATTACTCCAATTAAAAATACGTTTATTCTATGCGACGTGCCAGTCCTTGAATTTTGCAGTGGGCAAACAGACACTTACTAGGGCCTATGTCGATATCATGAATTACAATTCGTGCTAGCGACATTTTTCTCATCGTGTTATTCACGTTTCCGCAGTAGCTAATTGCAAACATGCTTTCAGGCTAGGTAAGATAGGTTAGACTAGACAGGTTATGTTAGGTTATATAAGATTAAGTAGGCACTCATGATCTTCAGTTTTTCGTTAGCATATTTCTCACAAGTGAATATTGTGTTCGAGCAATAACTAAGACAGACCTAATCATCTCGTTGCTCTAGGAAGCGAGCTCGGGCTACTGTGTCCTCATACGCGAGAGGTATGATGAAGGAAGAGAGATAAGGGATGTGAAATCAGTGGCGGTTCCTAGAATTGTGCACAAATAATGCTGTCATGTGCATTGACTTGAATGCAGCGGCGTGCATTCAACCTCCGCTACTGGAGTATCTAATATATTCATAATTTTGTTAGAAGTGAAATAATAAAATTGTCGAGTTTCATCTGAGCTATATCACATTCATTTTGACAAAACTATTTTCCATTCATTTTATGTAGAAAACCAGCGGCATCTGGGCAGATGAATTCACGCATATATTATTTCGGTGTATGGTTGCCATATGCAGGTACTGTCTAAGCTAAAGCTTGACTGTTTACTGGAAGGCCAGCTACTTTGACCAAAGAGTGTAGGTTTGACGTCAAAGAGACTGGAAAGATAAGTGTATTTATCCTTGATGAATTATGTGGATGCTATGGGTTGATTCGTTAGTTCTGGCACAATAGTGTGGAATCCAAATAAAACTATATAGAGTTGACAATTCTGTTTATTGCACGTGCAATTTCAGTGCCTCCTCTGGATCCGAACATATGGACTCACCTCTCCCCCTCCTCTCCTCACGTAACAATGAGCCGTAAGTTATCAGTTTTGATTTAGGCGTCGCAGTATAAACGCAGTACAATGTTTTCAAAGCAGGAGCAGAGAATCTGGTCGAAGATTGAATGTGCTAGAGGTAGAAACGCACTACAGTGTCATCAATGATTGCGAGAGACTTGTGGTGCAGATGTATTTTGACCTATAGAACAGTGGCAAGGTAGGTACAAGCCTTTAAAGGAGGACGCGAAAATGTGTCACATATGTCTAGATCTGGTCATCCACCGGTTAGTGAGAATGACGTGCAGAGAGTGCCGCGTTAGTGGAAGCAGATCGAAACTGCACTATTCGAAAGTTCTCCGCCGATACTGGATTGACATCGAATCCTTACGATCCGCCTTAAAATGCGAAAAATTGCTTCACGATGGGTCCCACACAAGTTATTGGAGATGCAGAAATTTCGGCGATATGAAGCTGCTCGTACGCACTTGGAACGCTATGAGAGGGAAGACGAGCCCTTCTTACGACATATTATCACCATTGATGAGACCTGGGCGAAACGTTATTAACCACTGTTCGAATGGCGTCATACAGGGTCACCGTGAAAAACAATAGTTCGGCAGACCGCTACGAATGTGAAAATGATGTTAATCCTAGCCTACGATTGGGATGATATTACCTTAAAACATGTCGTTCTCCCAAGGCAGACCGTCGATGCAGAATAGTATTGTCAGACCTGCGTGACGGCCATCTCTACCCCCAGAACAAGCGTCTGGTACTCATTTTCGTTAGAGACTGAGTCGACGCCAGGGCCATAATGCCACCAGAAGGTTTGAGTCAGTTTAAAAATCCTGACCCCACCGGGAATCGAACCCACGACTTTCCGGCTTGTAGCGAAGTGCCTTAACCACTACGCTACGGCGGTCCACAGAGTACTATTGTAAGTTTCTGCGAAACAATCTGCGAGCATCGTTAAGAAGAACCGACGACACTTAGAGAATATTCCACCCATCATTCTGCAAGACATTCTGCATGTAGCAGGAACGGTGTCTGATTTGTTCAATCGCTCCATATTCTCCTGACATAAGTCGCTGCGACTTCGACCTCAATCCTAAGCTCAAGGAACCACTGCGTGGGAAGATATTCAGAACAGTGGACGACATTCTGACTGCAGTTCATCAGTCTCTACGCACCATCCTGAGATTAGGCAGTGACGACGCATTCGACGGCTACCACATCGCTGGGAAGACATTGTACGCTATGCTGGTAACTGCATCGAAGGCCTCTGAAACTTACAACCCTGTATGTATGCTATGTATCAAGAAAATAAATAGTTGCCAATCTAAAGAAGCAACCTATGTATAATGAATTGTAGAGACACAGAAACAAAGAAGTAATAAAATGGATACCTCCTGGAAAAGGAAACGTGGTAGACCAAATCCAACGTGGATAAAGGGAATTCAAGACAACATGAAGAAGAGAAATATGACAGAAGCAGACACACAAGATCGGAAGTGTAGAAGAAAATAAAATTGTATATTTTGGTTGAGGATACCTGTGTAAACAACAGAAAGAATCCTGAATAGAAAAAAATATATATCTTGAACATTACCTTTGAGAAAGAATCCTGATTGGCTCATGCGGAAAGCGCCAATTGTTTAACATCATCATTTTGAAGCATTATTTTTAAATTTATAACAATTAATATAAACAAGTTATATTTTACAACCACAAAGATACAGTATGAAATACAATTTTGTGGTACACTTTGTAATCTAAAGCAAGTTAATAATTTAAGAAGACTTTTTCTATATTACATAATTGAATAACTCAACAATTGAATGTTGATATATCACTGTACTTGTGAGAAGTGGAAATAATAAACACAATACCGATATTAACCTTTATAAAACGGGCTATTAATTTGTTATTGCATGATAGTGCGTTCTATTGTAATTACAGCAATGGCGGCCATGATTGAAAGGTCAATTTCCTACATTTCGGAGTGGCCAACCTATAAGTAATTAAATAACTACAGTGTAATCTTACAAATTACCTACCTAGGGCGGGAAGAAAATCACCGCTCTTTATATATACCACTAACAATGTATAGCTTATACAAGAATATAACCAAAAAGGTAGTGTTAATATATGCCTACATTATACGAAACAAATTACTGCGTGAACTGAACTTTATTTGAAACAATATTGAAAACAAAAGAATAGGTCTAATGTATTCATCTCTTCTCTACTGAAAACTTTAGACTTTTTAGCTTTATGTCCAATATTCTTCTTTTTGAGGAAGCTAACTAGTGTAACAAAATTATTTTAAATTCATCATCTTCTTCAGCATTGCATATTCTGACCACAAACTCGCTGGAGACGTTAACGTCTCACGAAATAAGCAACCATACTTTTTTCACTTACAGTACATTCCTTCTCCTCCAGCCACTTTCTTGAATGAAATGTATGTTTTTTCATATCTATATTTAGATTTCTCTGGCACTAAAGAAGCACACCCAACTTCCCATTCTTCTTCAATTTCATCATTTTGATTACCATCATTCATACTTGCCATCATTTTATGCTGGGTTGGTGTCATGGACTGCTGTAGTCTCAATTAAATTATTTTCTGATTTTAGCGTATATACATTGACCAGACTGATAATGTCATGAGTTGTTTATAATGAACGAAAATATTTCCAACAAATATATTATTTTACTAATATTTATTATTTTGAGAACACTATAATGCAAATAATAAGCAAATAATAACGTACAACACACGTTTTACAGTACCTCGGAAATTAAAAACTACTTCCCAACCTTGCATTCTAATGTAACATACTATATCACATTGATTGATGAATGTTACTTTTGTCAACTTATTGAAATTTAATATGAGCGACTGCGTAATTTATAAAATACATAACATAAACATTTTCGTGCAGACATTTCCATGAAAATAATGGCCTCATACACAAGATAGGTAAACTTCAGATTTACCAGACCTAAACTTATAATACACAGAGGGTATTTATTACTCTAAATATGTTTCTGTAAACTTATGGTGTATATAAAAAATATATTTTTTATTGTCATATATGTAAAATTCGTCCACCGCTGTGGTCTCGAGGTGGCGTGCTGCCTTGTCACGCAGCGGGCCCGGGTTCGATCCCCGCTCGGAACAGCTTTTCTGGGTGAGGTTTTTATCGGGGTTTTCCCTCACCTGTAAGACAAATGTCTGGATACCCCGAAATCATATGGTCATCATCATCATCCTTATCATTATCATCATCATCAGCAGCAGCAGCATTCTTCAATGGTGTGGAAAGCAACGGGAAGCTACCACACTTACAATTCCGCAGTAAAGCTGCAAATCATAGCACAAAAATGCTATGACTGCAGTGAAAGACCTGCCCTCGGGCAGAATTAATATGGATGGATGTAAAATTCAATAACTGTGCCAAAGGAATCCAAAATATAACTTTGTCTAATAAGGCCAATACGGAGGGTTGTTTCTAATCTCTGATTACAAATGATTTTTAAGTTTTACCTTAACAATAGCCGTGTCTCCACCATCGAGCATGCTCTAATTGATGGCCCTTCACCCGAGCTATGGTTCGGCATCGGAGTTTCCGCTGCAGAAGACTCTTACGCAGCACAGCCATGTCTAGACGTTCCCACTCCTCTTTATATGCTTTCCAGAGACTGTCTATTGTTCGAGGACGCCTGTTTCCCAGTGCCCTTTTGAAGAGTCCAAATACACAAAGTCCATCGGTGATGCATCAGGAGACTTCACTGGGATGTTGCTGAATGGAATAGCATGTATTCCAGTTTCCTGCTCCATTTCTCCAGGAATGTCAGGGTTCAACCCAAAGTGTGACTGGAGGCCTTGTCTTAGTGCACCCAGACTTGGTTTTTGTCTGTACCATAGAGAGCTGGGATTTCAGTTGGGTAAATTGTAGTGAGAACGTCTTCCTGGTAGTACTGGGAGTTGATTTTGGCCTTTTTAGCTACTCTACGAATGGCCAGTTTTTCATTGTAGCTATATTCCGCGATGACCATAAATCCATTGGAGAAACTTTCTCTGCATTCGGCATACCATTTTTGAATTTTTTTACACCCCTTTCTCTATAGTAAATTACCCGGGATTTGTTCCAGTCTCCTAGATAAACATATGCTTCATCAAATGGGACCAAACATTTCCATTTTTCTCCTGCCAGGTGCTTTTCATGGTTTCCTGCTGTTGGTGCGGCATTCGGCAATGTGACGTGGCAACAATTTAAGAACCTGCTTTAGTGGAGCTTCTCCATGTTTAAATATTTGTTTATTATGGTGTCTTTACAGTTTTAAGGGATATTCCCAATCTGTTCGCAATCACCCTTTGTGTGTCAGGGTTACCACCAGAGATAAGGACCTTGACTTTTCTGATTACATCTGGGGTGCGGGTAGTAGCAGGTCGTGGATTTGCCCGTTTTTTTTCCTTTTGGAATTAATCCCAAGTGACCCTTTCGCTTTCTATTAAGTACTGAGCTAATTCCACACTTTGACACCATAAAATTACGTTTTTGCAAGCCTCAATAATCGCGGAATAACTATAATTAACGTCGGAAAGGGCAGTAATGTACCCTTCCCAAACCGGGTCTATCTTCTTGGGCATTATGATAGCAACACGTGTGCGAGTGTAACAGAAGCAGCACACTGACTGGTTTGATCACCTCACATGCTCCTGGCCTGATGACTTACACTCCAACGTCACAATATACTTGACAAATCGTTATCAGATATCAGAAACAACCTTCCGTATCGCCTCATGGGATACTGATTCCATAAAACTCTCTAGAACAATGTGCACGGTTTTCCTCAAACTAGCATTTTTGTCTGGACGAATATTAAACAGTTCCAATAAAATAAGACATTTAGTTGTGTATTGCCAACTATCAATGCATATTTCTCATAAGTTAAAAAAGTAAAATATCTTGTAATTTTTACTTGTTTTTGTCAACATTTTAAAATAGGCTCGGTCCTGTTGATCTGGTGGTTACCATACTCACCAATGTTTCAGCGTTCATACCTGACAGAAGGGTTTGGATTTTCTAATACATAAAAATCCTGAGTATTGGTTTTCTTTGGAAAGGAAATAAAGCCTTTAGTACTGTAGAATCGTATGCTTGATAAAACAGACAACATTTGTTGGCCCTTTCATATCAGTTGTTTAATAGAAACGTTACACATTGTATTAATATAGAATTTTGCAATACGAGTTCATATAAAGTGTAAAATGCATTTTAGTTGTATAGGCTGTCTGGAGTAACTGGTGTGACCACCGCACGCCAATGCTTGAATTTATTATTATTAGTATTTTGATTAGTTCATAATTATAAGCTACATAAGTTATGTATAGAAAGCCAGATATAATAATAAAAGTTAAGTCTCGTAGGCTGCGATGGACAGGACATGTGGCACGAATGGGGGATGAATGGAAGCTTCTGGTAGGAAAACCTGAGAGAAAACACCCAGTTGGCAGACCAAGAATTAGGTGGAAGAATAACATTATCCATGATTTGAGCGAAGTAGATTATACAGGGGATGATTGGAAAACATTAGCTAAAACAGGGATTTATGGAGAGCTTATATGCGCGCGGCCATGAACCTACGGGTTCGATAGAGCCAGTTAGATAGTTTAGGTCTATGATTATATATAATGATGGAGTAATATAGTTGTAAAAATTATATATAGACTTCTCTCTCTCTCTCTCTCTCTATATATATATATATATATATATCCATCATAGTAATTCTGCCCGAAGGCAAGTCCTTCACTGCAATCATAGCATTTCATGATGATGATGACCATATGGTTTCGGGGACCGTTTGGGCCTTAATGTTTTTTGCTGACATTTGTCTTACAGGTGAGGAAAAACCCCGATAAAAAACTCACCCAGGAAAACTGCCCCGACCGCGGATCGAACCCGGGCCCGCTGCGTGAGAAGGCAGCACGCTACCTCGAAACCACAGCGGTGGATATATATATATATATATATATATATATATATATATATATAGACATGAGAAACGCTAAACGTACAGAGTTAGAAACTCGGGTTCAAATCCCGACTCAGGCATTTATTTTTCTTTTCATGTCATATTTGCCAAAACAAGATTTGATTACTTACTACAAAAATCTTTGGTCAGAACCGAACACTCACACTGAAAAAATTACTTTGAATTTGACTTGTGAAAATGAAATAGAAAAACCAGGCATAACAATGGACGAACTAGAGGAAGTTTTAAAGAAGGCCAAAAACAGGAAAATTCCTGGTTTAGATGATTTAAATTGAGAACTTTTTAAGTATGGAGGAACTGCCTTGAAAGAGAAACTATTAGAACTTTTTAGCAATATTTGGCATTGTCTTAATATTCCAACGGATTGGGAAACGGGTCTAGTAATTAATATACAAAAAAAACGTCAGAAAAACAAATGTGATAACTACCGAGACATTACCTTACTTCCAACTGCATCTAAATTATATGCCAACATAATTAAAAATAAATTATCAGTAAATAGTGAAACATTTTTGGAAGAAGAACAATGTGTATTTAGAAAAGGGAGGAGCACTATAGATGCAATATTTACGCTGCAACAAATTATAAAGGAGAGAGTTTAATCTCCCACTATACATACTATTTATAGATCATGAAAAGGCATATGATAATGTAAACCGATGTAAACTTTGGCAGATAGTGCATGAAGAACATATACACTCACATGTAATATGAGCCATACAAAGCTTATATCAAAATTCTAAAATCAAAATTAAATTACCAGATGGAGAAATAACAGAACACATAAACACAAGCAAAGGTGTTTGACAACGATGTGGACTATCTCCACTCTTATTTAATATATATATATATATATATATATATATAAACAGAATAGTGCAGGAATGGAAAAAACTGTAAATAGTGGAATTTCAATAACTAGGAATAAAATAATTCAAACAATATTATATGTTGATGATCAAATAATATTATCAGATACCGAAGATAGCTTACAAATAGCAGCGTATCAATTATTCAAAATTTGCCAGCAAATATAATATGAAAATTCCCACTTCAAAATCCAAAACAATGGCAATGTGTGGAAAAAACATACTTATATACTTACTTACTCACTGGCACTATCGAACCCGTAGGTTCATGGCGCGCGCGGACATAAGCTCTCCATACATCCCTATCCTGAGCTAATGCTTTCCAATCATTCCCTGTATAATCTACTTCCCTCAAATCATAATTAATGTTGTTCTCCCACCTCATTCTTGGTCTACCAACTGGGCGTTTTCCCTCTGACTTTCCTACAAGAAGCTTCCATGCACGTCTTTCATTCCCCATTCGTGCAACATGTCCTGCCCATCGCAGTCTACGAGACTTAACTGTTCTTATTATATCTGGCTTCCTATAAAAACCATGTAGTTCATTGTTATGTAGTCTTCTCCATTCACCTGTCTGTTCATCTCTCTTTGGTCCAAAAATTTTCCTAAGAACTTTATTCTCAAATACTCGTAATCTCCTTTCCTCCCTTAAAGTAAGAGTCCATGTTTCGCACCCATATAATATAACTGGTAGAATAATAGTTTTATATATTTTCAGCTTAATGTTTTTTGAAAGGAGTTGGGACATCAAAAATCTCTGCAATGCATAATAGCATGCATTTCCAGAATTGAGCCTATGTTTAATTTCTTTGTGCATCTCATTCCTATTTGTGATTATTGTTCCTAGGTATTTGAATTCAGCCACTTCCTCAAAATTTCACTCATTTGTCATTAGCTGTCCATTTCCATTATATAATGTATTTATACGTGTGACCATATATTTAGTTCTACTGATATTTACTTCCAGTCCCAATTTCTTAGTGTTACTCAATAGTGTGTGCGTGTTGGCCTTTAGTATCTCCTCGCTATCGGCCAGTAGTACTACATCATCAGCATAAACTAACAGCTTATTAATACCATTCAGTTGTAAGCCTTCCTCATTCTCTAAAGATTTAATGGCATGCTCTAGTACAAAATTAAATAGTAGAGGAGATAGTGCATCTCCTTGCTTCAACCCATTCTGGATTTCAAAAGTGTCTGAAAACTGTTTGCCTACACGCACCCTACTCTTTGAGCCATTTAGACACATTCGTATAATTCTAACTAACTTTTTAGGAATTCCGAACTCCAGCAGGATACTATATAACTTCTCCCTCTTAATTGAATCATATGCTTTTTTGAAGTCTACATATAGTTGATGTACAGTACCACTATATTCCCATTTCTTTTCTAAAATCTGTCTTATACTAAAAATCTGATCTGTTGTAGACCTGTTTCTTCTAAATGCACATTGATGATCTCCTAGAATGTCATCAATATAGGGAGTAAGTCTGCTTACTAATATATTTGTTAGAATTTTGTACGAAGTTGAAAGTAATGAGATGCCCCTGTAGTTGTTGCAATCAGTTTTATCTCCTTTCTTATAAATTGGTACGATAATTGATTCCTTCCATTCATCTGGAAGAGCTTCTTTTTCCCAAATCATACTAAGCAACCAACGTATCTTGTCCATCAATTTTTCTCCCCCTGATTTTATCAGTTCTGCTGGGATCTCATCTGAACCTGATGCTTCATAACATCTTCAATTTTTCAATCGCCATTTCAACCTCTAATGAACTTGGTTCTGCGACTAACATTTCTGCTGTCTGTAAATTATCCTCCTCAATGTCCTGTTTCTGTATGTACATTTAATAGCTGATTAAAGTAACTTTTCCATCTATTTAATATACTCCTAGAATCTGCAATCATATCCCCATTTTCATTCCGAATTATGTTTGTTCTGGCCTGAAACCCTTTCTTCTCTATACTAATTCCGTGATATAATTCTCTAATGTTCCTATTTTTTGCATTCATTTCAAGATCATTAATCCTCTTTCTCAAAAATTCCCTCTTTTTACCCTTTAGTAACTTGGTGGTTTTTCCGTCTAACACTACCCAATTGCTCTAAATTTACCTCATTTGGCTCGTGTAACCATTTCATTTTTGCTAGCTTTCTTTTCTTTACAATGTCGGCATATTTCTCATCAAAGCATTTCTTGTTTTGCCTCTTTTTTAAACAACCAATGCTTTCTGATGCTGACAATTTAATAGTATCTCTTATAGACTCCCATTCTTTATTTATATCAGTTTCTTCTTCGCTTGCCACATTGTCATCTGAAGAATCCAGTACTTCAAATCTATTGGCAATTTTGATTTGGTATTCCTGCCGCATTTCATCATTTTTCAGTGGAAAAAACATACTACGGGTGAAAATTGAGATTGATGGAAAAATTATAGAACAAGTATCAGATTTCTCTTACTTAGGAAGTGTATTTGCAGAGTATAAGAGTGACACTGATTCGAAATTACAAAAATATAATGAAATTAATGGGGTAATACGAAGACATTTTGGTAAACAGATGAGGATAGAGACAAAACTAAAATTACATAACATCACATCAAAACTTGCTCTAAAATACGGAAGTGAAATTTGGATTTTAAATAAAAGAAACTCTCATAAACTTCAAGTAAGCCAAATGCGCTTCTTACGATCATCGTTAGGAGTTAATAGGCTGGAACACCAAAGGAACACTATTATCAGAGGAAAAGGAGTAACAAGTTTGAATGAAGATATACAAAAATACCAACAAGAATGGAAAAATCATCTAAAGAGAATGGCAAGAAATAGACTTCCAAAATTGGCATTCCAATATACCCCAACTGAACACAGGGACCAAGGAAGACCAAAACATCGGTGGAAAGATCAAGACCATCTTCGCTAGGTTTACCGTGCAGGTTACATGGCCTAAAACGAATTTGTTCATGATGATGATGATGATGATTTGCCTTAATTGATAATATCAAAAATATAGTTATATATATGGCATAAGAAAAATAATTGCCTGGACGGGATTCGAACCCGGAACTCTGGGTCTGTACCCCAGCGTGTTATCCATTACACCACCAGGCGAATCCAACTCAAACACTTATTTTTCTTATATATGTATTATATTCTCCATTATTACTAGATGTCGCGAGAACTCGGTCTTCACTGTCATCTAGTAGCTGACTATAACAAGTAAGGAAATTAAAGCGAATAGTTTTACTTTATAGCAGTGACGCTTTATCTATGTTATAATTAAATTTTTAACATTGAGCAATGCAAGCTTAATATGGCATGATAAGAAAAATAAATGCCTGGACGGGATTCGAACCCAAAACTCTGGGTCTGTGTGTGTGTGTGTGTATATATATATATATATATATATATATACATACACACATACATATATTACACTACAGCCCTATACGTATTTTAGTCATACAATAACTAACTCACTGGCACTATCGAAACCGGAGGTTAATGCTGCCCAAACAAAGCCTACCCATATAGGCCTATTCCTATCCACGGAATTTTTATTCCAATAATTCCCTTTATAAATCACCTCCCTCATATCATAGTGAACACAGTTATTATTCACGTACTTACTGGGCGCTTTACCTCTCTTACAATACATTTTCAAGTCCTTCTTTCATTCCCCATTCGTGTCACATGTTCTCAACGTAACAGTCAAAAGTCTAAGAGACAACTGCTCTTATGACATTTGGTTCCCATAAAGAATATATTGCTTATTATCAAGTCTTTATTCACCTGTCTATCTCTCTGTACTTCAAAATTTTTCTTAAGAACCTTGTTCTCAAATACCGAACATGGTAATTTTTTAACTTTCTTTAGAAAAAAAACACATTTCGCATCCATATAATATCACTGCACTTGTCATATAATAATATTATGAAATAATAATAACAATACTTACTTACTCACTGGCACTATCGAACCCGAAGGTTCATGGCCGCGCGGACATAAGCTCTCCATACATCCCTATCCTGAGATAATGCTTTCCAATCATTCCCTGTATAATCTACTTCCCTCAAATCATAGTTAATGTTGTTCTCCCACCTCATTCTTGGTCTACCAACTGGGCGTTTTCCCTCTGGCTTTCCTACAAGAACCTTCCATGCACGTCTTTCATTCCCCATACGCGCAACATGTCCTGCCCATCGCAGTCTACGAGACTTAACTGTTCTTATTATATCTGGCTTCCTATAAAGACCATGTAGTTCATTGTTATGTAGTCTTCTTCATTCACCTGTCTGTTCATCTCTCTTTGGTCCAAAATGTTTCCTAAGAACTTTATTCTCAAATACTCGTAATCTTCTTTCCTCCCTTAAAGTAAGAGTCCATGTTTCGCACCCATATAATGTAACTGGTAGAATAATAGTTTTATATATTTTCAGCTTAACGTTTTTTGAAAGGAGTTGGGACATCAAAAGTCTCTGCAATGCATAATAGCATGCATTTCCAGAATTGAGCCTATGTTTAATTTCTTTTATAATATAAAAAAAATAATAATAATAGATCCAAACGTGACAAAACGTAACGGGAAAAAATTATCGTAGTATAAATATAAATATATCTGCAGTTCTACTGAATTTGTTAAACATATTTAAATAGGTGGTCTACAGATTGAAGTAGCTATCTATAAGACAATATTATTGATAAAATATTTCATATTTGTGGGCTCAATAAATAAAAATAAAGATGATAACATGATAATGATAATAATGATGATAATAATAATAAAAATAATAATAATAATAATAATAATAATAATAATAATAATAATAATTCTACCAGTTATATTATATGGGTGTGAAACATGGACTCTTACTTTAAGGGAGGAAAGGAGATTACAAGTATTTGAGAATAAAGTACTTAGGAAAATTTTTGGACCAAAGAGAGATGAACAGACAGGTGAATGGAGAAGACTACATAACAACGAACTACATGGTCTTTATAGGAAGCCAGATATAATAAGAACAGTTAAGTCTCGTAGACTGCGATGGGCAGGACATGTTGCACGTATGGGGAATGAAAGACTTGCATGGAAGCATCTTGTAGGAAAGCCAGAGGGAAAACGTCCAGTTGGTAGACCAAGAATGAGGTGGGAGAATAACATTAACTATGATTTGAGGGAAGTAGATTATACAGGGAATGATTGGAAAGCATTAGCTCAGGATAGGGATGTATGGAGAGCTTATGTCCGCGCGCCCATGAACCTACAGGTTCGATAGTGCCAGTGAGTAAGTAAGTAAGTAATAATAAAAATAAGCCTGTGGTTGGATCCAAAAAAACTAATTGCAACGAGGACAACGAACCACAATATATTGATTTAGATTATATTTCGGTTATGTTGTATGATTCCTTACATATGAACTTTTGATAAAAATGAATAGTATTATTTTCGCGTGGATTGTAAATAATATTTGTCTGTACTTAATTTTAAAACTAAAATTATCTCGAAATTCGGTTGTCCACTTTTTGCGCTATAACCTAAATAAATGTATAATTGTATTTGCATTGGTATTGGGACACGCGCCCTAGCGTAGTGGTTAAGGCATTGCGCTACAAGCCAGAAGGTCGAGGGTTCGAGTCCCGGTGGGGTCAGGATTTTTAAAAACTTACCCAAACCTTCTGGCGGCATTATGGCCTTGGGATCAACTCAGCCTCCAACGGAAATTAGTACCAAAACGCTTATTGTGGGGGTAAACACGGCCGTCACGCAGGGCTGACAACCCAGCTTACATCAATTGCCGATTGTCCACTAAAAGTGGGAGCCTTTAACCCTCTACTGCCCCATGGGTCTGCTAAGGCCTATAGTGGGATCACTTTACTTTTTTTTACCTTTACTTACATTAGTGCCCAAACGGTCCCCGAAATCATATGGCCATCATCCTTATCATTATCATCCTTACCATTATCATTTATCATCATCATCCTTCACCGGTGTGGAAAGCAACGGGAAGCTACCACACCTACACAATTCCCTAGTAAAGCTGCAAGCATAGCATGAAAATGCTAAGATTGCAGTGAAGGACCTGCCTTCGGGCAGAATTACTATGGATGGACTTACATTAGTAAAAGGTAAACTGATCCCACTACAGACCTTAGGATGCCCATGGGGTAGTAGAAGGTTAAGGCTCCTACTTTTTCTGGACAATCGGCACTTGATGTCAGCTGGGTTGTCAGCCCTGCGTGTGGGCCGCCTTTACCCCCAGAACAAGCGTCTGGTACCCATTTCCGTTAAAGGCTGAGTCGACCGCAGGGCCATAATACCGCCAGAAGGTTTGGATCAATTTAAAAATCCTAACGCCACCGGGACTCGAACCCTCGACTTCCGGCTTGTATCGTAGTGCCTTAACCACTACGCCAAGGACTTACATTAGTATTGGGGCTATTTAAAGTTGTACATATTAATATATAATTGTCAATACTGCGATTTTATTGAAGAATAATACAGTAATATGAAAAATCACTAAGATACCTCAACAATATAATCTACGTCACGATTTTAACAATGGCATCAAGTCACGAGGTTACAACATGTCTATTCTGTGGCGATATTTAGAAATTTGTTCTATTATAAAGATTATAATTCCGTGTTCTTTGAATTGAAGAAATATTCGGGATAATACACAATATACCTAAAATTTCATAATTATTGTCATAAACATATAATGCTTAAAATATATTTCGTTTTACAATGTAAATGTGTGATTGAAAGCGGTAAATGGCGTATTGGATCAAAAGGTTTGAGTTTTAAATTTCGCTAAAATACAAGGTTAGTTTTATTTGTGTTATAAAGTTAGTGGAGATACGAGAATTATAATATAGAGGCAGTAGTGCTGTGAGGTACACTTATCCAAGATCCTACTGTTAATGAAAATCCAAAGATTTCTCGCGCTGTACATAACAATCTCTCCCTCAACAATTTGGTTGTGATTGCAAGATGAGAACACTACAGCAGCTATCGTCCTCATGTTCTTTTTATAGCTCGTAAAGTAGCGTCAGGTTATGAGTAACCGTTAACCGGGACGTCTCGTGTTCGATACCAGACGGATTCTCTGTTTTTTATATGTTTGTTATTTACAGGTCATCTATTTAAAAATGATAAAATAATAACAATTGTGGTATACGTTATGCCCTAGCTTCGGTAAAAAGCATACCCTAGACCTAATTTGAAGCTGATTTCACTTCCTTAAATAACGAAAAATAAAAACATAAATAAAAAAATAGAATAGTGGTACTAAAGTATGTAAATAATAGTAGAATAGTCAATTGAGTAATGTGTTCCTATAATATTCATATTCAAGTCTAATTAAAAAAGTAAAAATATAAGAAAGAGGTACGATGTCATATTACGGAATTCCAGGACAGAAAGTAGTGTATCGGAGGTTTTGATTCAAAGCATCTGACTAGAAAACCAAGCATCATAGGATCGAATCCATGATATGTGTATTCGGTTTTTAAATATAATAACCATTTTGATACATGTAGAAATATTATTACATTTTGGGGACTTATTTTTAATTTTATTTACCGGAATCATTTCACACATTTCCCTTAAAGTATTTCATATTACGAAATTAATATTTAGATAACAGCTAAGATTTCAATTACGTACTCATTTGTTTATAGAGATGAGACATGCGCGTTCTCTGGAACAAAGTGTTTTGTATGTGTGACTGATTCATTCTTTTGTTGGTAAGTGTACATTTGATAATAGATTAAATATATAAGAGAGGTGGATCTTAGCGCAAATGACAGACTATAATGTATCGAAGAAAAATATAACACCACACAAAAATTATTATTGTAGCAGTTTGTGAATAATGACCTGAGGAAATAACACCTCTTCTGATTTGAGAATTATATATAAGAAAAGGAAAATTAATTTGCACTGGGATGCCAGGATAGAGTGGTCAGTAAGGGCACTAGCGTATTCAGTTCGAGGTCCCGAATTCAACTCTCAGTGCAGGCAGCTATATTTATTTTCATGGCATATATATATATATATATATATATTATATATATATATGTATACACACACACACACACAGTATAAGTGTGTGTGTGTTTTATTCGAAGAAAGTATTAAAAAAGTTTAATTTGAATAATAAGTTGAGAAAGATATAATCTAAAAACTCCATTTTATAAGATTATAGCGGGAATTATTATGGTAATATTTGATGTACCTAAAAAATAAAGAATAGCTCATATCATAATTAAACTTAAAAATATATCCAAATAACTCACCCTAACCTCTCTGTCAACATGGCCGATTTGTCGTGTCGATTTTAATTTTAAATGGCGCATATTATTGTTGAGTAATCCAAGATTCAAAGACTGTCATTTGCGTTAGACTAACCTAAGAAAGAGATGCAAAGAAAAAAACATGTAATTTTAAATGATTCATCCAGTTTTTCTTATATCCAAGTATGAAACATAATTAATTACAAAAAAGGAAACAATCACATGTTCACAATAATAGTAATAACTAGAGCGAGGAATTATACGAAGAAAATTATACGAAAATATGAAATCGTAAAGACAAAATATGAAAATTATGACACAAATATTAGGAAGCTATTATTTTGTACACTTTTTACATATATTTATATAATAGGCCCACTATAACATATAAGTGTACATACCAGCACATAAATGAGACAAACAGAACTTATTTATAGCCCAAGAAATCAACTTGTTCACTTATTTCGATTTTAATTAGCTTTTCATTAATTCTGACCCAATATAAAATATGTTCATGATCTGAAACAATTTTAATGGATCACGCCATAGCATAGTCGCATAAGGAAACGTGGTACAAACAGGAAACTCGTGGTTCGAGTCTCGATATGGTTAAGATTTTTAGCTGGACCAGAACTTCTGGTGGCATTTGTGGCCCTGGGGTGGACTCAGCTCCTAATGGAAATGAGTACTTGATGCATATTCTGGGCACAAATACGGCCATCAGTCAGATCCGGCAACCCGGCGGACATCTCGTACACATGTCTATAAAGATGGGAGCTTCAATATGCCACTCCCCCAAAGTTCTCCTTAGACTGTAGTGGAATCACTTTACCTTCATAAATCAAAACTGAGAGGTTATATATATATATATAATATATATATATATAATACAATTAATTAATGTACAGAATGCTATTTAATTATGAAATCCAAATATATACAAGAAACAAAACATTGCAACCAAAACAAGCTGGCTTCCATGAAATTATACCACTAACAAAATATAGAGCAGGTACAGTTTTGACTATTGCTATTTTTACATTGCATAAAGATATTGAATTTCTGTGGATGGAAATGTGACAATAACATTAAATTGGACGATTTAGAATACAAGTAAATCATTCCAGTACGTCATATTTGGAGAAACACGATGTTAAAGTCCATAATTGATTCTAGGGATTGCTTCAGAACTCTCTTTGCAATTTAAACGTGGTGAAATGTAGTTAGAATTATTTTAATTTTTTCTCCATGAAATGCGTCTGACATAGTGTCTCGTCTTGATTTACTTGTGCTTTGAACAATCCAATTGCCAATTCTGTTTGTAATCCACAGTTAGAAGTTTTTTTTCTATGTTTTATGATACGTAGTAAACTATAAGGCCTGTCTGTCAGAATTGTTTTGCACGATGAAAAATTATTCTCAACATCACACAATGTTACGGCAGCATACTTGTGTCATGCTATATTTGATAATTTGATGTACGTGAGAAAAATGTTGTCCTTATCTACATGAACTTTACTAATTTCACAAAGCACTGCTTCAAGTTTAGCAGCAGTAGCCATTCCTACATTTAATTGATATAACCTCTTCACAAAGTAAGGACTGCCCTCTGGTAGCAAGAATGAGCTGACAGCTACCTGACTACAGAATATTCCAACATTGTACTTCTATTTAGGTAATTTTTTATCACTCACCTCATATTATTCTTCTTATTTAACTATAAACTAATTTCGGAACTTAGTTAAGAAACTAGAAAACATACAACTACAATTTTTAGACAGATTAGTTATTTTTGATGTTGTTTCCTTATTTCCAAGCATTCCTAAAGACCAAACTATGGAAATTTTATAGATTTGGCTGAACAATAATACAATTGAAAAAGAAAAGATAGGCGAATACAAAATAACATTCATTCTTAGCTAATCTGTTCATGGAGAATTTTGACCACAAGATAATAAGTGGACATCGTTTAATTTTCAAGTTCTGGTGCAGATATGTGGATGACATAATTGCAATAGTCAATCATAAACACATAGATGATGCTTTGAAATTATTGAACATTCAAAGTCAAACTATAAAGTTCACTACAGAAACGGAAATTAATTGAGAAATATCATTTTTAGATCACAACTTAAAAAGGAAGGAAGTAAATAAGATAGAATTTGGAATTTACAGAACTAAGACACATATAGATAACTCTAAAAGCTTCAGGTTTTAATCACATAGCTCACAAAGAAGCAGGTCTCAATAGTTTGACACATAGATTAGTGAACATACCCATCAACAAAGAAAAGTATGAAAAAGAAAAAGAACACAATCAACGTAGCAACAAAGAATGGTTTTGAAGAAAGAAGATGAACACAAGAAAATAAAAAAGTTCAAAAAACAAAAATTGATTAATCAAAGCACTCTTCTAAAAGTAAAAGAAGAAAATGTAAAATTCAGGAAATTCACATATCATGCATTAAAGCACCACAAGTTTCAAAGTTTTTTTTTTAAGATTTCAACATGAGGTTAGCACCTAAAAATGACTACAGCATCAATAGATTGATTAGACCCTAATAAAAATGAGAAAATTAAAGAAGAAAACAAACCAGGGATTTATCAGATTAAATGTGAAGAATGTGAAAAATTCTACATAGAAAAAACGAAAAGAAATTTGAAAATTCGGGTGAAAGATTGTCAAGAAATGGGACGTAGGAAAATCTGCAGTGACTGCCCATGCATGGTTTGAAAAAAATATCTTATCGAGAAGGGAGCTAAATTATTAAAATAAATAGAAAAACCAAAAAAACTCACTGTTCGGAAAAATATCTACATTTAAAAGAGCGAAAAGAAGAAATTGACGAACTTTTAAATTCCCGGGGAGAATGACCTGGTGTCGAGGTTTTTCAGTCAGCCAATGGAAGGAGCGAAGGACGGCTCTTCAAGACGACAGAACAACGGTCGTGATGATACTTATGATGAAACGGGAACTAAGTTCCGAAACTAGTTTATAGATAAATATGAAGAATAATTTGAGGTGAGTGATACAAAAATTTACCTTAATTAATATACCACATAGTGTGAATTCCTAAAATAAGTAACTGTTGCTCTACTTATTCATCTAGGTTCATGTTCTTGTTATGAGGATGGAGTTCAGGACAAAAACCTCCAAATAACACAGTCACTCTGTGACTCCTCATCCACTTATTAGCTTTTATAAATCGATTTATCTTGTTTAGAAGGGATTCTCAAGAATTTTCACTTGTCTACCACATTATACCGTTACAAATTACATAAATACATTCATTTTAAAAAATATTTCAATGAATTCCTAGAACTTTTGTCGAAAAAAAAAACAGAATTTGAAAGTTGAAACATATGAAGGAGTATGACATTTTCACTAAAATATGAACATTTTGCCAAAATATTATGAAATATAAAAAACAAGTATTGGTCTTATTAGATTCTACATATAAAATGTAAAGATACTTAGTCTCAGTGCTCCATTACTAATAGTTTAAAACACGAAATTTCCAAAAATTCCTCGCCCTAGTAATAACCTAACGGAATATCTGATTGAAAATAATTCAACATAAAAAATGAAACCACCTATATATAACACAATATAAAACAATAAACAACAGTAATTCTATATTAAAATATCGATGGTCGTTAAGATTGTTAGATTATAAATGGAGATCAACTGAATTAAGTGTTACTTAGAGATCGGATTAGTAGGCACTAATATTGCAATGTTAGGTACCTAAAGTAATGTCAAAGATCCGGCATGCAAAAGTTGAATGTTCTCTTGTAAGTATTTAATACTTGAAGATGTGAGTCAAGTTTTATATTATGTAAGCAATTATTTTTTACTGATGGTTGATTCAAACACTCTTTTACTGTAGTTACTTAGTTTTATATCCATTTTTACCTTTGATATCAATTTTGAATATGTATGGGTTTAAAAATAATATTTTGGGGGCCAAGGATTGTACAATACATTAATATTTTTAGGGAATGTTCATCAGTGTTGGCAGTATAATAATTCAAAAACATTTTTTATATGATTTATTGTGATTATAATTATATTGATTTACTAATTTAAGTAGCTTAAAAGGGTGAGCTTAGTATTGATGAAACTATGGGATTGTAAAATCCATAAATAATAAATTTGTGATTAAAGATTAATATCTTTACATATGAAAATGTAAGATTTTATTATAAACTACTTAATTATTAAGAAATGTAAACAGGATTAAACCGCTGAAGTGATAAGTTAGCAGCTTTCACTTGACCTACATACTTCCTTGGCTGAATAATAAATCAACAGTTAATAATGGGTTATGTGAATAAAATTGAGTAGTCCCTACGTTCTTTCGAAAATATAAAATGAACATCATCACATTCAGAGGTTACAGTTATACACCAAATTCCATTGTAAATAAAACTACTAAGAGTTTATACTAATGGCTTCAATTATGCTAATTTAACCACCGTATTTTTTCTTTATTCATCCTGGCTTACGTTTAGGAGGATTTGATTGTATCAATTGTAAATTAATTCTTGTTTTCTTGAGCTTTCGAGATTTACACTCATTAAAATACTTACTTCATCAAAATAAAATCAGAAATATGGAAGTCAAGAATATTTCAATTTTATACTCGTTACTTTGTAAATCTGCTCTTCGTTATTCGTTCGAATCAAAACTTTTTATCAGGGAAAATAAATTTTGTTGAAATAGATATAAATATTTATAATCTGCTTCCCTTGCACTTCTCTAAGTTTGTATAATTTTGTTGGCCTCACATAATTATATGAAAATTCAGACCTTTTTATTTAATCTTAATATATAAAAATTATCAATTGAGTTGGTGTTTACTTGATGAAAATCCATATTTATTAATTACGTGTCACGTTCTTTGTCCGCGATGGAATCCTAAACTACTGAACCGATTTTAATAACATTTTGCACACTGTGTGCTGTTTGATCCAATTTTAGACCTACGGTTGTTTATAACTAAATTTATAGTCGCATTATTTGTTTATTATTTAACAAAGAGTTCTAATTATCTGTGAGTTCCATACGATTCTAACAGATGCCGGTGTAAGGTAATTGGTTTACTATTTAACGAGGTGGCTGTGCTTTTTGTTGCATCCGCGAATTTCAATTGAATTACAAATATGGATTATTTCATAATTTAAGTGTGTTCAGTGTTTATTTTATTTTCAATATATTGATAATAATATTAATTACGTGTGTAAGTATTAGTTTTAAGTAATCTGGCTGAAAGACAGCAACTTAATTTAAATTAACTGGACCGAGAAGGGACATTGAACAATATGGCGAATCAGTTTTAGAGACCATGAATGATAAGATAACAAGGAGAATATCCGCAAATTGGTAAAGGCATACGTGACATAAATCTTACATTTAAGAAGAATGTTAATTTAAAAACATATGAAGGACCTAAGGAACGGAATAACAGAACTGTAAGTAAGTCTGTTAGTTATAATAATATGCCTAATATTACAGAAACAATCTCCGTCTGTTAGTTATAATAATATGCCTAATATTACAGAAACAATCTCCATGCCTCAATTAAACGAAAAACAAGATGACTATAATATATCACAAGATGATATTACTGTACAGAGACTTCTTGATGATGATGATGATGAGAATTCAAACTGCCAACAAGTTCGTAGAAAAAAACGAAAGTATAATGAAATTAGCAAGCCTCCACAAAATATTCCATCAATGAATGTATATAATCCTGATGATACACTTACGGATGATACTGAGCATGCAGACAACATAAATTCATCTCAATCAACAAAACCACTTCCACATAAACGACCACCCATATTCATACCGGGTGTAGTTAACGTACCTGAACTAAAAAATTGTGTAAAACAAAAACTTTCTGATTTAGATTTCTCACTTAGTTTACTACAACATAATTTAAGGTATACCTTAGCAACAGCAACGCGTGGCCGGGACTTCTATATATATATATATATATATATATATATAAACAAAGTCGGATTAGTTACAGTATTTATAACTCAAGAACGGCTGGACCGATTTTTATGATCTTTGATTTGTTGGGTTTGTTTCCGCCCCGAATAGCAGATAACTATTAAAACATCGGAAAATTAACGTAAAAGTATTTAAAGGCGATACGACGTTCGCCGGGCCAGCTAGTATGTTTATAATTTGCACGAGTCTGCTCCTCATCGAAGTCATAAAAATGTGAGTATAAACAATTGTCAAGTCCATTCTTCATTTTATAAATATGGATATAGAATTGAAAATATGTGTTCCATGGATTCGCAAATTTAGGTAAATACATAATGGAGCATTTACTACAATATTATTATTATTATTATTAATAATAATATATCATTATTATTAAAATTATTATTATTATTATTATTATTACCACATGGAGTATAAACAGTGCGCACGGGCATATATTCATATCACTCAATATCTTTAAAGAAGATAATATAACACAAAAGTAAATAATATATATATATAATATATATATATATATATTACGGTAGCTTTGGTATCTAATGTTTTCAATGAAAAAGGCATATTTTCTTAAAATCATTCAATTGAACTATTCGATGACTGATTCATTATACATGAAATATAAAAGAAGCTGTCGTTGAACTGTTTGTTGATGACTATAGTAAATTTATGTGTTGATAGTCGAAGTAAACCTATGTCATGAGACTGCTTTATCCTTTCAATTGTTAGAGAAGTTATACAATTACAACAAAGACATTGGACTTATACATATAACCTTATTGATCAGTGGTAAACTTTTATACTTCTAGGAAACTACGTTGAAAATAAATATGATGCGACGAAGAAAAACTAGACGATTTGAAGGTGATGGGATTGAAATGTTAGTACGAGTATATTGAAGACATTCAAATAATCTCAACATTGTGAGTGTATAAAATAAATCATATGAGAAGGGAAACAAATCGGATAACTATAACGGTAAGAGTATGTAATAAGAAGGTTTTAGCTTGAAAGGAAGCAACAAGATGATTGATTTCATTAAACAATATATATTAATTAATTATATATAGTGTAAGGAATGAAATAGTTTATTTTATATCAATTCATCTATTCTGTAAAATGATTTAATTTATATGCCTAACTATTTATCATTAGTAATGCCACAAGTGATTTCCAAATTATCGATAAATTCACGACTCACGAAGTGAGGAGTAAATTTATCTAGAGAATTTGGAAATCAAGAGTGGCATTTGTTAGGACTATTTAACGAATAAAATTAAGCTGTTTACTCACAAATCATTATTTAACTATAGTTATTTTAAAATATTTATATATTTAATGTAAACGTCGATGTTTCAAAACAAATGAGAAACGATAGTTACGCTTCATCTGCTTCTTTTGTTTATCACTGCAACCAGATCATACTATTTATTGCCAAAGGAACGCAATATTGTAAGAATGCTCTCTAGTGGAGAAATAATGAAACACATCAAACTGTATATTAATTCATTTCTGATGTCGTAGGCTATGATGTAAATATGACAATTATATTTTTCTGGATTATTACCTGGGAAAAATACATTTAAGTAAGTGCAAACAGTGGTTTCTTTTTCTGGTGGTATAATAAATTGCTACAAATGTTTTATATTAACTCCTGCAAGCGCTATGTGCACTATATATACAATCTGGTAGCCGTATTTCTTATAGGCTCAGTCACTGCAAAATAATGGTCAAACCTGTTCAGAATATTAAAAAGGAGGAGATTTCTTTAATATGGTAATTATAACACGGATAAATATTTCATGAAACACGACTCTGATTGGTTGTACAACAGAAATCATTGAAACGTGATTGGTCATTGACTGCCATTTGGGGCATGAGTTAAATAGTCAAGAAAACACAATTTCAAACAAAAGAAGGCAAAAACATTACACGCGATTTAATTTCTGTGTACAGCTACCAATAACCGCAAATTTGTGTCACTTGTCATCGTTTAGCCTTGAGGTTCATCATGCACATTTATTAGAAAACCTTCACACGGCACACATCCGCTGTACTTGTGATATTTTGATACCATAAACGAAAATTTTTAGGAAATGCAATATAGAGATGTAAATAAAAAAAATAATCATCCACATAAGCAGATATTGTTTGGCGTTAAGTATGTAGTCAAGGTACATGTCAATCCTTGTTTCACAAAAGTTCCACAATGTTTCGTCCAGGAGAGTCATGTCGATGACAGTAGTACGTTTGGTGAATTCCATTTTATTTAATATTTTCTATTGAATTTTGAGAATCTATAGATTTTTCGTATTTACGAAGTGAAAATGAACCCAAATATTCGAGTTCTTGAGGGACATGAATATCTCAATATCCGAGTGTTGTGCCGACGTACGCTTTTCTTGTTTTCAGGCTGTCAAAGTGAACCTGCAAGTGGAATGCAAGTACCATGGAATGTTCGGCACTTGTACATTGGAACGAATAGCAGTATAGTGGACGACGCGTCAAGTTTTGTCAGGTAAGTGGACCCAAGAGCCTGGGGGTAAAACCGGGCGACCCCGATTCCCGAGGGGATTAAATATCGGGATCCCCGAGTGTTGTAACGGGGTAAAATAGCAACACCGCGAACCACGCGACTCGCTTCGTGGAGTAGATGGACCCAAAAGCCTGGGGGTAAAACCGGGCGACCCCGATTCCCGAGGGGATTAAATATCGGGATCCCCGAGTGTTGTAACGGGGTAAAATAGCAACACCGCGAACCACGCGACTCGCTTCGTCGAGTAGATGGACCCAAATGCCTGGGGGTATAACTGGGCGACCCCGACTCCCGAGGGGGACATAAATATCGGGATCCCCGATTGTTGCCGGGGTAATTAGCAACCTTTAATAGGTAAGTACCTAGAAATACTCCATTGATTCTAATTTCAGTATTGTGTAAAATGTTGCAGTATTACTATGATATATATTTTTTTTTCTTTTTTCATTATATATCACATCGTTAAGGTTATATCTTTTATTATAAAATGTATATACCTTATTTTATTTTTATACTCCGTCTATAATATAAACTACGTATATTTCAGGTTAAAGTGATTGTGCGGCACGAGAGGCTGTTCTTCATATGCCATGGAATCATCGAGGTAATATTTCTCTTAAGATTTATAAGTTATAAAACACATAATTTCATGTTTCCCTCAAGTTGAACTCTTTGGGTGCATTACTTATTGTCTTCAAAGACCACTGATCCTCTGTGCAGACATTCACCCTGCATATTTTCTTTTTATCTCAGCCATAAGACTCTTTTGGAAGAATCGTGAAAATTTTGGTAATACAAGGATTGACAGTACCTTAAATACACTACATCCAATTTTACGTCAAACAATATTTACTTATGTGGAGTGATTGTGTGTATATATATATATATATATATATATATAATATATATATATTGTATTTTAAAAAATATTATTTTGATGTATGACAGTATTTGAGGAATGGCATATATGTCTTCGCTAATGTTATGTTATTAAAGTGACAGTAACTTATATGAAGAAATTGTGAGTTCTCACGGTGAAAAAGTACCTAGTGACAAAAAAAGTTTCCGTGTAAGAAATTTACTACGGGAATTTTCAATTTAACATAAAACAGCCTGTGTAGCTTATGATTCTGTTTAAATTATGATTTCTTGAACAATGGTTACATGCATATATAACTGCATATATAATTTTCGATATACTTGTTAATGATTACTAACTCTTTATATATATATATATATATACATATATATATATATATATATATACACATATGCAGGACGTTGAAAAAAACACCGACAACGGAAGTAAGCTGCCATATTGAGGTATGCTGATAATTTTTTAATAAAGTACCCATGTCCGGAAGTGAGGCGTTTTCTCATTATGACTAATTAATTATGTCTCAAGATATGTGTTAGCTTGAAGAATTTTGAGACTCATTACTTGAAAAAACACTGACAACGGAGGTGAGGTGGTATATTGATATATGCTGATCATTTTTAATAAGGTACCCATGTCCGGAAATGATGGCCTCGTTTGAATTATTTCTGCAGAACCGTGTATTCGGGCTATAAGATCCATAAGTGAATCTATTGGATTCTGATAAACAGAGTGTTTCATTAATAGTGAGTGGAGAACATATTTTAATCGACTCACCTCATACATTGATACCGACGGTTTCAGAAAATATCATGTCCTTCATCAGTCATGGCGTTCACTGATATACATTCCGTGGTAGTTGATTTCTTTAGTGACATCACCTCTTATGCTGCCATCTTTCGTTGGGATTATAAACTTTGTAATTAAATTTTATCCACCGGAATATCGAAATTCATAGATCGATATTTATTGTTCTGAATGAATATCATTTCCCAAATTGTTAATTCCAACGGTTTATCCAACTGTTTTAAAAGTTTCGCTTCTTTTTCAATTTTATGATGTTCTAGTAAACTATGTGCAGCTACTGCTGATTTTTCAATTTCACAATTTTTAATATTTCTAAAATGTTCTTTAGTGCGTGTTTCTAAATTCCTTTTTGTTTTTCCTATGTATACTTTTCTACAATCATTACAATTAATTTGATAAATTTCAGATTTCTTACTGTCTGGGATGTTGATTTTTTTATTGGTATTTAAAAGTTTTTCCAGACTAAATTTATTAATTGGTTCCAAAGTAATGTTGTATTTGTCAAATTTTTTTTTTAAATTTCCCATGTACTATTGGATGGTAAGTAATTTTCTTGAAATTCTTCTTTTCTTTACTAACCATTTGTAGGGTAGAGCATTCTTTAAGTTGTTTTATCTTTCTGAATTTCTTTAATTTGTTAGATATTATATTCTTATTAAAACCATTTAATCTGGCTATATTTAGGATATTTTCGTATTCTTTCTTAAAATTTTCTCCTTTTAATGGGACCTTTATCAATCTATATAAGAGGCTATTAAATATTGCATGCAATATTTGGTGAGGATCCACCCAGTGGCCTTTCAAATCGTAAGTGATACTCTGATTTTACGACAAGAGGGTGTATCTGTAGGAGGAAATCTTCTGGACGCCCGGCTGTAAGTGAGGCAACTGTAGACCGGATTCGTGCATCTTTTACACGTAGTTCTCCAAATAAACCATTGCAGCTAGTAGGGAGCTGCAGATACCTAAATCCACCGTATGGAAAGGTCTGCGAAAACGTTTGAAATTTCATCCATACCAATTGCAGATGCTACAGTTCTTAAAGGAAGAATATAAAATGGTGCGAATGGTGCGTCGTAATTTCTGCGAGTATATGCAGACTCTCATGGAAACTGATGGGTTTTTCGAATCCATAGTGTTTAGTGACGAGTGTACCTTTCAGGTAAAGTGAATAAACATAACATTAGAACCTGGTGGTAGGAAAAATTCAATACCTATGTGAAGCATGTCCGCGACTCTCCTAAAGTGAACGTATTCTGCGCTTTAAGCCTGCAGAAAGTGTACGGCCCGTTCTTCTTTGTAGAGAAAACAATTGGAGGATGTGAGTACCGGGATATGCTACAACAATGGCTCCTACTTCAGCTGGAACAGGAAATGCCCAACGTGATCTTCCAACAGGACGGCGAACCCCCTAATGTTCACAATCAAGTCTGATTGGAACTCAACTCCAGACTACCGAACCGATGGATTGGTCCGTGTTGGTAATGACGATGAAGAACTTCTTCCTTGGCCTCCGCGTTCGCCAGACCTCACACCCCTTGACTTCTTTTTGTGGAGTTATGTCAAAGATCTTGTGTATAAGCCACCTTTTTCACAGACCGTCCTTGATCTAAGAAGGCACATAATCGAAACAGTTGACCATGATATATGCTACCGCGTTCCTGGGCGGAAATGGACTACAGGCTTGATGTGTGTCGTGTCACCAACGGAGTTCACATTGAACATCTGTAAGGTACTGTAACCAAAACGTTTTGAGTTTCACTTTCCATTAATACTAGTTTGCTGTTTACCTGTTTATTTAAACGCAAGTTATACGTCTTCGACACCCGAAAGAGCATTTGTGGGAACCCTGTATATATATATATATATATATATATATATATATATCATCCGGGAATATTACGTTTATTTTCAGTTCACATGACAAAATTTGACAACTTAATTTTTCGAAGCGAATTTTATACCAAGGTTCTCTACATTCCATGTTTCTATTTTACAACAAGGTATTTGGAATTCTTTGACAATACTTATTTGTTATTTTTGCTTTACAAAATATAATTAATTTGATAAAAATGACAAATAAACCATCAATTTATCATCCACACAATGAAATCAACTGAAGTTTGATGTGAAAACAAGACAGTGAAAGACCATTCGGCTTGCTTTGTCGAATAAATGGGCCCAAATGAAAGGGGCCATCCCAACACCCAAAGGGACTTAAATATCGGGATCCTCGCGTGTCGCGAGAAATTTGAATTTGTTCGCTGCTTTAACTTAATTAGTTATGAAAACATATTTCTTCTTTGAAGTTCGAAAAGGAATCGTTATTTTTGGTTTACAAGACCATTTTTATTGTTAAGTTACTAGCTAGTACCCGACGTGTGCTGCTACACCTAAATTAATTAAACGAATTTCTATACTTAGTTGAAAAAGTAAAAAGAAAAATAATTACAAATTTACACTGTAATTATTTTTAGAGATCTTGGTATAAATGAGCTGAAAGACAAAAATGGTTATTGAGAGTTATCCATAAAAATACCCGCCGTGCGCTGCTACGACTTAATAGGTGATCACCAATGCGAATTCACAAGAAATAAGTCTAAAATAGATCATTTTTTAGTATTAGACCGATTTAGAAAATAAGTGGGAATATAATGGCAGAGTGCGTAAACTATATGTAGACTTCAAAATGGCATACGACTCAAATATGAAGGAGAATATTTTTGTTTCTTACCCGAGTTCGGAATACCTCTACAAGGTAGTTATTCTTATTCGAATGTGTCTGAATGTCACAAAGAGTAGGTTGCGTGTAGACAAACAGTATTCAGATAATTTTGAAATTCACAATAGCTTAAAGAAGAAAGGAAATGCACTATTTTCTATATTATTCAATTTTGTACTAGAACAAACCGTCAAATCTTTAGAGGATGAAGAAGGCCTACAACTCAATGTGTTAATAAGCTGTTAGTTTATACAGATGGTGATTTATTATTAGCCGATGGCGAGGATATATTAAGGACCTACATGCATACTCTATTAAGTAACACTAAGAAACAGAGACTGCAAGTGAACATCAATATAATTAAATATATGGTTACATATAGAAATACATTATATACAGGAAATGAAAAGTTAATAATAAAGAGGGGAAATTCTGAATATGAGAATCAATAGAAATGCCTACGAACAATAATTACAAACAAGAATGGGGTACACAGAAATTAAACAAAGGTTCTACTATAGAAACGTATGCTATTATGTATTACAGGAACTCTTGTCGTCCCAAACTCCCTCAAGAACTTTAAACTGAAAATATATTAAATTGTTATTCTCTTAGTTATATTACATGAATGGGAAAAATTGGCTCTCATTTTAAGGGAGGAAACAAGATTACGAGTATTTTTGAGAATACAGATTTAGAGAAAAATTTGGACCAAGGAGACATGTACAGAAGATTACTTAACGGTGAGATACATGATATTTATGGGAAATCAGATATAATAAGAGTTACGTATCGTACACTGAGATCGATATTACGTAACACGAGTGGGGAATGAAGAAGGGGCATGACAATCAAAGCGAAAGAGCCCAATACACAGACCAAGAAAATCAGAACAGGGTTGTACGAAGAGCTTATATCCATGCGGCCATGAACGTACGGGTTCGATAATGTCAATGAGTTATTTACTTAGAATATAACCTGATTTATTGTTATTGACTTCAATTTTGAACAGGTAGTCCTAGTAAGAAATACGTTTTTCTTCCTATATTCTCTTTGAGCCACCGAAAACTTTGCATAACTGATAGATTGTAGTCAGGTCGAAGTTTTCAGTGTGGATCTTAAAGAGAAGTGAGCTTTCCCATTATAAAGTCACTTGAGGAATTAAGGACGGCTGCACTTGACAATGCAAACTTTGCTACTAGAAGATATAATTCTTACACTTTCCCCAAGACATTTACAACAGCTTCAAAGTTTTTGGGACACTGATTCAACCCACGCTACAATCCTGAAAAAGTATAATTACGTCTCATACTAAATCTATTTTTAACCTTTCATCACAGCTAATATATTAGCACTAAAATTTAACTGATAATATTGCAAGCATGAACAAAATAAAAATATACTGGATAATAAATTAGATATTTAGTTAATTGTGGATTGGTGACTTATTTATTCGCTTTAGTAATAATTATTTCGAAACATTCCATATATTCTTCTTTTTACTTCCACGCATGAATTGTTTTAATTCCCTCTCTTTAATATTATACGGATCTATATTAATTTTCACAGTACATGATAAAATTATTAAAGAAACTATTTATAAAAAAAGGAAAAGACGTAAAATTATGGGAAAAAACACCTTATTTAATAAAAAAAGAAGCTTTAAATGCTTTGAGTGTACTTGAATTTTCTATTCAAGAGTCTAAAAGGTTTTGGATGATATGTTAGATGAAAATCCAGAATTTTCTGTAGAAAATCTCATTATACAAAAAAAACCAATTTCAAGTTCATCTTCATTTATATTCCAATAAAAATATTCATCATCACTTGGATAATCTGCCCAGAATATTCACTTCATTAATTTTTACACACATTTAAGTTATGTATCAGATTTACTGATAACTTTTTTATATGAGTAAAGTTTTACGGTGTTTTTTCTGTAAATATTCAGGCTTCCTTTATTATATATTTTATCTATGTATTATATAAAATTAATGTATGCTTATATGAGTATGTATGTGCCAACGTAAGTCACGAATCGATAGCTTTCGGGGTCACTGATATTTAGGCGCCTAGAAGATTGGGATATATATCCAGGCAACACCGGGCAATCGGCTAATCCTTATGTATAAAAATTCAGCCTTGCGAATATATTTGTGTCAGCAAAATTCGGAAAGTAGTCGATCAACACACTGACTTGCAATTTTGACACAACATTGTATTCGAAAACGAGGGTGTTTTTACAGTAAAATTAAATTTTGACACAACGTTGTATTTGAATACAAGCGTGTTAGACCTCAAATGACTTCATTTTCCAATATGCTTTGACTATCAGTAAAGCTCAAGTGCAATTTTTGCAAGTGTGCAGTTTGAATTTAGAAAACGTTTACTTTTCTCGTGGGCAATTATGCGTATCATGCTCCAGAGTCGGTAAACCGTCTGTACGTTATATTTATGCAGAAAACCAACAAACAAAAACGTAGTCAATCCACTAGCTTTACAATAAAAAAAATCTGTGAAAAATAGTTTATTACAATGCGAGGTTGGGAAGTTGTTTTTACAGAATGGAGGAAAAATCGCTCGGTTTTTAATTTCCGAGATTCTGTAAAACATTGTGCATTATTTTTTGCGCGATGGTGTTTTCAAAATAATAAATAATAGTAAAATAATAACGCTTTGTTGGAAATGTTTGCATTCATTATAAACAATTGAATAACGTTCACAGTGTGGGCAATATATATATATATATATATATATATATATAGTTGAAACAACAAGAGGCCTTGAGAACAATTATTGATAACATGGCCGCAAGTATGTATTTATTGTTTAATATTGTTTCAAATAAAGTTGAGTTAATTTAAAATGCAGTGATTTGTTTCATATAATGTATATTAACACTACCTTTTGGATATTTTTTTTTTGTATATACAAAGTACGTAGTATATATAGAGGACAGTGGTTTTCTTTCCTGCACGTGGGTGTAAATTTAATTTTACAGTATAGTTATTTAGGTTGGCAACCCCGAAATGTAGGAAGTTTAACTTTCAATAATGGTCGCCATTGCTGGTAAGTACGACAACACGCACTATCGCGCAAAAAAATATTTTTCTTCGTTTCATTTCATTCCACATAATCACAGCAACGCAAGGTAGGGTATTGGAAGATGTGTTTTCTCGATGATTCTATGTTCGCGAATACTTTTATTTACTTTCCCATGCATTTCATATATTATTGAGCCACAGCGAATCGCGGCCGGGCCTAGCTAGTAAGTTATAAAATTTATAAAATTAATTTGTTACTATTAACTAACTAATTCAGGGGCACTATCGAACCCGTAGGTTTATGACCGCGCGGACATAAGCTCTCCATACATCCCTATCCTGAGCTAATGTTTTCAAATGAATCCCTATATAATCTACCTCTCTGAAATCTTGATTAATGTTATTTTCCCGTCTCATTCTAGGTCTACCAACTGGGCGTTTCTCTCTGATTTTCCTACAAGAAGCTCCTATCAATCTCAGTCTACGAGACTTAACTGTTCTTATTATATCTGGCTTCCTATAAACACCATTTGTTACTAACACCTATAATTTTTCCCAGAAAATCTTGAGCATGTCGGTAGCAAACATATGGGTAAAAGTTTCGCCATTAGAAAACTTAGGTATAACATATTTGCCAAGATAAAATATACGGAATTGCAGTACCCCGGGCCATCCGGCGAATGATGAATAATGAAGAAAGGCTTAGAATGAACAAATATGTGTGAGATATTAAACATATGGGCCTACAACATTTAAGTAGGGAAAAATGAGATGTGATTGCATCACTTGGTATTGCATATGTATGCCTACTTATTACATGGAACTTGAAACAATCATAAAAAAATAATCTGATGGGAAATCTTGAAATTATTTTTAAACTCAGCACGAAAATGAAACTTAGGTCAAGTATATTAAGTTTTTGGATGGTGGTTACGTTTGGGATGGAGTGGTTATATTCTTTGCCTCCAGTTTCTAGGATCGCAGGTTCAAATCCGACCGGGGTCGATGGATTTTTAGGTTGAAAAAATGAATGGACAAGTCCTCCGGGAGGGATTTTAAGTCGTGGGTCTCAATTCTGGAGATTTTCAGGCTCGTAAAAGAACCGCAAGCCTGAAAAAGAGGTATCTTTATAAAATTAAACCGACCTTCATCCATCCAAGTAATACCTTTGTTACCTACTAGATATTTCATTGAGGCGATGTGCTAACCACATATCACTCGCTGACGTCTGTAGGTAAATAACCTTAATTAAATTAGTCTGATTAAGGAACTCCCGATAGGGTGCACCTTAATCCCCACGCAGTGAAGTATGGGCTATGTAGTCCTACTTTTACGCATACATTTGCTAGAGAGAGTTCGACGGTCAATCATAAATACACCCAGGATGAATTTGGACTGTCTGAACAGCTATTCTAGCATCATTTATCCACTTCTTGACGCAATATTAAATCAGGTGACTTATGTAATGAAATCCAAGGATCCGTCTAGAGCAGCGGTTCCCAACCCTGTTCGACTCGCGAACCTCTTTCACAACGATCTGAATTTGGTGAACCAATGACTTTTAAATATACATACTGTAGGCATGCATAAATTTAATCCCAAACAAAAGGTTTAGTTACCCATAAATTAACCTAACCCCTAACATAGTTACATAATTGTAAATCAGGTATTCGCTGTAAATATTAATTTATTTTGGAAATAATATGCCACAAATGGTAGTCAATGACCAATCACGTTTCAATGAATGTTGTTTTACAACCAATGACAGTCGTGTTTCACCTCGCTCTTTATCGATTTCTCTTTATCAGATCCTGCTTTTGTGATAAAGAAAGCTCCTCCTTTTTAATGTTCTGAACAGGTCAAAACATTATTTTTCTCCAACAAATTCATTGAATATAGCAAATAATGAAAACATTCCTTGATTTTACTGAGTTGTTTACTCAAAAAATAAATGAATAATCCGTTATATTAATTATGATATATAGTTAGATGTGTTTCATTATTTCTCCACTTGGGTGCACTCTTACAATATTTCGATCCTATTTGGCAATAAATAATATGATCAAGCAGCAGTGAATGAACATAACCTCACATTTCTGATTTGTTTTCAAGCATCGCCGTTTACATTAAACATATAAATATTTTAAAATAACTATAGTTAAACAATGATTTGTGAGTAAACAACTTAATTTTATTCGTTAAATAGTCCAAACAAATGCCACACTTGATTTCAAAATTCTCTAGATAAATTCACTCCTCACTTCGTGAATCGTGAATTTATCGATAATTTGATAATCACTCGTGGCATTACATATGATAAATTCTCGATTCTACACATATGTAACAAAGGGAATTATAGGGTTAATATAATTTTAAAATAGTAATAATAATAATTATTATTATTATCGTTCTTATCACCATCACCACCACCACCATGTGATACATTGGATCCAGTATCGTAAAGGATCATAGACAAATTTTGTCTCGGGTCAAGAAAGGGTAAATTGGGTCCAAGGCTATTAGTATTACGCAGGAAACACCATGTTGAGTTTAGCTGGATTGATCCCCAAAAAATTATAATAGAAAATATCAGCCTAAAACTATATTTAGCCTGATGGTAAAACTTTAATACACACGCATTTACAAATTCGAAATGCTAATTTGTTTCGTTGTAATCGGTCATGTTTTTCAGCAATGTACTATTAATTTTCCTTTCTTCTTTTAGCCTGCTTTGCTGAACATCCGTATAAAATGCAATCTATGGTTTGAACATTACGTCAATAAAAGATAAAAAGTAATAGTAGTAGGACTTTATTAGGTAAAAAGTAAGATATTTACAATATTATTTACAAATATGGGTCGCACGGGCAGTAAGCCGTACGTGCTGTTGACAGTCCGTTACATTAAAGTAATAATTGGTACTAGTGTAAAGAAAAATAAACAACAAAAAAAATAATAACATTACAATTACATAAAGAAGACACAATAATATTACAATTAAATAATAACACAATAGCATTATACACTAAAAAAACATTAACATTACAATTACATAAAGAAAACACCATAATATTACAATTAAATAATAAGACAATAGTAGTATACACTAATTAATTTATATACAGGGCAAGTCAAAATGTTGTGCAGGTTTTCAGAAATTTATTATGTGAAATGTAATGAACATATAATATCGTGAGACATATTGTATGAAAGGTAAACTCTCAAAGTTTAGTTGTCCACTTCTAAAGTTCCGCGTTCACCCGCAAAATGTCAACAGCAGAGCAGTAAAGGAAAATGGCGTTGACTGGGGATCGGAAGTCTTTCTGTGTGCTTGATTACCATGTAAACAACTCTGTGACTAGTGTTCAACGACATTTCCGTACCAGATACGATAAAGATCCGCCGGATGGGAGATCCATTCGTAAGTGGTACACACAATTTAGGGACTCAGGCTGTATCTGTAAACGAAAATCGACTGGCCGTCCGTCGACGAGTGAAGAGACAGTCGAACGCGTTCGCACATGCTTCGTGCGGAGTCCACAGAAATCCACCTACCGGGGAGCGACAGAACTTCAACTACCACAAAAAACTGTATGGCGGATTCTCCGGAAACGTTTACAGATGAAACCCTACCACTTGCAACTGGTTCAAGCCTTAAAACCCGCCGATTATGCTTTGCGAGCGTCCTTGGGGTCCGTCGGGCCCCAGCTGTGCTCACAACAGCAACAGGGCGCGTCCCCGGGCGGCGGATAGGGGAACGGTCGGTGGTTTGCTTGCATTCCTCCCGGCTAGGTCCGGACCGGACCCGCGGGCCATTTGTGGGGTCGTCAGGACTCGAGCGACCTGACGTACTATTTAGCTCGTGCTGCGCCCACTCCAGCAGCAAAACGCGTCCCCTCGGTGGCGTAGTGGGGAAAAGTTCGGTGGATCTGCTAGTCAGTCCTCCCTTCCAAGTCCGATGGACTCGCGGACCATGAGTGGGGTCAGCAGGAAAAACATTTGGCTATAGGGGCCTGCTGTCAAGCCTGAACGACCCCGGCCCACAGTAGGGGGCATGTGCCGAAGTTGGCGTTGCGGTGGGAGACTAGGGAGTCGTGTACCCTATCTCCTGGTTCATTGAACCTGAGACCATCTGTGGGGGCACCATGGGAAATGAGCTCCCTGGATGCCTACATTGCTCAGTGGGCTGCCTCACAGCAGCTACACGACTTGGCCTAGTTTTGCGAACGGGCTGGATGGGACAATACCGGGCGTAATCCTGGGAATTACCACCAGGTCAATAAGCTCGGGAAAGGAGGAAGCGCGGTCTTTTTGGTTCTTCGAGACTTAGCGCCAACTCTGGAACCGAGGACCCAAGGACAATCTGTGATGTCGTCAGGAGTTGAGCGACCTGACGTACTAAATGCTCAGGCTGGACCCACTTCAGCAACCAAACACGTCCCCAGCTGGTGCACTGGGGGAAAGATCGGTGGATCTGCTAGACAGTCCTCCCGGTTAAGTCCAAGGGACTCGTGAACCATTAGTGGGGTAGGCAAGAGTTGAGCGCCTTGTCGTACTAATTGCTCATCTGTTGGAGCTTGCGAGCTCCGTGCTGGCCCACAACAGCTGCAGAAGGCGTCCCTGGGGGCACACCAGGGCTCGGCTCGGACCAGTCCAGCGGGGAGCTACTGTACTGGTTCCTGGCTTGGCCTACGGGCCCGTCGACAAACTGTGGGGTCGCCAGGAGATTAGCACCTGGATGTACTAAAAGTCTCACAACGGCTGCAGCACACGTCCCTGGAGGCAGAACAGGGGAATGGTCGGTGGATCTGCGACAGCAGTCCTCCCGGCTAGGCTCATGGAGCCCGTGGACCAACTGTGGGGTCATCAGGATTGAGTGACCTGATGTACTATGTAGCTCATCAATTGCCCAGAAGTGCAAAACTCCAACACTCTCTCCCTGGAGTGTTGGTTTAAGGACCGAGAACTTGAACGTGGACGCGAGATTAGATTAGGGAGGACTAGAACTAGGACTTGGGAGTATGGTCATGACGACCGAGGTATCCCAAGGGGTGGATGGCAGGGCCTAGATGTCGTCCTTCTGTGTTGATTTTCTCGCATTAATGGAAGAGAATGAGTTCCATGAGAGGGTAGTTTACAGTGATGAAGCGACTTTCCACCTTTCAGGAAAAGTGAATAGACACAATGTAAGGATTTGGGGAACTGGTAACCCCCATGCAACTCTGGAACATCAACGCGATTCTCCGAAAGTGAATGTCTTTTGTGCCATTTCCATGCAAAGTTTTATGGGCCCTTTTTCTTTCATGAACGTACTGTGAACGGACATGTTTCCTTGATATGCTACAACAATGGCTCCTTCCGCAGCTTGAAGCGGATAGTCCAGATTTCTTTCTGCAGTTGGATGGTGCCCCTCCACATTACCATGGCAGTGTTCGAGACCATTTGAATACGGCTTTACCACAACGCTGGATAGGCCGTGCATCTCAGGGTGATCAACAACTCATTCATTGGCCACCTCGTTCACCAGATCTAACCCCGTGTGATTTCTTCATGTGGGGTCTTGTAAAGGATCATGTTTACGTACCACCACTTCCAATAACACTGCATGAACTGCGTGCCCGCATCACAGCAGCCATTGCTGATATCGACCGCGGACTGCTACAGAAAGTTTGGCAGGAGATTGAATATCGGTCTCTTGACATCTGTCGTGTAACAAAAGGCGCTCACATAGAACATCTGTGAATATTTAAAAAAAAACTTTGAGAGTTTACCTTTCATACAATATGTCTCACAATATTATATGTTCATTACATTTCACATAATAAATTTCTGAAAACCTGCACAACATTTTGACTTGCCCTGTATAATGGTTAAGAATTAATGGTATTGCATTTTGATAACATATATTTATACATGAATGAGTGTTGTCCTTATTTTCCGCGTTTTGTCCAGAAATTTACCGAGGTTGATAAAAAGTATGGGTGCTTAATTTGGTTTTCAATTCATTATTTGTTTTTCATCAAATATTAATGAAATTCTACTTGTAAAAAAATACCTTCTTCTACCTTTTGCAGGATTAGGTTAGTGTGACCTGTTCCGGTCTCATCGTTTCCTTGGCCGTCCCACTGATATTTTTTCATGCGGTTTGTAGGTGTTCATCGTTTTGGGTAATATTGTATTGTCATTCTGTCTAAATGTTCCTTCCATTGGTATTTGTGCTTTTTTAGCTTATCGAGTATTGAAAATATCTCCAGTTAATTTCTTACTGACTCATTAACCATGCACATCCATTTACGGATCTTAAAAATTTAATTTCAGTAGCTTCAATGTGTGAGATTTTTTTTTTGTAAGTACACAATATTCAGGACCTTATAAAAGAACAGGCACAGCCAATAATTTATAAAACCAGAGCTGAGTTTCTCTTCGAGTATTTCGCAGTATTCTACCATAGTCTACTAAATGATACCTTTGATTGGCGATTGAATAATTTTTCGTGTCAGTTATTTAAATGTTTCGGGCCGCAAGGAAACAAAATCATGTAAAACTCTAAGTCATTATTGTACATTATTGCGTAATTTGACAGAAATTTAAATAATTTCTTCTCGTTTATTTTTCTTTTGTTTTACTAACAATATTAAATAAATTAAATCAATGTATATTATACCCACCGCTGTGGTCTGGATGTAGCGTGCTGCCTTGTCACGCAGCGGGCCCGGGTTCGATCCCCGGTCGGGGCAGTTTTCCTGGGTGAGGTTTTATCGGGGTTTTTCCTCACTTGTAAGACAAATGTCAGGAAAACTTTAAGGCCCAAACGGTCCCCGAAATCATATGGCCATCATTATCATCATCACCATCATCCTTTACCATTCACGGTGTGGAAAGCAACGGGAAGCTACCACACCTATAATGGCCTAGTAAAGCTGCAAGCATAGCATGAAAATGCAGTGAAGGACCTGCCTTCGGGCAGACTTACTATGGAAGGATGTATATTATATGATACTTTCCCAATTTATGTGGTAAAACCAAGACAGATAAAAAAAATTAGAGATTGCTACCCGGACCCAATTTACAGATTGCATGTAAATATCGGAAATTAACTGGTACCTAATTTACCTAGGTTCGGTCTTGTACTCGAAATGACTCTTTGGCTCATAGTTACAAGACAACAAAGCATGAACTTTATATTCTAACAAAACATGCTATCAAAACATAAAATACAGATTCTTCAGCACATTAATTATGATTCATATTTATTGTAATATTACATTAATTACAATTTGTAATACTTATTGGAGAAACATTTCCTCTATTATCAGAAGTACTGTTTTCACAACTTTGCCTGAAATTTAACTTTATCTCTTAAGTACTAAATCAGCAATTAGCACCAACATTTGCAGAATATAACAACAATATTTGTTAATCAATTGAGTTGGTGTTTACTTGATGAAAATCCATATTCATTAATTAAATAAAAATAAAACGTAGTTTTATTTGATTTTCATATTTATTATATAATCAGTGACAGCTGTTTCGGTACACTGTACCTTCATCAGACATGTTAACAAATTGATAATTTGTTTTATTTTCATTTAATTAACAATATTTGTTGATTTATAGTGTATTTTTTATCCAAAGCCCACATTACTCTTTTTCTAAACATATTGTTTCCGCAATAAATAAACATCTTTAAATATACCAAGTATACAGCATATACTAAAATGCTCTGAATGTAGATAAAGTATTATAGACAACACGTTACAAAGTTAGGTTTAGTAACTCACTAATGTTAGGAAAATTCCTTCGGTCGTCTTCTAATTTGAGCATCTCGTTACTAAACCTCTGCTTTTGTAACTTGTCTAAGTAACTATTAACAGAATTATTGATATTATAACAAAAACATCCTCAACTCGTGTCCGACTCAAAGCCGGATCGAGCCTTTACATTGGAAGTGTGTGAATAATTGTGATGACACTTTTACCCACTATCACGGAGGACATGAAATTAAATGAAACGAAATTAAAGAGATGAGTGTGGAGAAATGGTTGAATTAAATGTTTGATAGAAGAAGAAGGGGAGACCCAGAGAAGGACATATATATACTCTATTTCGTCCACCACACTGAGTTACCGAGATCCGAACTCGGTGACTGCCGAGCGTCTAACCGCTTGCGCCACGTAGTTGATATTTTTTATTATCGTAAATTAAATTGGATAGGATCGGCCGTGGTAGTCTTGTGAATATGTTTCTTGCTACAAGTCCCCAGGGTCGAGGGTTCACATCTAGCCCGGTCAATGGATTTTAAGGGTGGTAAAACACCAAAGATATGTCCTCTGAGAAGGACTTTAAGGATCCCGAGGACTTTCAGGCTCGTAAAGGAACCGGACGCCTGGATAAAAAGGCCTCTGCGAAACATTTTATTGAATTTCATCCATCTAAGTAATAATTGTTACGTACATATATCATGCGTATCTTAATATCCCAACCACCGAACAAAACATTTAAAATCGTCAACATATTTCGAACAATGGTCATGTTTTGATAAACATAATCTTACACTTGTTATATCGGTCAATTATTGCAAATCATTTGACGATCTTGAAAGTTTGGAAATGTATAAAAAGGTATAAAAATTATGAACAATGACAAGGGTCATAATTCGGTCAGCGCCCTCTTTTACTTAGTTAAAGAAAAAGAAGGTTATGTTAATGATAACAGTATGTAATTTATAATTGTCAGTCACGTGATGTGACGTATCATGATATTGTTTTTATTTGTATACATTTTTATTTAGTCTTGATAATGACAGCTTTGCCATTGAAACGCGTAGACGATTTTTTTTTGGTGATTGATATTTTAAGATAACATATGCAACCATTATCATCACCAAGATAATAATGGATATTAATACATCTAAGCATTATTTATTTGCTCAGTAGTTGTATCATGAAGACGATGTGCTAATCACGGTGCCACTCGTTGCCATATAACTAAGGGTAACTAAATTAGCTTGTTTAAGAAACTCCTAATATATAGCACACGTGTTCCTACGCGAGACGTATGGGGTATATACATACGAGTACATACATACAGATTAGGTAGGCTTATTTGGTAGTGTTTCTTATATGTTTGTAAGAATGTATCATAAATAAAGAAACTTGGACAAAAATTCAATTTTAACATGAGAGATAATGTAAAGAAGGATTAATTTACTTCAGGATGTTTTGCTCACAATCTACATTTTCGTCGCTTTTAATTTTAATCCATATACAACCATTTCGTACCTATTAGTCAGTGCTAGACTAATTTGTTGCCAATATTGCCTGTACGAACATGAAAAGGTAATACAATGACACTTTCATCAACACCGCTAGAGTCCATAAGGTCCGTTATTGTATAATTTATAATTACTAGAATGCGGCCAACATGCAATGCACGGTTGGATTGAGCTGACAGGAGAGCTGTGAATCAGCAGATGGATAATTCGGACACACTGATACATGCTGACACTGATACATGGAGACATTGAAATACTGCCACATATTCCATGAATAAATAAATCATATCCTTTGTGTTCAAATATGCCAATCAACTAGAGTTGTTAAATCAAGTTATAGTTGTGGAATGTACTGTTAACTTAACCCATTTAGAAGATAACCGTATTCAATGAAAAAAAAACTTACCATTATTTTTAAAGAGGCGTCAATAAGAAAAAAAAATGTTGGTTAACAAAGGACAAACTCTACTAATATTAGCATGGATGTGATGATTTCTTCAGCTGTTAACTAAACTATGTATGTGATTGTATATAAATTAAAGACCTGAGATAAATAATAGCAGTAAGATATTATTAGATTAAAAATTGTACATAAAATATTATTTAAAAATATAGGTTGCATGGACAGCAAGTCGTACATGCTGTTGACAGTCGGTGTCAATAAAATAGTGTCTAGCAGTAATAAATAAATAATAGTTTTAAAAAACTAAAACAGCACGCTTTATTAGAAAACCGAACTCAAAAATGAAAAATAATTTTAATTTCCAACACGCTTGGGATAAATTTAAAGTGGTCAACAAAAATATCTTCTCCAACACATATAGAATAAAACTAGAATTATCAACAAAAAGAAAATAATTTTACCATCAAAAGCGTGGGGTGCTCTATATCAATTAATATATTTGATAATAAACATATATTGGTAAAAGTAAAGTCTCTAAGAAGAACATGTAAAAATCATAAAAGGCACCCCACGCTTTTGATGGTAAAATTATTTTCTTTTTGTTGATAATTCTAGTTTTATTCTATATGTGTTGGAGAAGATATTTTTGTTGACCACTTTAAATTTATCCCAAGCGTGTTGGAAATTAAAATTATTTTTCATTTTTGAGTTCGGTTTTCTAATAAAGCGTGCTGTTTTAGTTTTTTAAAATTATTATTTATTTTTTTATTTTTTAGTTTTAATATTTTACAGAATAAGATAAGAATATAAATATCTTTAAATTCCATACTATTGTAGTATGAGCTAAAATTATTACTCTTCTAAAAAAAATCCTCCCCAGCCGGATTCGAACCAGCGACCTATGGATTACTAAAATTATATAACACTAGTTCACCGCTCTACCAACTGAGCTCTGACAACGATTGACTAAAAAGTCGACAAGTCCGTAACCTACTATACCAGTTTTAATATTTTTGATTTTCTGATGATTCTGGCCAGGAATTTAGAAATAAAATATAAAATTATTTTAGTGTCAAGGGTCCTTTACAAGTATACAAAAGTTGCAAGTCGATCCAATGCTTCTAAATGGGTGAAAATCGTGTTCAAATTTTCCGTTACATAAATACAAAAACACTTTTTTTGATTGTATGATGATTCTGGCCAGGATTTTAGAAAATAAATATGAAATTATTGTATTGTCACGGGATCTTTACAAGTATACAAAGTTTCAAGTCGGTCCAATATCTCTAAGTGGGTGAAAATCGTGTTCAAAAATTCCGTTACATAAATACAAAAACACTTTTTTTGATTTTCTGATGATTCTGGCCAGGATTTTAGAAAATGAATATGGAATTATTGTATTGTCACGGGTCCTTTACAAGTATACAAAGTTTCAAGTCTATCATATGTTTCTAAGTTGGTGAAAATCGTGTTCAAAGATTCCTTTACATAAATACAAAAACACTTTTTTTGATTTTATGATGATTCTGGCCAGGATTTTAGAAAATAAATATGAAATTATTGTATTGTCACGGGTCCTTTACGCGTATACAAACTTTCAAGTCGATCCAATTATTTTAAGTGGGTGAAAAACGCGATGAAAGATTCAGTTACATAGATAGATAGATAGATAGATAGATAGATACAGGTCAAGCTAATATAAAGCGTGTAAAAACAAAATATACAACACAACAACTACATTATACATTAATTAAACTGGGAATAATTATTAAGTACTAGCTAATCTCCGGCGTGCGCTGCTACGCCTAAATAAATTAAAATTAATGTGCTTAGTTGAATAAGTAAAAGAAAAAAATAATTATATATTTACATTTTTTAGATACTCCGTGCTGATTACCGGCGTTGCCCGGGAATCTGCTTACCTCGATCTTCTTGACATAAATGATCTGAAATACGAAATTAATGTCTGTTATGTTTAGTTAAATAAGTAATGGGAGAAATTTATATCGTAATTATTTTTAGATACCCCGTGCAGTTTGCCCGGTGTTGCCCGGGAATCTACTTATCTCGATCTTCTTGTCATAAATGAGCTAAAAGGCAAAATTCGTTATTGTGTTATCCGTAAAAGAATACCCGCCACGTGCTGCTAATGCTTGCAGAGGAATCTACGTACTTGTCTAGATCTTCTTGGGATCAATGAAAGACAAAAATGGTTATTGTGAGCTATTCGTAAGAGATAAACATATACTGCCATATACTTTTTTCTGCAGCCGTTTGAGATATTGAATTCTGTGTACATTAATATTTTATATTTGTTATAGTTTAGGCAGCGTAAGCCATTTAAACGTCCATAGAGCTACTTTTTTCACGTTTCCCACTATAAAGGGGATTTTCAAGGGTGTAGGAGTTGAGTATCACAACTCTCTTATAGCCTATGATCATGCCGGGAATCTCAGGAACATTTTTCAAAAAGCCTCATCACAATCGGGTCAACGGTATGGCCGCGCATAAAGTACGAACAAACGAACAAACAATCATTTTTTATATATTAGATTAATAACATTACATTTTGCGTATATATTTATTTATTCACGAATGAGTGTTGTTCTTATTTTCCGCGTCTTGCCCAGAAATTTACCCACGTTTATCCAATTTTCTGAGTTACCATTAACTCACAGAAATCCAATCTATCACGATTAGAATTTAGAAAACTTTCCGGTAACACATGAGGTCTCCAATGGCCAAAATCGTTATATTTTCCTATTTCCTAATATATGTATTTCCCCTTCGAAGCTCCCGCACATTGAATATAATCGTATATCGCCATCGTCGGATTTTTTTTAACTTTCCATGTCCCCAATCTAAACCAAGGAACTCTCCTGAAATGCCTTTAAATTCTAGATTTCATATATAATATATATATATATATATATATATATATATAATTATTTTCCAGAAACTTGTTTTAGATATCTCTGTAAACACAGTGGACATTTTCCCGTACATACAGCGAAAAGATCCTATTGGTTTATATCCAAAAACCTCCTCCTTATTTTTTCCACACATTTCTTGCTATTTTCAGTATCTTTTACCCATACACTACCCATCCCAATCTTTCGGAGTTCCTCACAACCTCTTCGCATCTATTTCTAAATTTTGTGGTTGTAGCAAATTGTTCCAAGCATTGTTTGTTCATCTTGGATTAGCCGCAACCAGTACTTGAGTAAACGAATTTTCCAATTTAAGGCTGTAGATTCACCCGAGACATTATATTATATTATTGGATCAAAGTAAAACTAGCTAATTGCCGGCGTGCGTTGCTACACCTAAATAATTTAAATATTGAGGAATAATTAATTATATGATATACACTGCGACGAACCAAACTAGGCGGTTGCTAGAGTAAATTTCAATTTCAAATTTCGGGTTAACCCCCATTTTTAACGGTCGGATTTCGCTGATGTTTGGATAATACATACCCCGGTTTATTTAATAGGATATCCCGAGTTTTGTTGTGAAACAACGAAAATTGCGATCGCTAGGGTGATTTTCAAATTTTCGTTTCAAGTGAATTCCTACACCTAATGACTTTACAACATAATAGATAACGGCTGAACACTCACCGCATCTGTAAACCTGCATATACAAATTTTCGCGAAGATCGGTTGGACGGTGTACAAGTCTATAAAGGACAAACAGATATACATTCGTTTTTATAACACACTAGCTAATACCTGGCGTCCGCTGCTACGCCTAAATAAATGAAAATTAATGTGATTTTATGTTTAGTTGAATAAATGAACGGAAAAATAATTATAAATTTATATTTTTTGGATACCCCGTGCTGATTGCCCGGCGTTGCCCGGGAATCTACTAATCCCGATCGTTTTGATATAAATGAGCTGAAATATGAAAATTAATGTGTTTTATGTTTAGCTAATGAAGTAAAAGGGAAAATGTTTATCGTAATTACTTTTAGACACCCCGTGCTGTTTACCCGGCGTTGTCCGGGAATCTACTCACCCAATCGTCTTGGCATAAATGAGCTGAAAAACAAAATTCATAATCGTGAGTTACCCGTAAAAGAATACCCGCCATGTGCTGCTATGCTTGCACAGGAATCTACGTACTTGTCTCGATCGTCTTGGCATCAATGAAAGACAAAAATGGTTATTGTGAGTTATCCATAAGAGATAAACCTACGCTGTAGCGGACTTTTTATAGAACGTTTTAAGATATTCAATTCTATGTACATTAATTTTGTGTTTTGTTATGGTTTAGGCAGAGTAAGCCATTTAAGCGTCCAAAGAGCTACTTTTTTCACGTTTTCCACTACAAACGGCGATTTTTAAGGGTGTAGGAGTTGAGTATCACAACTCTCTTATAGCCTATGTTCATCCCAGAAACTCCAGAACATTTCGCAAAACGCCCCATCACAATAGAATCAACGGTATGGCCGCGCATAACATACAAATAATCAAACAAACAAACAAACAAACATTTTTATATGTCAGATATAGATTAGTGAGGCTGAACAAAATTTAATCGACCTTCTCCATCCAAGTACATGTCTCATTGTCACTTGCTGAATATGTAGGAAAATAAGAGTAATTAAATTAGTTTTGTCAAGAAACTCCCTCGAGGGAGCACTCATGTGACTCTAAACGGGACGTACGTTATAATATATTATGTTGCTTTTATAGTAATGTAGTTTTTAACGTAGCTTAATATTGTGTGACTGGTGGAATTTAGAACGTGTGATTCACTGGAAGTTTTTCCAAACATGCTTGCACTCGATGCGGATCATTATTTTTAACAACCAGAAGTCTTTCATGAAATGTTGAGGTTCCTGGGTTCAAACCTGGCTGTACCTTATACAGTACGAACAACCATGACAAAACTTCAGGAATTTGGAGGAACCGAGCAGCTAGCACACCCAGTTCGTACCCCTGATATTGCGCTTCCAGATTACCCTTTATTTCTAACCATGGCCCATTTCTTGCGTGAAATTTCGAAAACATTGAAGATACAGATGTGAGTCTGAACGATTTTTTCGTCAAAAACCAGTAACTGATACCGTCGCGGGATAATAAAGCTCGCAGGAAGATGTCTCAAATGATAGAATCTGATGGTCTCTACTTTGAAGAGTAATTTAATATATTGTCAGAAAACATTGTAAATAAAATTTAGTTTAAAAAAACAATGTATATCGCTATGGACTTTTAAACACGAAAACAAGAAAGGGGACATTTATACAGGTAGGACTGTGTGTCTACTTGTTATCTAGTCTAAATTGCGTAGTTCAGAACAAACAATGAACTATATGAAACACATTGCAAAAATCAACGGCTACAATGAATACATTATAAATAAACTTTTCAGAAAACAGAAAAGAAAGAACAATGTACTCAACATAACTAAACTTGAAAAATAATCTGATAACAATAAAAATATCTGGGTAACACTTACATATATCCTACAGGGAAAGAGGCATCAAAATTAGCCAATATATTTAAAAACTGACAACAATATAAAAATTAGCATATAGAACTGATAAATTACATAACACTATAAGCAATAATATTGAAGAAAACAATAGTTTTAATAATAAAGGAGTATACAAATTAACATGTAAAGACGCAACAAATTTTATATAGGGAAACCCCCGCAAGAAGTTTTAATATTAGGTTCAAATATCATTTAAATGAGTTCAGATATGCGAAAGGGTTCAGTTATGCTAAACATATTGTTCAGGCAAAACATCGAACATTATATATTGACAACAGCCTTACAATACAAAACAAAGAGAACAATCCACCAAAATTAAAATACTGGAAGAAATTGAAATTTTAAAGGAAACGAACAATAATCTATTTCTAAATGAGAATGCATCCAGCACATCTAAACAATTCTATGTAAAAAAAGTATTACAAGCGTAGCAGTTTTGCATTCAAGGTCAGTATACATGGACGTACCTACTGCTCATTCTGCTGATGATGGGACTAGCTCCGAAAGGCCTATAGAGAATTAGTATTTTGCAAAGATGAGGACACGGACCTAAATTTCTAATTACAATTTTAGTTTTTTAAGCAATGAACGACGATACTCAAAAACAGCACAAATCCCAACGGTGTCAGACCTCGATTATTCAACTTATTTTTCAATTTTGGTCTAAAACCTTCGTCAGCACTTGTCTCGTATGTTCACCAAGAGCTTAATCTAAATACAGGCCAGAATGTAGATCGGAGGGTAGTTAGATCAGAACTAACAAAAAACACAAATAGTCATGTTTCTGACATAAATATAACCGATTCCTGTACATATTCGCAATATCTAATGAAGTCTATAAGTGTTTAATTCAGAATACAAAACCAACTATATAATCCATTTATAACAGAAGAAGGTGTTATGCAAGGAGATACCCTTTCTATAATACAATTCAACTTTGCGTTAAAAAAGTTGTAAGCAGATTAGAGAAAAATAATATTAGCACAATTTTCAATAGAACTACACAATACTTGGCATATGCTAATGATATTGTGGTAAACATAAGGTATTTGGGAGGTTGTAGCACAGACTGAAACGAGTGCTTCGCATATGGGGCTGCAGATTAACTCAAAATACCAATTATGTATATGACAAACAACGTCTGTCCAGGACAGATTTGTAATCAATGGACGATACTATGAAAATTTATATATTTTTAAATACTTAGAATCTTATTTTAGTTTAACAAATGAGTCCGATGAAGTTACTATCAACTTAAAGGAGCAAGTGATAACAGATTAGCTGAGCCCTTTATAAATCCCTAACTAAAAGATAAATAAGAAGGAATGCTAAGGTTGTAATACCTATAGAACAGTCATTAGACCAATTGTGTTGTATGAGAGCGAGAAGTGAGCATTGACCAAAAGAATGGATTAGCATCTAATTACATGGGAAGGACAAACTGAGAAAAATTAATGAATAAGATTTGAAAATTTAAATGAAGGATAAGATATAATTCTGAGTTGGATCATCAGACTAACTGGTCCGGTATTAGAGCTGGGATCAAGCCATGGATATTGGAATCGTTAGGTCATGTTATCAGAAACGAAGACGATTGGACTACAAAGTAACTATCATTTGAAACCAGAAGGTAGAGTTATTGTGGAAGGCAAAAGTTAGGATGATTAGACAATTTCGAGTCAGATTAGCGAACTTGGAGTTCAGGATATGGAGAGTCAAAGCTCGGGACAGAAAGAAATGCTTAATAGTTACTAGGGCAGTTAAGGCTAGACTCGAAGGGGCGTGAAGATGAAGAAGTAGAACAAGTGTATCATTATAACTTAAACTATAAATGATTGCAAATAGATCTGATCTGGCTAATATAATGGCGAAGAAATTAAGTATTATAAAAATGAACTATCTTTGTTTATCTCAAGAGTTATTTCTTTATATCTATGAAAACAGTAAATAACTTAAACCCTTTCAGCACTAAAAATTAAATTATATTTAATTAACATATGGAATAATAAGAAACAAATATACCGTATTTGCTCGCGTAATTTGAAACCCCGAATATTTTGCGCATCCTAATTTTAAGGGATTATTTTAAACTTTTCCTCCATGTATTTTGAGCATACATTTTAGGTGGGACCTACATTTTCTTTTCAGTTAGTAGGGATTTTCCTTCCCTGAATTCCATTGCCAATTCTTATATTCCAACGTAGGTCATTTAGGTCACTAGCAACTGAAATATCTACTTCACAAAGAAACCTTACGTCCCGCTACTTTAACAATGCTTATCCATGTTAGGGACAAGTTTTAGAAAAGTAAACAACGGTATTTCAGTTGACTTTCAACACTTCTAACGTGCACTTATATTTACACTCTATTTCAAAGGTGGGAAAAGCAAAATAACAATTACACAGCATCATACAAATTGAAAGTGATACGTTTTGCGGAACATCGGTAATTGTGCAGCAGAAAGATAATTCGGAGTTATCGAATCCAACGTGCGTTATTGGAGGAAACAAAAGGGCAAGCTAAATAATGCAAGAAGTGACAATACGGCATTTCATGGTCCGAAAGCTGGCAAATATCCCATTCTACAGTATGAACTTTTATTTTACATTGAGCAGTTCCGGAACGGCGATATCGCAGTTACACATGACATACTACAACTATGTTGCACGTGAAATTGCTAATTCTCACAACATAAACGATATACGGGATTTATATAGTTTCATTTGTATAATAATTATTATTGTTTATAGATTTATTATCGCATGATTATTATTTGTATAATTCAAGATTACCTACAGTGTTTTGCAATATATTTATAAGTAAAGTAAAGTGATCCCATAACAGGCCCGGAGGCCCGGAGGCCCTTGGGGTGGTGGGAAGTTAAGGCTCCCACTTTTTCTAGACAATCGGCACTTCATGTCAGCCGGGTTGTCAGCCCTGCGTGACGGCTGCCTTTACCCCAGAACAAGCGTCTGGTACTCATTTCCGTTACATGCTGAGTCGACCCCAGGGCCATAGTGCCGCCAGAGGGTTTGGGTCGGTTTAAAAATCCTGACCCCAACGGGACTTGAACCCTCGACCCTCCGGCTTGTAGCTCAGTGTCTTAACCACTACGCTACGGCGTGCCCCACAAATTTATAAGACATGACAAAATTACTGTATTCTTAATAATTACTGTACTTACCTAACATAAATGAGGTAACTCAGGACAGGACCTCTAATTTTAAAATCTCGCATATTTTACGCTCCCCAATTTTTCTGTGACCAAAATAAATTAAAAAGTGCTCAAATTAGGCGAGAAAATGCTGTATGGACATGAATTAAAAATTGCATTTCTGTTAACTATTAAAATTTGTATGTTCAGACATAAAAATTTATTTCTGGTTTATCAACTTCTAACACGAACAATCTCGCATATAGATTTTCACAAATGAAATAAGTATGTAAATAAATATCTAATAATAATTTACATGGCATTCTTCAACAATATAATTTTTTCCCCCAAAATAACAGGAATTAGTAATGCACAAGAAGACAAGATAAAACATGAAAGGAGAAAAAAAAAACAGTCGAGAGCTAAGCGCAGACTTTTATTTACTGTTTTCAATAATGCTAAATAGCATTTCAATGGTGATTTCTTCGTTTTAATTCTACTGGAAATAGCTCGCAGCGTATCCAATCACTGCCAAGGAGTATAAGTAACTCTGCTCTGGAAATAATGGCATGTCGTTTCCGTTGATTAAACCAAGGCTTTCTCTTGTTTTATTCATAACAGGCATAGAAAAGACGCTCCCCTCTTTTCCATTAAGGGATGCTCAAGACATCAAAATTCACTCCCCCCTAGGTAGGTTAGATCACGGCTCCAGCTGCTTTCACGACCCTCCATTATTTGGGAAAAGAACAATTTTCTACACCATATACTGTTCTAATATTGTAAGGAAATCAGTTTTCCTAAATGTGAAATCTGTGGTAACTGATTTAACAATTACAACAAAATAAAATTACATATTATTATTTTCCAGCCTTCAGAGAGTTAGACACTAGTTTTTCTCTTCAAAACACACTTTAACAAAAATAATTTTAACAGAAAATATGGCGTTTCTTTATTTGATAATTATTGTACTTAAAATGTACGGTTTTATATCGGTAACTGACATAACAGTTGAATTATATCATGTTTCACTAAGTTAGAGTAAACTGTGAAGTTTTTAATTTTATTTCATCCAGCAATAAATAACGAATGTAGTCAAAATATGAGTTACAAGGTACATGTTTTCAGTTTTATGTTCTAATAAACTTCGTCATTAATTATACAAAATAAAGACATCTGACGTAATAACTATCTCATCGGCATAGTGTAAGAGTTTTATTTTAAATAAATAATTATTTGTTACACATGAGTTTGTTGATATTCTACTATAGAGTTTAATGGCGGACAGCTGCTAACAGCCTTCAACAGCGCTCCTGGCTTTTTCGATTTTTCGCAGGTGTAAACAACAGTTGGGTCAGTGAAACATATTTATAAGTTTATTTTAAGTGTTAATTAATAGTTTAGTGAAATTTATTTCGTGTTTTCAATAGTATATGATAATGGGTGGAAGAAGTAATAAATCTACTTGCTCAATTGAAGACACTGTAAAACGCGTCTTGTCCGACTCGCTCCAAGACAAGCAGTTGCTGTAGGTGTTGGAAACAATGATTAAGAACGAAGTTGTGGCGGAACTTCAAAAAACTATAGAAAACAACACTATAGTGATTGAAAATCTTAAAAAAACAATCGAAGATAAAGATAGTGTGATAAGAAATTTACAGATAAAAGTGGATGACTTAGAGCAGTATCAGAGACGACAATGTTTACGTGTTTTCGGGGTTGAAGAAGTGGCCTGGGAGGACACTGATATTAAGTCAATTGAAATAGCCCAGAAAATCGGTGTGGATCTCTGTATTACTGACATTGACAGGAGCCATCGTGTTGGTGTACGAAGGGAAGATAGGCCGCGCCCTATTATTATAAAATTTACCAGTTACCGCAAAAGAAGAGAGATGTTCGTAAATAAGAAACAACTCAAGGGATCGGGTATAACAATCCGAGAAGACTTAACAAGAATGCGCCACCAACTATTGAAATACACTATTGATAAATTTGGTGTACGCAATGTCTGGACATTGGACGGTGTTATATTCGCTAAAGTTGGTGAATCAAAAAAGCGTATCACCAGTGCTAGTGACCTGTGTTAATTTAAGCCTTTAGCGTATTATAGGGTATGTTTTTTAATATCATATAATTTAAAAACCATTTAATTATTCTATTTCTTATTTTTAATATATTTCAATTTTTTTTTCAATAATTCTTAAATTAATAATTAAGCTATAGCAATTTCTCTAGGCTAATTAGGTTAAACATTTACTTTATTTGCTTAGAATAGTCCAATTGATTTTATTATTACTAATATTTATTTTTCTCTGCTCCTAATAGTGTGTTAATTCAGTTAAAATTTTCATTATTTGTAAAAGTTGGTACAATTGATCTTCCAAGCTTTAGTCAAATATTTGCAGTCCCTGACCTTCTTTCAACACGACCATCCCCCAGGCAAATTCCTACCCTTTCTTCAAATGACAATGCCAATGAATCCTCACATTCTTCTCACCCCACCACTGCCTACCTGCTAAAAGAACGTTTTTCTCCTCGTTCAACTACTCTTAAAATCGCCCATATTAATGCTCAAAGCATTCTGTCTCACATTCATGAAATTCGACATTTATTTTCCGAGATCTCTCTGCATGCGATCTTAATATCTGAGTCCTGGCTTAAACCTTCCCTTCACTCCTCACTTGTTGATATTGACGGGTACACCCTCTGTCGCAATGATAGACTAGGGAAAAGAGGTGGGGGAGTTGCGATGTATATCAAATCGAACTTAGAGCCCAAAGTCATTCTTCACTCTTCCCCTGATTACAATGCACGACCAGAATTCCTCTTCATTGAAATTTCAGCTAGTTTACAGAGATGTCTCCTGTGCGTGGTGTACAAACCTCCGAAAGTAGAGTATCTTAGTGACATAGAAACACCTTTATTAAGTTTACTGCCGCATTATCAGCATGTTATAGTAATGGGCGACTTTAACTCTAACTTACTTTCTTCCTCATCATCATCATCAGAACTACTGGCATTATTTCACGCATGCAATATGCATGTCTTGCCTTTACAACCAACCCATCACACATCGACGACTGATACACTAATAGACATCATAGCCACGACAAATTCACAGAAAATTATAAACTATGGACAAATATCTGCCCCCGGCATATCAGCCCATGACGTCATATATATCGAATACTCTCTCCAGTGTCCTAGGACTCGTCCTAAATTATTGACGTACCGAAATTTAAAAAATATTAACCAGCAAGCTCTAATTGCAGACGCTATCGAGATGCCGTGGCATGATATTTGGACCCTACGCACAATTGACGAAAAATTGCTTAAATTTAACAATATGATATTAGAACTTTACGACAAACATGCCCCCTTGAAGACTAGACGAATTACTAAATCCCCAGCTCCCTGGATGTCCCACGAAATTCGACTACTGATGGCTGAGAGGGATGCTGCTTTTCGAAAATATAGACGGGACAAAAGTGACGCTAACTTAAGACAATATAAGACATTAAGAAACAAAACGAATCAAAACATTAGGAACGCTAAGTTGCGGTATGCTCGTAGTCTCATTGATCCAAACACAAATGCAAGTGATATGTGGAAACGTATTAGATCAATGGGTCTACGGCAGCCGACAACCAAAGGAGAGAGTATTAACATATCACTGGACGATCTAAACCAACATTTCACATCGTATGCCACACTTAACATAAACACTATGACCAAACAACAAACTATAGATGAGCTCCTATCCACACCTACTCCTTCCCGAGAAAAATTCTTCTTTTCCTATATAATGCCAATCGACGTTAAACTATCCCTGGACCGCATTAGAACTAAGACACAAGGTATAGACAATATAAGTATCGACTTTTTAAAGAAAATACTCCATGTCATACTCCCAACTGTAACCCATATATTTAATGCCTCAATCATGACCTCAACTTACCCCGAACTCTGGAAAAAAGCTATAGTCAGACCAATCCCTAAAATTAAATTACCTGTAACACCAAACGACTTTAGACCAATCAGCATCCTCCCAGTCCTATCTAAGGCCTTGGAGCGCATTGTTCATGGACAATTAACTGATTACCTTAACACACATAACATACTCGACCCACACCAATCAGGTTTTAGGACAGGCCATAGTACGGCAACCGCACTTCTTAAAGTTACCGAAGATGCGCGGGAAGCAATGGACAGTGGCCACATGACAATATTTACACTCTTGGACTTCAGTAAAGCTTTCGACACTGTTGATACTGATATATTAATAGCAAAATTACGCGCTCTGAATCTTTCGGACAATGCTGTTAACTGGCTTGGATCCTAACTTCATGATCGCCAGCAATGTGTATCCAATGCAGAACTTTCCTCATCCTGGCTATCACTGAAGGGTGGCGTCCAACAAGGTTCAGTGTTAGGACCACTTCTGTTCTCTATCTATATTAACGATATATCCACTAGACTTACCTATTGTCGACATCACCTATACGCTGACGATTTGCAAATTTACATTCACTCCCATCCTGACGATGTACATGACACACTAGACAAACTAAATAGTGACCTAGACTCAATTTCCCAATGGTCGAGGAAACATGGACTTAATCTAAATGCTGACAAGACACAGTGCATAATTATAGGACATCGGCGAATCCAAAGCATTATAAATTACGAAAATATCCCTACCATTCTCCTAAATGACAAAAACATCCCCTACAGCTCAGTAGTAAAAAATCTGGGTATCTACATGGACCAACACCTAGACTGGAAAATCCAGGTGAATAATACCTGCAAGAAAGTGTTCTCAATTCTTCACTCCCTAAATAGTTTTAAAAACTTCCTTCCTACAAAATTAAAACAAATACTTGTACAGACTCTTATAATGCCACACTTCGACTACTGCGACATATTACTGACTAATCTGACAACTGATCTATCTGACAGACTACAGCGTGCTCATAATGCGTGCATTCGATTTATATTCAATCTCCGTCGTTATGACCACGTGTCTCCTTCATTTCAGGCCTTATCATGGCTACGCCTAAATGACAGAAGAACTTTACATTCACATACCTTACTATTCCAAATTCTGCACACATATTTACCAAGTTATTTAACAACACGTTTTCAAAATTTATCGGCTCATCACAATTTAGGAACAAGATCACAAGACTCTTCTTTACTTTTGATACCACAGCACAGGACATGTCTATACTCTGAATCTTACACAATATCTATGACTAGAGCATGGAACTCACTTCCCAGTCATGTCAGGGACTGTCAATCGCTATCATTATTTAAATCCAAATTAACTGATATCTTAAGTTCGACACAATGAAAACATTAACTGCATAACAACTATATAGAGCATTCCATTAATAATCATCTAGGAAGCTACTTACTTTATTTTATATCATTTTAATTTTATTATATTCTATGTTTTTGTTAGTATTAGCTAGTATTAGATTACATCATCACTGTATTTTGTTTAGTCTGTATTTTAATATCTTAAAATTGTAATATGTATGTAATTTTTGTATAATTTTACTATTCGCTGGTTGAGTGGAAGAGAAGGCCTTATGGCCTTACCTCTGCCAGCTAAAATAAATCATTATCATTATTATATTTTAGGATGTAGGTACTAGAAAATGTTTATAATAAAGATGAAAGGTTCAACTGAATGGGTATTATTCTTTGCTATAATCGGACATCGATTTTGTTCTTTCACGGCACTGTGGTATTAGTGTTGTGATATTGGTTGCACCTCTGCACTCACAATTCCCACACACACATTCGTCATTCGGGGTATGGGATATTTCGTTATTCTATATTTTGTAGTGGAAGCCGTGTATGGCTAGTGTGTAATGGTGTGCCTCTGCTCCTGATTCTCTTTAGAATATTTTTCTAATAGTCCATATACCACTCTGGGAAGCAAGGAAAAACTTTAATATTATCATGTATTATGTCAAAGTGTACGTGGAATTCATCTAAATAGACTTTAGGTCATATTTCATTCTGTCCTGCTTTGAAGTGATATAAATAATGCGCGATTACATTTTTTAAGATGATTCTCGGTCTGCAAAAGCGTTTATTTAATATTTATATTTTGTATTGTAAATGCCATCTAACGATTTTTTAATGTGACTATTTCTGCATCCACGAAAGTGTTTAAAGGCACAAAAAATAGGGTGCGTGTAGGCAAATAGTTTTCAGAAACTTTTGAAATCTAGAATGGGTTGAAACAAGGAGATGTACTATCTCCTCTATTATTTAATTTTGTATTAGAGTATGCCATCAAATCTCTAGAGGATGAAGAAGGCCTACAACTCAATGGTATTAATAAGCTATTAGTTTATGCTGACTATTTAACTCATGCCCCAAATGGGAGTCAATGATCATTCACGTTTCAATGATTTCTGTTTTACAACTAATCAGAGTCGTGTTTAACGATATATTTATCAGTGTTAAATTTACCATATTAAAGAAAGCTCCTCCTTTTTTAATATTCTGAACTGGTCTGACCATTATTTTGCAGTGACTCAGCCTGTAAGAAATACGGCTACCAGATTGTATATATAGTGCATAGATGTCAACAAATAGCGCTTGCAGGAGTTAATATAAAAACATTTGTAGCAATTTATTATACCACCACAAAAAGAAACCACTGTCTGCATTTTCTTAAATGTATTCTTTCCCAGGTAATAATCCAGAAAAATATAATTGTCATATTTACATCATACGACATCAGAATTGAATTAATATACAGTTTGATGTGTTTCATTTTTTCTCCACTAGAGAGCATTCTTACGATATTGCGTTCCTTTAGCAATAAATAGTATGATCTGGTTGCAGTGATAAACAAAAGAAGCAGATGAAGCGTACCTATCATTTCTCAATTGTTTTCAAACATCGCCGTTTACATTATATATATATATATATATATATATATATATATATATAAATATTTTAAAATAACTACAGTTACATAATGATTTGTGAGTAAACAGCTTAATTTTTATCGTTAAATAGTCCTAGCATATGCCACTCTTTATTTCCAAATTCTCTAGATAAATTCACTCTTCACTTCGTGAGTCGTGAATTTATCGATAATTTGGATAACACTCGTGGCATTACTTATGATAATGTAGTAGCCTACTATTGGCCGATTGCGAGGAGATACTAAAGGACAACGCGTACACACCATTGAGTAACACTAAGAAATTAGGACTGGAAGTAAATATCAATAAAACCGGATATATGGTCACACGTAGAAATATACTATATAATGGAAATGGACAGCTAATGACAAATGAGGGAAATTTTGAGGAAGTGGCTGAATTCAAATACCTAGGAACAATAATCACAAACAGGAATGAGATGCTCAAGGAAATTAAACATAGGCTCCATTCTGGAAATGCGTGCTATTATGCTTTAAAGAGCCTTTTGGTGTCTCAACTCCTTTAAAAAAATCGTTAAACTGAAAATATATAAAACTATTATTCTACCTGTTATATTATATGGATGCGAAACATGCACTCTTACTTCAAGGGAGGAAAGGAGAGTACGAGTATTTGAGAATAAAGTACGAGTACTTAGGAAAATTTTTGGACCAATGAGAGATGAACAGACAGGTGAATGGAGAAGACTGCATAACAATGAACTACATGATCTTTATACGAAGCCAGATATAATAAGGGCAGTTAAGTCTCGTAGAATGCGATGAGTAGGACATGTGGCATGTATGGGGAATGAAAGACGTGCATGGAAGCTTCTTGTAGGAAAACCTGAGGGAAAACGCCTAGTTGGTAGACCAAAAATGAGATGGGAGAATAACATTAACTATGATTTGAGGGAAGTAGATTATACAGGGAATGATTGGAAAGCATTAGTTCAGGATAGGGATGTATGGAGAGATTATATCCGCGCGGACATGAACCTTTGGGTTCGATAGTGCCAGTGAGTAAGTAAATAAGATTATTTTTGCACCGATGCTAACCACGATGAAAAAGAGGTAACTCACAGAAATCACATTTTACTTGGAGGACGGGGACTGAATGACAATTTAAAGTTATTTGATTACAGCAGAGTTTTTGACAAAAAAAGATTATCACCTACTATTGTCTGCATAGCAAAAGGAACAACACTTGAGGAAAACAAATGGGCGGGTATTCCAGGAAGCACATAACTACTGCAGTTACTGCGATTCGTTCAATGCCAAAGCACAGTTCAGCGTAAGCTAAAAAAAAATATATAATGTATTCGATTAATATGATACTATTTGAAGATCTTTATATTGACTATAGTAGATCAGAATACAGTATACACCTAAATGTTTCTCCGTAGGTCAAAGGGTAACTAAAAATTCGCATTTGTTTGAAACTGATCGATTCTTGACACTAAGTTAAATGTCAGTTACGAATATGGCAGCTGTCTAAGGTGATTTACCTCGGTAATAAAATGTGTGATAAAATTATAGAAAGCACCCCAAAGGGATATTATTAAAGAGTTGTGAAAACAGATGGTATTACATGTATTTTGTAACTTTATGGAGCATTATTCTGGCATTGAAGTGAATGATGTGGTTAAATTAACTGCAGAATATACTGGTGAGTCGGAGATTAGTGTTCAACAAATTTGCAGGGAATTAAAATAAACTGGTAATCTCAAAACATTCAACAAGAAGAGGAAAAGGCCTAAACTTGTTTAGGAGTGGTGGTGGATGACTTTGTGAAGTGTGTAATTCGTCGTTATAACGTTCAGTCTCTTTTTTTTTTTAATGAACCATCTTCCTTAAATAAAGTTCTGACTATTGTGAATATAGACGCTGTTTTACCCACTTTTAAGAGATCGAGTTTTCACACACACTTATCAGATATACAATTCTCTATTGTCAAACGAAATACTGTTAATATCATGATAGACAGTTATTTTATTACTATAAATACAGTAGGCCTACAGTTATTTTTATTTAAATGTTTGATTTGAATTAATATTAGCAATTATAATTAAATTTGTTTTCGACATACCATTGTATGTGTTAATACAACCTGCACATTAAAAATTAAAATGATTGTTGTGCATTAATTTATCGGCTTGTAACAAACAGCTGATGAAAGTCGCATGTACGTTTACAATGCTGCGTAACTGGCAGCGCGCTGAGGTATCAATTCAGAGGTCTGGGTTCAAATCCCCGTCCAATCATCTATTTTTCTTTTCATGTCATATTAGGCTTGCATTGCCCAATGTAAATAATTTAATAATAAACACACACATATATATATATATATAATTTTGATAATGATCATTTTCGTTGTATACTAGATAGGTTCGGTGAAGATCTGTTAAAAATTTCAAAAATATTGTCTTGAGAACAAAATCAATATATTTATTCCTTCGTAATTCGCTTATAAAGTCCATATTGTTAAAAAGGATTGCTCCCATATTGAAATAGTCTATTATTTAGAATACACATTCAACCACAAATTCACACCAGATGCTCACCTAACCCACATTACACAATTAACACAATTCAATACTTTACAACCGTAACACCACACTTTATCAAAAACAACCCTACTCTACTATATAAAAAAGTAGTAAGCCCCATAATTCTATATGCATCACCAGCCCTAACCAATATTTCAAGAACACATATCAATAGATTAGAAACCAAGGACAGGAAATTATGCAGGAGAATACATCAATTACCACGTCATCATAGTAACACCTTAACATGATCAAACTTCAGAATACAGCCACTATTACAATATATTAAACATCGAAACAAATTATACAGTATTATCACAAAGCCTCTAAACGACAATTAGTAACAATTTTAATACACAATACACCACCTAATAGAATACTAATGACATAAAACACCTGACTTAAACTAACAAAGACAACACACACGCAAATCGTTAAGCTTAAGCTTTCATATCAATATCTTCTCCAAATATTCCACGAAAACCAAGGACTAATCAAACCTAAAATCTAACACACACAAGCACTTTTCTGACCTTACACACCTGACTATTTTATAAAACAAACAACACCGAACCTCATTTTGAACTCACAAATACTTAAAACCAATAAGTAAGAGGGTAGAAAATGGCGATAAATAAGACCCTAATCTACGGAGTATCCGAAAGGAGCCCAAAATGAATTTGAATAGAACATAATAATTGCTCCATGCTTGTTCAAATGTATTGGAATCACCAACCGTCGTCGCACCTTAACCGCATAGAGAATATGTGGGAAAAAATGAAGGAAAAATGTTGAGATTAAATTCGCCGTTTTCAGCAAAAAATCTCAAAAATATTCATATCTTAATGGAAACATATTAGTACTGTTTAGATCAGGTAGCTAATCCCATCAATGTAAAAATGACTGCGGATATAAGCTTTCCAAACATCTCTATCCTGAGCTAGTGTTTTCCATTCATCCTCTGAATAATATACTTCCCTCAAATCACGGTTAACATTATTCACCCAATTCATTCTTAGCCTACCCACTGGGCTCTTTCCCTTTAGATTTCCTCTTCATTGGAGCACTGTGTTATTCACAGACGAGTCCAGATTTCCCCTGACGCATGTGATGGACGCGTACATGTTTGGAGACGCCGTGGTGAGCAGTACACACCACATGTAATATCCTGGAAGTTGACAGATTCCGACAAGGTTCTTTTATCTGAGGTGGGATCTGTATTGAAGGTCGTACGGATCTTACCATTGTCTGTGGTAACCTTACCGTCGCGCCGTGCAGTACATTGAGCAGATCCTAATCCACCATGTGGTGCCTGCTGCATACGGTGTTGGCCCTGGTGTCCTTCTTATGCACGATATTGCTAGAGAACATGTGACAAGTATCACCATGGATGTCTAGTGAAAGCTGGAAATTCCAGTGATTACTTGGCCTGCCGAGTCCCGGCCTGAATCCCATCGAGACTGGATGGGATATGCTCGACAGACGTGTTCGTGGTCGTCATGTAGTACCTCAGACTCTTCAAGAACTTGAACATGTTCTCTTTGAAAATTGGAACGCATACCACAGAGAGATCTCCGCAGACTTACATGGAGCATGCCATGTAGGTGTCGGGCTGTAATAAATGCTCAGGGAGGGCATACACAATACAGAAGCTCTCCAACACTGATGGAAACCGCCCTATATGACTTCCTTAATGACCGCTACCAATTGTTTTCACTTCCATGTGGACAATTCAATTTCTGTTATGAAAATGAACGGGAATACAATTATGATTTTTTCTGTACTTTAATTGTAAAGAATAAAGATTTATTCGGTGGCATAGTGGTTGCCACTTAGTCTTCCATGCATAGCGGCATGCTTTCAAAAACGTGTTCCGCTAATTATTTTGAACTGTAGATCTATGTGTATATATATATATATAGTAATATAGTTGTAACCTTGGAAAGCCTTCGAATACATCAGCATTTATTATTATTACTATTACTATTATTATTAATATTACTATTATTATTACTATTACTACTATTATCACCATTATTATCATCATTACCACCATTACCACCATCGTCGTTGTCGCCACCATTACCGTCATCGTCATCATCATCGTTATTATTATTATTTTAATTAATACTTAGCAACGTTTTGTTGGCAATACCATCAGCAGTAGAAGCGGTACAGGCTTTCACACGTATTGGTTGAAAAAGAGGGACCAGGAGAATACAAGTCTGGACATGAGAGATGAACAGTCAAGGTAATAACACATTAGCACTGCTTTTTGTTCGCTCCCTAGGTAAAACAATAGTGTTTAATGCCAGCCATTCAGACCAGATGTCCGCCATATTTGTGCAATAAGTGTCTTTTCTTCGGGCCTAATTGCTTATAAATTTTCACAACTAGTTATTCCATATTACAGTGTATTAGAGTTGGACAGTAATTAAATTACATGCTCAATTACAATTAATGTAATTGTGTTAAGTGAATGTAGTTACTCCTCTAAAATACTGTGATTGCAATTGAAGGTCTCAAATATAATTACTTCTTGACGCTAAGTAAATGCATTACAATTACAATCACCGGTAATTTAAGTCATAAAACTTACAATTACATTTATCTGTAACTGTTTCTTAACCTATTTGCCTCAAAAGACGAGGTAGACTCGCCGGCAGTTAAATGGCCTTCAACTCAGAAGACGAGGTACACTCGCTGAATTCTGCTGTTATATATTTTGTAATATTTTGTACATCCCTTGGCGGGGTAGTCTTTTATCAACATTTATGAATGGTAGAGGAATGTGTTTTTGCCTTCACCCTTATTGTGATCTCAAGTACCGTTATCTATTGTTTGTGTTGAATGTCTCAAAATAGACAATATAATTTTACGGTAACTTAAATCCGGTTTCTGGAAAAATGCATTGAACATTTAAACCTGAAGCGAATGGGTAAAAACATAATATTCCAGTTTTGTTATTTCAACATTATCTCGAGTTCCTTCCTGGCATTGGAATAATTGTAACCCACTTCTGAGGTTGGGACGCGTGAAAGGCGGGGTTACGTTGCCCTGATAATACGATCAGTGATGGTGGTGATATAGTGGTGCGCCATGAGAGTCCTTCATCCTAAACATAATCTAAGGTGAATATGAATTATGATAATTATAATGACCATATGAAGAACGGGGACAGTTTGGTTCTTAAAGTTACCTGACATTTCTCTTACAGGCGAGGAAAAACCCTCAAATAAAACCTCACTCAGGAAATTTGTCCCAATCGGGGATCGACGCAATGCCGGATCCGCGGCGTGACAAGGCAGCACGCTACCTCGAGACCACAGCGATAGACACTGTAATTGTAACAGTAATTGAATTACAAATGCCAAACGAAAATGGAGTAATGGCAAAAAGTAAACATTGCATTTTATAAATTCCTTCACCACCGTATGAAGGTCAAATATAGCCACATGTTCGGTCACTACAGCTGAATCCATACGGCATAATCCAACTTGTTAACCATTGAAGCCCAAACACTTCTCTTAGGTGATAATGACGTCACATTGAACTTTACTCCAACTCCTTTATTTATTTTTATGACGCCAATAAATCCATTCTTCTTATGCCATATCGGTATTAAGTAATCTCAATTACAATTAACACAATACTCCAACATTCCCCTTACAAACTTCTAAGACTTGCAGAGGGGACAGCGTTGATAATATTTAGAATTGGAAACCATGTCCGGAAACTTACCGTTTCCGTGCTACAGCCGTTTGAAAATAAGCATTGCCTGAACGTATGTGACGTGCCGTAATAAGTAATAGCTTCGCGATTCTTCTAAATCGAAAATTTCCCAATCAAGTATTCCAAGTCTTGGTGTTTTTTCATCAAATGTCAATTTTTTTGATATTTTGAAAACTGCAAAAACTGATTGTGGAGGGTGTATCTGGTATTATGAATGCAAGTCATGATTCAGTTTGCATTTTGTTTTTTTTTGGTGTTATTAATGAGTTGAATTGTAAAACAAGTGATGTACTCTGTCACGCCTCATAATAAAATTTAAGAGTGGTCGCGTTAAAAACATGTTTTTAAACTGCTGTAGCACGGAAACTGTAAGTTTCCGGATATGGTTTCCAATTATAAATATTATCAACTCAGTCCCCTCTATAAGTCCAAGTAGTTTATACGGGAAATTTTAGAGCACCCTGTATGTAATTGTATGTTTATATCAGCAATATCAATTTACAGTAATTGGTAAGTAATTGTAATTGAAATTACATTTTGCCCAATTCCTCAGTGCATCTAGTGATTTTACAAACTGGAGAGTCTGTCTGTCAGTTAATTACTGTGTCTTCTTTCCTCGAAAAGTAAAGTGATCCCACAACAGGCCCGGAGGCCCTTGGGGTAGTAGGAGGTTAAGGCTCCCACTTTTTCTAGACAATCGGCACTTTATGTCAGCCGGGTTGTCAGCTCTGCGTGACGGCCACCTTTACCCCCAGAACAAGCGTCTGGTACTCATTTACGTTAGAGGCTGAGTCGACCCCAGGGCCATAGTGCCGCCAGAGGGTTTGGTCAGTTTAAAGATCCTGACCCCAACGGGACTTGAATCCTCGACCCTCCGGCTTGTAGCTCAGTGCCTTAACCACTACGCAACGGCGTATAATTTTAATAATAGAACAATATGCCGTATTCTTGCGTATTCTCTGGGAAAACACACATGCTTTATATAAATACGTTATATTTGCTATTTATGTTTTAAAATCAAAAATACATTTTAAAATTGATTCCACTCTATACAGACTACATAATGGACAATTATTATTCAAGTAATTTTTTTAACTTCATATCGTCTCCAGAATTTGATCATAAAAGTGCACTTGTGAACACCATTTGCATTGTGTTCCCTAGACTTTTGAGTTCATGGTAGTAAAATAATTTCTTCTCGTCTCACCATTCCCTTCATGCTATTAAGTCGTTCCGTCCTATCTAATATGCTGCATTTATATGCAAATTTCGACTTTAATTATTACTAAACTTAATAACCTCTTCCCATTATGAATGGATGTTAAAATGCATGGATATGGCCATTTCTTTTCTACTAGCATACCTTTAAAGAACATTGAAAGTGTAATGCAATATCCTATTTAATACACCACTATCTAAGAGAATGGTATTCTTAGTGATTTATTTATATCTTAATTGAAGAATTCATTACTTTAAGTACACCACGACCTGACGTGAAAATCTCTCATTATAAGGAAGAACTCTATAAAATGGTATTTACTCTGCAATAAAGTCCATGAACGTCATTAAATCTTTTCTCAATCTTCTTTATATTACTCATTTCAGTTTCAAAACATTTTACTTTATTACTTCTTTTTCTTTAAAGATTAACTGTTTAACTCCGTTAAATATAACCGCTTAAGATGATCTAATGTAACAGGTAAGTTTATGCAAGAACCACATTGCACAAATGTGTTTATACAGGAATCAAGGAAAGTGAAGAGAGATAAGAAAACAATATGCGAACAAAATTGTAAAATTTGTTTCATGTAATTCTGATATGCAATGAGCAAAAAAGGTAATATATTTCCGGTTATTTTATTTAATGAACACAGTACTGTATATTTATGAATTTATGGGCAGTCTGCTTATTAGTGAAACTATTCACTGAAATTCCATGTTACCAAATCCGTAAAAGTTTTGTTATTCCTGTAATGAGATTTCGATAACCTTTAATGTCGCAATCTGTACTAAAATATGAAGCAAAACGTAATTACAATAATTGTTATTAGACTAGTTTCAAATAAACTCACATTTTATAATTTTATAATACTATAGCATTATAACGAATTCCGAATGAATTGAAGCTATTGAGGTTGTTCTCATGAAAATATGTTCAACAAATTTAGCATACATTCACCGACCCTATATAGTAGACATCGAAAATGAAAACCAAAATTGATATATATATATATATATATATATATAAATTTTTAAATGTTTACAGATCTTTCTGTGCCTAAAGTTTTATTTTCTTTCTCCACTCGTCTCTATCCATCTATCCCATGCCCTCCAGTCCTCTTCTTCTCATTCCAGTTCTTAATTCTTGCATCCACGAGTTTCGACGTCTTCCTTTCCTTCTCCTTCCAGGTGTACACCATTCCATTGTTTTTCTGGGTAACCTTTCTTCTTGTATATAATTGTAGACTTTCACGGCCGGCGTCTTGATCCATATTTGGTTCGTCTTCCGGGCTTATAGGCCGTGGTCTGGTTGTCTTCTTACTCGACGTTTCATCTACTGCTGCGGTAGACATCATCAGGAGATACTGCGTGCTTTCTGTGAACTCCTCAACAGTCGGCTGCAGACTGGTGGTAGGTCGTTGGAAACTGTCTCTCTGTTTATAGCTCAACCCCGGGTGGAGGGGAGGTTTTGTCTGCGCGCACCGAGTTGTGCGCTGGATTTGTCCCCGGTGCCGAAGTCATAAGCGTCGTTGTCGTTTAAAACAGTGCTTGGGATCCCAAATTTGTTTTATCTTCCTGGTTTCTTCTTTTTTGTTGAAGGAATTTTTATGTTTGTATATTTCTATGGCTTCTCTGTATAGTCTGGTGTAGTAATGTGATGTTTGTGATAATACCTGGGTATCTTCGAAACATCTTCTAATATGTTGTTGGTTTGTTCATCCTGTGTTCCGCTACTGCCCGATTTTTCATTTTGTTTTTCAACCTGCAGTGTCTCAATAGTGTTTCTTGTAATCGTGTGTTGATCATTCTCTTTTTGTGGCCCGATGTACACCTCTCCACAACTGCAAGGGATACTATATATACCGGCATGACTCAAAGGATCTCTAGTGTCCTTTTGGCTGGGCGCAGTATAATTTCTGATTTTTTGTGTTGTGTTTTTGTAAGTTTTGTTGCTATTTTGTATTTCTTTAATAATCGGCCATTTTCGTCTCTGTAGTTGTTTTGATATAAGGTAGTTACACCTTACCATTTATCTCTTCCTTGTTTTCTGTTTTTGGGGCCTATATTTCTTTGGATTTATGGCTCGAACTAAAATCTGTTTTACTGTAGCCATTGGTAAGAAAAGCTTGCATGAGATATTGATTTCTTTTCTCTTTTCTTCTTGCAGATACTGTGGGTTCCGAAATCGCTTTTGGCTCGTTCAACCAGGGTTTTTATTATCCCGCGTTTTTGTCTAGGATGGTGGTTAGACTGTTTGTGTAGGTATCTGTCTGTGTGAGTATTTTTCCTGTAAACCTTGTGTCCAAGTGTCATGTCTTGGTTTCGGATTACCAAAACATCCAAAAACGGTAGACTGTTGTCATGTTCCTTTTCCAGGGTGAATTGGATGCTGGGACAAATCCCATTTATGTGCTTCTTGAAGTTATCTAGTTCCTCCTCACCGTGTTCCCAAATGACGAAGGTGTCATCCACATATCTTAGCCAAACTGTGGGTCTTAAGGTAGCATTCTCCAAAGCCTGTTTTTCAAATTTTTCCATGTAGAAATTTGCTATTACGGGACTTAATGGACTTCCCATGGCCACGCCGTCTATCTGTTCGTAGAATATACCTCTCCATTGAAAATAAGATTCTGTGAGACATATGTTGTAGAGCGCCGTTATGTCTGGAGGAAAGAGTTCTTGTAAGTATGTCATAGTTTTTCTCCGATAGGTACCTTAGTGAATAATGCAACCACATCGAAGCTTAGTATTATGTCATTCGGCTTGAGTTTCATAGTGTCTATTTTTTCAATGAAGTGTGTGGAGTCTCTTACAAAAGTATCGGTTTTACCAATATATGGTTTCAGCAGTGAGGCGAGATACTTGGCAAGTTCGTATGTAGGTGAACCAATGGCCGAAACAATAGGTCTGAGTGGTGTTCCTTCCTTGTGTATCTTAGGTAATCCATACAATCTAGGTGGCAATGCTTCTGGATGAAGACATAAAACATAGATTGTGCAAATCAGAAGCATTGCCACCTAGATTGTATGGATTACCTAAGATACACAAGGAAGGAACACCACTCAGACCTATTGTTTCGGCCATTGGTTCACCTACATACGAACTTGCCAAGTATCTCGCCTCACTGCTGAAACCATATATTGGTAAAACCGATACTTTTGTAAGAGACTCCACACACTTCATTGAAAAAATAGACACTATGAAACTCAAGCCGAATGACATAATACTAAGCTTCGATGTGGTTGCATTATTCACTAAGGTACCTATCGGAGAAACTATGACATACTTACAAGAACTCTTTCCTCCAGACATAACGGCGCTCTACAACATATGTCTCACAGAATCTTATTTTCAATGGAGAGGTATATTCTACGAACAGATAGACGGCGTGGCCATGGGAAGTCCATTAAGTCCCGTAATAGCAAATTTCTACATGGAAAATTTTGAAAAACAGGCTTTGGAGAATGCTACCTTAAGACCCACAGTTTGGCTAAGATATGTGGATGACACCTTCGTCATTTGGGAACACGGTGAGGAGGAACTAGATAACTTCAAGAAGCACATAAATGGGATTTGTCCCAGCATCCAATTCACCCTGGAAAAGGAACATGACAACAGTCTACCGTTTTGTGGATGTTTTGGTAATCCGAAACCAAGACATGACACTTGGACACAAGGTTTACAGGAAAAATACTCACACAGACAGATACCTACACAAACAGTCTAACCACCATCCTAGACAAAAACGCGGGATAATAAAAACCCTGGTTGAACGAGCCAAAAGGATTTCGGAACCACAGTATCTGCAAGAAGAAATCAATCATCTCCATGCAGCTTTTCTTACCAATGGATACAGTAAAACAGATTTTCGTCGAGCCATAAATCCAAAGAAATATAGGCCCCAAAACGAAAACAAGGAAGAGATAAATGGTAAGGTTTACCTACCTTATATCAAAACAACTACAGAGAAAATTGGACGATTATTAAAGAAATACAACATAGCAACAACCTACAAACCAACACAAAAAATCAGCAATATACTGCGCCCAGCCAAAGACACTAGAGATCCTTTGAGTCATGCCGGTATATATCGTATCCCGTGCAGTTGTGGAGAGGTGTACATCGGTACAACAAAGAGAATGATCAACACACGATTACAAGAACACATGAGACACTGCAGGTTAAAACAAAATGAAAAATCGGCCGTAGCGGAACACTGTATGAACAACCAACAACATATTATAAGATTTGAAGATACCCAGGTATTATCACAAACATCACATTACTACACCAGACTATACAGAGAAGCCATAGAAATATACAAACATAAAAATTCCTTCAACAAAAAAGAAGAAACCTTGAAGATAAACAAAATTTGGATCCCAGCACTGCTTAACACGACAACGAAGCCTATGACTTCGGCACACGGCAATACAGCGCACAACTCGGTGCGCGCAGAAAACCTCCCCTCCACCCGGGGTTTAGCTATAAACAGAGAGACAGTTTCCAACGACCTACCACCAGTCTGCAGCCGACTGTTGAGGAGTTCACAGAAAGCACGCAGTATCTCCTGATGATGTCTACCGCAGCAGTAGATGAAACGTCGAGTAAGAAGACAACCAGACCACGGCCTATAAGCCCGGAAGACGAACCAAATATGGATCTTTCTTCTTGTATTTGCCGTACGTTCACATACCGATTTAGTTGCATATATCTTATATAATCTACAATTCAATATCTAATATTCATTATTCCTCGTTTGACAGTATTCCTTAATTTTTTTTGTAATTTTGAACATCTTGCTGCTCTCCTTATGAAATTAATTTCCATCGACATAAGTTTTGTTCTAAGTTCTTGCTGAATTTACAAACGTCAGCCTCATTATATATATATATATATATATACATAGTAATTCTGCCCGAAGGCAGGTCCTTCACTGCAATCATAGCATTTTCATGCTATGCTTGCAGCTTTACTAGGGAATTGTGTAGGTGTGGTAGCTTTCCGTTGCTTTCCACACCTGTGAAGGATGATGATGATGACGTTGATGATGATAATGGCCATATGATTTCGGGGACCGTTTGGGCCTTAAAGTTTTCCTGACATTTGTCTTACAGGTGAGGAAAAACCCCGATAAAAACCTCACCCAGAAAAATTGTCCCGACCGGGGATCGAACCAGGGCCCGCTGCGTGACAAGGCAGCCCGCTACCTCGAGACCACAGCGGTGCACTATATATATATATATATATATATATATATATAACTTCATAATAAGCATCATCAGAATTTACTAATAGCTTATTAACACTATTGAAAAGAAGGCCTTCTTCATCCTCTAAAGATTTGAAGGCATGTCCTAGTACAAAATTGAATAGTAGAGGAGATAGAACTAACTAACTAACTAACTCACTGGCACTATCGAACCCGAAGGTTCATGGCCGCGCGGACATAAGCTCTCCATACATCCCTATCCTGAGCTAATGCTTTCCAATCATACCCTGTATAATCTACTTCCCTCAAATCATAGTTAATGTTGTTCTCCCACCTTATTCTTGGTCTACCAACAGGGCGTTTTCCTTCTGGCTTTCCTACAAGAAGTTTCCATGCACGTCTTTCATTCCCCATACGCGCAACATGTCCTGCCCATCGCAGTCTACGAGACTTAACTGTTCTTATTATATCTGGCTTCCTATAAAGAACATGTAGTTCATTGTTATGTAGTCTTCTCCATTCACCTGTCTGTTCATCTCTCTTTGATCCAAAAATTTTCCTAAGAACTTTATTCTCAAATACTCGTAATCTCCTTTCCTCCCTTAAAGTAAGAGTCCAGGTTTCGCATCCATATAATATAACTGGTAGAATAATAGTTTTATATATTTTCAGCTTAACGTTTTTTGAAAGGAGTTGGGACATCAAAAGTCTCTGCAATGCATAATAGCATGCATTTCCAGAATTGAGCCTATGTTTAATTTCTTTTTGCATCTCATTCCTATTTGTGATTATTGTTCCTAGGTATTTGAATTCAGCCACTTCCTCAAAATTTCCCTCATTTGTCATTAGCTGTCCACTTCCATTATATACTGAATTTCTACGTGTGACCATATATTTAGTTTTACTGATATTTATTTCCAGTCCTAATTTCTTAGTGTTACTCAATAGTGTGTGCGTGTTGGCCTTTAGTATCTCCTCGCTATCGGCCAGTAGTACTATATCATCAGCATAAACTAACAGCTTATTAATACCATTGAGTTGTAAGCCTTCCTCATTCTCTAAAGATTTAATGGCATGCTCTAGTACAAAATTAAATAGTAAAGGAGATAGTGCATCTCCTTGCTTCAACCCATTCTGGATTTCAAAAGTGTCTGAAAACTGTTTGCCTACACGCACCCTACTCTTTGTGCCATTTAGACACATTCGTATAAGTCTAACTAACTTTTTAGGAATTCCGAACTCCAGCAGGATACTATATAACTTCTCCCTCTTAATTGAATCATATGCTTTTTTGAAGTCTACATATAGTTGATGTACAGTACCATTATATTCCCATTTCTTCTCTAAAATCTGTCTTAAACTGAAAATCTGATCTGTTGTAGACCTGTTTCTTCTAAATGCACATTGAATCCTAGAATGTCATCAATATAGGGAGTAAGTCTGCTTACTAATATATTTGTTAAAATTTTGTACGAAGTTGAAAGTAATGAGATGCCCCTGTAGTTGTTGCAATCTGTTTTATCTCCTTTCTTATAAATTGGTATGATAATTGATTCCTTCCATTCATCTGGAAGAGCTTCTTTTTCCCAAATCTTACTAAGCAACTAGCGTATCTTGTCCATCAATTTTTCTCCCCCTGATTTTATCAGTTCTGCTGGGATCTCATCTGAACCTAATGCTTTATACATCTTCAATTTTTCAATCGCCATTTCAACCTCTAATGCACTTGGCTCTGCGACTAGCATTTCTGCTGTCTGTAAATTATCCTCCTCAATGTCCTGTTCTGTATGTACATTTAATAGCTGATTAAAGTAACCTTTCCATCTATTTAATATACTCCTAGAATCTGCAATCATATCCCCATTTTCATTCCGAATTATGTTTGTTCTAGCCTGAAACCCTTTCTTCTCTATACTAATTCCCTGATATAATTCTCTAATGTTCCTATTTTTGCATTCATTTCAAGATCATTAATCTTCTCTCTCAAATATTCCCTCTTTTTACTCTTTAGTAACTTGGTGGTTTCCCGTCTAACACTACCCAATTGCTCTAAATTTACCTCATTTGGCTCGTGTAACCATTTCATTTTTGCTAGCTTTCTTTTCTTTACAATGTCGACACATTCCTCATCAAACCATTTCTTGTTTTGCCTCTTTTTTAAACAACCAATGCTTTCTGATGCTGACAATTTAATAGTATCTCTTATAGCCTCCCATTCTTTATTTATATCAGTTTCTTCTTCGTTTGCCACATTGTCATCTGAAGATTCCAGTACTTCAAATCTATTAGCAATTTTGATTTGGTATTCTTGTCGCATTTCATCATTTTTCAAGTTTTTTAATTCATATTTTACAGAATCATCATTAGCGTTCGTTCCTCTCATAAGCGATAGCCGTTGTCTGATTTTCACTCTGACCAGATGATGATCCGAATTGCAGTCTGTCCCTCTAACTGATCTAATATCGATGATGCTACTGTGCCAGCGTTTATCCACTAATACATGATCTATCTGGTTCCAAGTTTCTCCATCTGGGGACGTCCAGGTGTATTTATGAATATCCTTATGCTGAAATGTTGTGCTCTTAACAATGAGATTCTTCGATGTGGCAAATGTGACTAATCTAACGCCATTGTCGTTACTATCTTCATGAAGACTGAATTTGCCTATTGTTGGTTTGAATATATCTTCCCGCCCCACTTTTGCATTAAAATCTCCTAAGACAATTTTCATATGATATCGTGAAAGGCTATCAAATAAGCATTCTAATTCTTCATAGAACTCATCCTTGATCTTGTCATCTTTATCTTCTGTGGGGGCATGTACATTTACAATTATAAAATCATGTCGTTTACCCTTTAGAATTATGTATGATATCCTATCACTAACAAACTTAATATCTCGGATAGCGGATAGGATCCTCCTTCTGACTAAAAAACCCGTTCCAAATGCAGGTCTTTCTGCACCCCCGTAGTATAACGCAAAGCTTCCTGATTCCTGACTACCTTCTCCTAGCCACCTAACTTCCTGTAAAGCGACTATATCCAAGGGCGATTTATCCAATTCCCGCGTTAATATCTCTAGTGCCCCGCTATTGTATAAAGTCCTAACATTCCATGTTCCTAGGAACATGTCCCTGTGTTTGAGCCTTTGGCATGGGTTCCCTGTAGTAGTCCCCGCCCGGAGAACCGAATGGGGGACAATTTGACCTCCGGAAAATTTTACCCCAGATGAACCCATGTCCGCATTTCTTGACTGTTGTATTTTTACGGTGAAAGATCGTCAGTCTTTCGCCCAAGGTACTTTTTTCGTCTGGCTTATCACCTTCGACCAGTCCGGCATGGGTAACCCTATCGGCAGCAATGCTACCGCCGGCATAGCTCTCAGGATCATTTAAGCACGCAAGCCACTCCACCACGACAAGGTAAAGATACCATGGAGGGGTAGAGGAGATAGTGCATCTCCTTTTTAAAGCACTGTGCATTAAGAAAATATCTAAATCTGCATCCCGCACCCTATTCAATGTGCCATTTAAAAATATTCGATTAAGTGTAATTAGCATTTTAGGAATTGCGAACTCCGGCATGATGCCACGAAACTTACCCATCTTCATTCAGTCGTAAGCGTTTTAGAACTCTACATACAGTCGATGCACAGTGCCATTATATCCTCATTACTTTTCTATAACAACCTTACAAGTTACTAAAATTCAGATCCATTATTATTAGACCTTGAAAATCCACAATGATGCTTACTTATTACGCCGTCATTACAGAATTAAGTCTGGAACTGATATATTTATTAGAAATTTGTACAAATTTGACAGTAGTGACATCCACCCTCTGGTAATTGAAATCAGTTTTATTTCCTTTCTTATAGATTGATACGATAACCGATTTTTTCCATTCGTTTGGAAGATTGTTTTTTTCTTTCTTTCTTTTTTTTTTGCAAATCGTACTAAATAACTAACGTACCTTATCATCAAATTTCCTCCATCAGATTTTATCATTTCTGCTTGAATCGCATCTGAATCCGATGCTTTACACATCTTTAATTTTTCGGTGCCATTTCAATTGTACATAATTAAAAGTGTTTCTTCTGGTTCTTGATAAAGTTGATGGGGTCCCAGTTTCAATCCAGATCATAGAGTTTTTTTTCTTAAAGGAAATTATTCTTATGATCGCCCATGGTCTGGATTTAGGTTACATTTGAGGAATTTCCTGGACCTAGATTATGATTCATCACCTATCGTACCACTGGGGTAACATAACTCTGCCCTCCATGGCAATCAGCTTAAGAAGTGGATTATAATTCCGCCTTACCAGGAGACAATATCATAAATGTCTTAAAGACAACCTGGTGGCATTGGCAAAAAGAAATGATAATACCAACATAAAATATTTGTTATAAGATAAAATATTAAAAATATATACCTGTTAGCAGGTGCCGTCGCCCACAACTGTGTTAAAATATTATATTTAAAATTTTATCTGGAGGTATTTCGGAAGTTAACTTCCATCATCAGCAGAGTTAGTGTCCGCGCTACTAGTCGACGTTGTTGACTTGAAGTGTCGTGAGAAGCTGCTTACTTTTTTGACGATCTCGTAATAATGGTTTGTGCGATTGGTGTGTGTTCTCATTGAGTAGTAAGGTGTTGTTTATTTCCTCTATAATTTCAAGGTCTTCAAATATATTAATCTTTGCTCGAATTTTTTTATTTGTGAACTACCGTTAGTGTGTTTTCTATTGTGTCCATTTGGTGACCAGCGTTAATGAGATGTTTGGTATAGCTTGATTTATCGCCCGAGTGCACGAAATATTTGAGGTGTTACTTATATCTTGTGCCTACTTGTCCTGCCTATATAAAACGTATTACTAGGGCTCGGATATGAAGTTAGATTAAGTGCACTCTTACTATACATAATATAGCTTGATGAGAGAGTGGTAGGGATTGTTGTAGCACCAGTCTGACTAGTATGGCATTTGTGCTGTACTGTTTACAGGAAGTATTGGCGGGTAATGAAATAAGTAGCTAATTGTGGATTACAAGTTTATTTTGTTGCGTAAAATATTTTTTTTGAACTTTTTTAATTAAACGCTACAGTACAACAAAAAGTTTAAAAAAGTATTATTTCCGTACATTAATTCTCTTTGTGCATCTATAAATACAATGCTGCATATATTATTACAAAAAATAACAAGCTCATTATTTCTGCACAATTATTTTCTTCGTACAGTTTTAAATAAAGAGGTAACACAAAAAACGTATCTGCATTGTGCATAATATTTTTAAAACCCTGTTAGTAAACTCGTTTCGCTTCTGTAGAGCTGTTACAATGAACAACAATGCATTTCTGTACAGTTTGAAAAGACAAACTTCTTCGGTGACTGTTCAAGCAAAGTTCATATTTAGAACAACTCATTTCTACTTCAATTGAGGTAACAGGTGCAAAACGAAAGTACGGCACATCACAGGTACCTAACATGGAGACAGTACATGCGTTCTTGTTGTCCATTACAAAATCCTTTATACTGCAAATAAATGAGTATCCAGGGGTTTTCAGCAATGCACTTTGCAATTTCTGTTTTGCAATTTCAGATGCCAAAACTACCTCCTGTTTCATCAAAATGTCGCGATAAAATTTCTACCAGTTTTATGGAATCAATCAATGCTATATGTGAAGATTCCATTTTTTATTATTATTAAAGGTATATCTTTGTAGACGTTGTTGATCTGCGACAGTATTTTTAATGTATTTCAGAACGTCTTCATAACAAGGAGATATTATTTATCATAAGTAATGCCACGAGTGATTTCCAAATTATCGATAAATTCACGACTCACGAAGTGAGGAGTGAATTTATCTAGAGAATTTGGAAATCAAGAGTGGCATTTGTTAGGACTATTTAACGAATAAAATTAAGCTGTTTACTCACAAATCATTATTTAACTATAGTTATTTTAAAATATTTATATATTTAATGTAAACGGCGATGTTTGAAAACAAATGAGAAACGATAGGTACGCTTCATCTGCTTCTTTTGTTTATCACTGCAAACCAGATCATACTATTTATTGCCAAAGGAACGCAATATTGTAAGAATGCTCTCTAGTGGAGAAAAAATGAAACACATCAATCTGTATATTAATTCATTTTTGATGTCGTATGATGTAAATATGACAATTATATTTTTCTCGATTATTACCTGGGAAAAAATACATTTAAGAAAGTGCAAACAGTGGTTTCTTTTTTTGGTGGTATAATCAATTGCTACAAATGTTGACATGTAAGCACTATTATATACAATCTGGTAGCCGTATTTGTTATAGGCTCAGTCACTGCAAAATAACGGTCAGACCTGTTCAGAATATTAAAAAGGAGGAGCTTTGTTTAATATATGATAATCCTAACACTGATAAATATTTCGTGAAACACGACTCTGATTGGTTGTAAAACAGAAATCATTGAAACGTGATAGGTCATTGACTCCCATTTGGGGCATGAGTTAAATAGTCTGTGTAAAGTTGTTTCAAAGGAAATTTTCTTCTCGTATATTTCTCAAAAAAATATATAAGCTGGATTTTGCACTTTATTGAAAGGAATATTCGCAGAAACCATCGTTTCGCATAAATCCTTGTAAAATTCACGATGATTACAAGTGTCTGAAACTCCTTGACTGTATCTCATCGTCAAGCTTATGTTTTACATTCCCAATGTGTGTTTTAGATTTGCAATGGCTTTTTATAAAAATTCTTCTCTCCCCCTTCAACTCTACATTACACAATTTACAAAATATTTCATCTTCTTTTAGGCAAAAATACTCAGGGCCATTCTCACGTGCAAGTGAATTCATCTTCTGTGTGTTTGGATTCCAGCATGTTGTAATCATTCATCAGATCGTGCTGATCGGTATTATGACTTGACTGCATACTTGTAGCAGCACAGCAAAGACGCCACTGACTGTGGCACTGCGCACGGCACATGACTAACTACCTGTGTAGTTAACGGTTTGAAAGCGAAACGGCAATGAAAAGGCAATGAAGTCCGAGCTCTACTTATTACAATCTTTACATGCTAGTTTATAAACCCCCTTATTAAATTTGTTGTGCTGTTCTATATCATTATGTATTATGTTGTTTAATTTGTTTTCGGTTTTATAAGTTATGTTTAAGTTTTTATTTATTATTTCAAAGTTCTAGCTAGTTTTGTGGTTTCAATACCTGTGTATATTAATGTAATCCATGTTTTATTATTAACAGATTCTCTTTTAAAATTTGTTATGTTATTAATGTCATTTTTTGCTCTTTTTTTTGTTTTTTATAATTGTATCTATGATTTTGGGGTTGTAATGGGTAGTGACGTGTATATAAAGTCTACTACCCAATTCTCATCCTCACGAGTTATATACACGTCACTATCCCTTACAACTCTCGTGATACAATCCGTTTTCACAAACGAGGCTCTGAGGACCGAGTCACTGCCGTATAACCGTTCCATCGGGTACGGAGTAAATGCGGTATGCTAATGTCTGTCCAGAGACTAAAATGCAGCAGCCCTATCACTGGAATATTTAGCGTCGGGTCAGTAACCCATCATAAGGAACCTCAACTTTACTTGCAAGTCTCAACACGAAGAAATCCAGAATGGATGCAACATGTTCATCAAATGGAAGATCACAGATTCGATACTAATGTTAATATATCAACCTGCAGGAAGAAGACCAGGACGTCCACTCAAAAGACTTTTGGATGGTGTTTCTCTTGAGGCCGAACAGGTCAAAAAATGGCCTAAATTTGTGAGTGTACTATGATGATGAAGATTTTCTGTGATTTGTTATTGAAACCGTTGCTTTTTGCTTTTCCAGATAACATTTTAAATATATTTTAAGATAGTTGAGGACGACGGCACCTGCCAACAGGTACATTTTAATTTTTATTTTATGACTATTCACGTAAACGCTATTTGATATGTATTTTTATAAATATTATTTAACTTTAACACCATTTTTATAAAATAAAATGAATTAAAAAGTCGGCCGCGGTGGTTATGTTATTTGCCACTTGTTCCGGGTTTAAACCCGGCCGGAATTGATGGAAAAATCCAAGGAACAAGTCCTTCGGAAGGGATTTTAAAACGAAAATCCGGGTCTGAAGATTTTCAGGCACGTAAAAGAACCACATGCTTGAATGAAGGGGCCTCTCTTCAAAATTTACTGACAGTTACCCTTCCTAGTAATACCTTAGTTGCCCACTAGGGTGTCTCACTGAGGCGCTATGCCGATCACTCGCTGACATCTATGGGTAAATAAGAGTAACTAATTTAGCTTACTTAAATCCTCAAACGGAGAAGAACGGGGTATATCGATATAAATTAATTATTATTGATTGCTGAAGTGATATCGGTGAGGTGTATAGATTAGCTTTTAATTCACTTTGATGATCTTGAAGTAGATTTCCGGGCTGTACGCCATGGTCTCGAGGTTTGAAGTTCCCCACGTTCCGCCAGAGACTGCGTCTGGCATCCTCAAGGGTTACAGCCCGAAAATTTTCTTCAAGATCATCACAGCAACTCCGGCCGTGAAAGCCTAAGTCAATACATAAATTCTTAACTTTGTTTTTTGAACTATGTAATAGTTCGGCAATCATTGATATAGGTGGAAGGGAATTCAATGTTCTGGCAAGTGAAAATGTAAGAGGTATTGAATAATAGGCCTGCACAGTGTGATAAGGAAGCTAGTGACAGTCATGTTGATAGGTTTTCAATTTTTTAAGTCTTTTTGGCTATTTTATATTTCAGCTCTTTAGCGAATTACGGTAAGTTGGCTGTACGTACCCGTAATAAATAAATATATAATGTGGACCCTTCTGTTTTAGTGGACCCTGTTAATATCTTCTTTAATTCGTACTGCCCTCGAACAGATAATATTTTTAATTCTTCCCCTCATCAAATTTGACGGATTCGAAGCCAGTTTATTTTATCCATTGTGCGAAGAAGAATTTATTTGTGATATTTATGAAAATAACCACTTTAAAAGTTTTTCAAGCTAAGAATCGGTTCACAATTTCTGCTATTGAATATTACAAATGTTGAAAATCTCCTTCCTTTATTGTATTATGTAGATGCTGTTTTAATATACTGACTGGTTTGGTTTGATATTGTGACATGGTGGCTGTATAAAATAATTAAACATAACAAAGGAACATGGTTAATGTGGGCCCCCTAGATCCACTTTCCACGAATACGTATATTTTATCAATGAGGATGCTATCTGCAAAAACCATTCACTTAATTAATTTTATGTAGTATCCTTGTAATTTTACTAAATCCAATGACCGTCGCTATTTGCAGTTGAATGTCGTGTGAATATTATAAATATAATCAACAATAATTTATAAAATATTAAAGGAATATCAACGTTTTTAGTTATGATTAGTCATGAAAATTTTCAGATTAATCTGTGCCTGTCTGTATAAATTAAGAGAGTAAATAAATACTTGTTTTAAAAAACTAAAACGACACGCTTTATTAGAAAACCGAACAAAAAAATGAAAAAATAATTTTAATTTCCAACACGCTTGGGATAAAATTAAAGTGGTCAACAAAAAAATCATCTCCAACACATATAGAATAAATCTAGAGTTATCAATAAAAAGAAAATCATTTTACCATCAAAAGCGTGGGGTGCTCTATATCAAATAATATATATGATAATAAACATATATTGGTAAACGTAAAGCCTCTAAGAAGAAAGTGTAAAAATCATAAAAAGCACCCCACGCTTTTGATGGTAAAATTATTTTCTTTCTGTTGATAACTCTAGTTTTATTCTATATGTGTTGGAGATGATTTTTCTGTTGACTACTTTAATTTTATCCCAAGCGTGTTGGAAATTGAAATTATTCTTCATATTTTAGTTCGGTTTTCTAATAAAGCGTGTTGTTTTAGTTTTTTAAAACTATTATTTATTTTTATTTTAGTTTCAATATTTTACAGAATAAGGTAAAAACGTAAATATCTTTAAATTCGATACTATTGTAGTATGAACTAGAAGCATTACTCTTCTAAAAAATCCTCCTAGCTGGATTTGAAACAGCGACCTATGGATTACTGAAATTATATACCACTACAGTTCACCGCTCTACGAAATGAGCTCTTACAACTATTGACTAAAAAGTCGACAAGTCCGCAACCTAATATACCAGTTTTCATTTGTTTTATTTTATGATGATTCTGGCCAGGATTTTAGAAACAAAATATGATATTATTGTAGTGTCACGGGTCCTTTACACGTATGCAAAGTTTAAAGTCGATCCAATGTTTCTAAGTGGGTGAAAATCGTGGTCAAAGATTACGTTACATCGATATAAAGACACGTTTTTCGATTTTCTGATGATTCTGGCCAGGAGTTTAGAAACAAAATGAAATTATCGTATTGTCACGGGTCCTTTACAAGTATATATAGTTTCAAGTCGATCCAAAGATTTTAAGTGGGTAAAAATCGCGTTAAAATATTCCGTCATATTTATAGATACAGGTCAAGCTAATATAAAGCGTGTAATATACTTAAAACTAGACTAAAAGCCAAGGTGGACTCTGAGATCTACTTTATCCGAACATGGAGGTTAAGGCGGACCTTTTTTATAGTTTAAAAAGTTTATAAATTATGAAGATGTTTTCATATTTGAATAACATTACAATGTCATTCCATAGCTACAACACTAATGATAATACTGAGCAATATAAACTTTTTTTTTGTCCCAGAAAGAATAATATGTGAGTCTGATAGTATTTGTTCTCCCGAATTCAAATATGATATCGGGTTTTCTCCATCACACAAGGTTTCCGAGAGACAGGCGTTTATAATTTCAAACACTTTAATATTTTCTACATTCGTAACTTACGATATTGAACATTAGGACTCACCTAGAAAGTAAGAAATGACGATTTTCTGCTATATTTCGCCTATGGAGCATTATTTTGTTATTAAGTTCTACAAGATTTGGAAAATAAATATTATGAAAATTTAATCAATATTTTCAATATAAAGCTAATTACAAGATATGTGGATGACGTATTGATTATTTATGAAAATGAGAAGAGAAAATAAAAGGAAACCTTGCTAGAACTTAACAATATGCATCATAAAATAGAATTTACAGAAGAGATAGAACTTAATAACAAAATAAACTATCTAGACTTTACCATAAACGAAAAACATAGAAAAGAAGAAACTTGAAATAAGTATTTTCCGCAAATCTACAAATAATATGCTCACCATCAATAAAAAAATCTAGACACCCACACCAACATAAAATTAGCACATTTAATAATTTAATTAACAGAATGTTAAAGCTACCCCTAAACGAAACAAATTACAACAAATAATTACAATACATTAAAAACATGAAAAAACAACGGTTTCAACTAACAAATCATGATAAGCTTATAAAGAAACAAAAAAGAAAAAATGATATAAATGATATAACTAAACTTGAAAGAGAATATGATAATAATACAACATGGGTAACATTAACATACACAGGAAATGAAACAGCAAAACTGGCCAGAACTTTGAAAAAATAAATAAAAACATTAGCATAGCTTATAAAACAGAAAACAAATTAAACAACATAATATACAATAGCATAGAAGAACACAGCAAATATAACAGTAAGGGAATCTACAAACTAATATGTAAAGATTGTAATACATTTTATATTGGCAGGACAAGCAGAAACTTTAATACAAGATATAAGGAACACCTAAAAGATTTCATGTACTTGATTGAAAAATCAAGCTATGCCAAACATCTTATTAACACCGGTCACCAAATGAACACATTAGAAAATACTCTCACGATAATTCACAGAGAAAACATTCCGGCAAAGATATATATATATATATATATATATGAAGACGTCTAAATTATAAAATAAATAAACATGTTACTTCTTAATGAGAACGCACCACAGTCAAACAATCCATTGTACGAGATCATCAAAAACAAGTCAGTTGCTGCTACAGACACTTGGAGTCTACGTCGTCATAAACAACAACGAGTAGCAGAAACTCATCCTGCTGATGACGGAAGTTAACTTCCGAAAGGTCTCCAGTTAACATTTTATATGCATCATTTTAACAACATTGAGGACTATGGCACCTTCCAACAGGTACAATTTAATTTTTAACTTTTATCTTATGACTATTTACCTCAACGGAATTTGATATGAATTGTATTAGCATCAACCCTTCTGGCTTCTAGACTCCTTAATTATAATATATTTGTGATCATTATAGGCCCTATGAACATAAACCTAAATCACTGAACAACTCTCCCCACAGATTCTCAATCCATCAGTCACCACTGCATATGATGGTATTATTTTTTCAATGCCACCACATTGTCATTTTTCTATTCCGATATTCTCTCTCTCCTGGAATGGCGTTATTGTAACCCACGTCTACGGTTGGGGCGCTTGGAAGGCGGAGTTACGCTGCCCCGATGACATATGGTAGGTGATGGTAATGGTAATGATGCGTCAGGAGAGGCCTTAATCCGAAACGTAATGAATATGTTAATAATAATAATAATAATAATAATAATAAATAATAATAATAATAATAATAAATTAATATTAATAATTAATAATAATAATTTAATATAATAATAATAATAATAATAATAATAATAATAATAATAATAATAATAATAATAATAATAATAATGAAGTCCAGATGATGTTCGAGGACAGTTTGGGCCTTAGAGTTTCCTGGCATTTGCTTAAAGGTGAGGTAAAACCCCGAAATAATCCATTACCAGGAAACTTGTCCCGACCGGCCTCCGATGACCGTTTGGACCTTAAAGTTTCCTGACATTTGCTTACAGGTGAGGAAAAATCCTGAAAAAAAACATCACCCGGAAACTTGTCCCAACCGGGGATCGAACCCGCGCCCGCTGCGTGACCAGCATTCTACTTCGAGACCACAGCGGTAGACTATGGTAGTATTACAGATATTCACAACTGAATATTTCAATAAATGCTAAGAAAATCACAAGAGCCTGCACAATCTCCTTTATTATAGGTTATACAAAATTACGAACACATTGGTTGCTTCTTATAAACACGTGTCTCCTTCATTTTGGACGGGTCAGGACACAGCGCTGATTTTAGGTGCATCCCAAATTATGAAATATAACATTTTTGTTCTGGACTATTTATTTTTCAATATTCTTTACATTAATTTTATAAAATGTTATCTATAACTATACTGCTAATTGGCTCGGAATGATGGACTCTTACTAACAAATATAGAACTACTAAGAAGATTGGAAGCAGCAGATATAAGATTTACCCGATATGTGGCAGGATTTATACTTCATGCCAAAACATCGTACCACTACGCTCTCTCAAGGCAATTTGCGTTTAAAAATATATTGATGTTTCACCAGTTTCATTCATATTGCATTCAGGGTTAGTGAAAACAGACGTACTCTCTACTGATGATGAGACTAATTCCGAAAGGCCTAAAGTGAATTAACATTTAAGGGCACCCGGTACTTCTTTGGGTTGAGAATATAGATTTTTGCTTAAAAAACTAGGGTGGTCTATTCTATTGATGCGTAATATTATTTTGTTGATTTTGGACATTTAAACCCATAAAAGTGGTTTTTTATTGTGTCTGTGTTCTGCTAATTTGCACATTTTTTATTATTTGCATGTTACCGTAAATTGTATTTTTTCACCATTTGGTACACATTTCCTGCAAAAAATAGGAACACTAGAGAATTATATCAGGGAATTAGTATAGAGAAGAAAGGGTTTCAGGCTAGAACAAACATAATTCGAAATGAAAATGGGGATATGATTGCAGATTCCAGGAGTATATTAAATAGATGGAAAAGTTACTATAATCAACTATTAAATGTACATACAGTACAGGACATTGAGGAAGATAAGTTACAGACAGCAGAAATGCTAGTCGCAGAACCAAGTGCATTAGAGGTTGAAATGGCAATAGAAAAATTGAAGAGGTATAAAGCATCAGGTTCAGATGAGATCACAGCAGAACTGATAAAATCAGGGGGAGAAAAATTGATGGACAAAATACGCTGGTTGCTTAGTGTGATTTGGGAAAAAGAAGCTCTTCCAGATGAATGGAAAGAATCAATTATCGTACCAATTTATAAGAAAGGAGATAAAACTGATTGCAAAAATTACAGGGGCATCTCATTACTTTCAACTTCGTACAAAATTCTAATAAATATATTAGTAAGCAGACATTCTAGGAGATCATCAATGTGGATTTAGAAGAAACAGGTCTACAACAGATCAGATTTTTAGTATAAGGCAGATTTTAGAAAAGAAATGGGAATATAATGGTACTGTACATCAACTATATGTAGACTTCAAAAAAGCATATGATACAATTAAGAGGAAGAAGTTATATAGTTTCCTTTTGGAGTTTGAAATTCCTAAAAAGTTATTTAGACTTAGACGAATGTGTCTAAATGGCACAAAGAGTAGGGTGCGTGTAGGCAAACAGTTTTCGGACACTTTTGAAATCCAGAATGGGTTGAAGCAAGGAGATGCATTATCTCCTCTACTATTTAATTTTGTACTAGAGCATGCCATTAAATCTTTAGAGAATGAGGAAGGCTTACAACTCAATGGTATTAATAAGCTGTTAGTTTATGCTGATGATGTAGTATTATTGGCCTATAGCGAGGAGATACTAAAGGACAACACGCACACACTATTAACACTAAGAAATTAGGACTGGAAGTAAATGTCAATAAAACTAAATATATGGTCACGCGTAGAAATACATTATATAATGGAAATGGACAGCTAATGACAAATGAGGGAAATTTTGAGGAAGTGTCTGAATTCAAATACTTAGGAACAATAATCACAAATAGTAATGAGATGCATAAAGAAATTAAACATAGGCTCAATTCTGGAAATGCGTGCTATTATGCATTGTCATTGCATAGACTCTTGATGTCCCTACTCCTTTCAAAAAACGTAAACTGAAAATATATAAATCTATTATTCTACCAGTTATATTATATGAGTGCGATACATGGACTCTTACTTTAAGGGAGGAAAGGAGATTACGATTATTTGAGGATAAAATACTAAGGAAAATTTTTGGACCAAAGAGAGATGAATATACAGGTGAACGGAGAAGACTACTTAACAATGAACTACATAGTCTTTATAGGAAGCCAGATATAATAAGAACAGTTAAGTCTCATAGACTGCGATGGGCAGGACATGTTGCACGTATGGGGGATGAAAGACTTGCATGGAAGCTTCTTGTAGAAAGCCAGAGGGAAAACGCCCAGTTGGTACACCAAGAATGAGGTGGGAAAATAACATTAACTATGATTTGAGGGAAGTAGATTATACAGGGAATGATTGGAAAGCATTAGCTCAGGATAAGGATGTATGGAGAGCTTATGTCCGCGCGGCTATGAACATACGGGTTCGATAGTGCCAGTGAGTAAGTAAGTACGAAAGATAGGAAAGTGATTTTTTGCATGAAAATGCAGTTTAAAGAGCTATATAATCCCTCCATATTAATTCTGCCCAAGGGCAGGTCTTTCACTGCAATCATAGCATTTTCATGCTATGCTTTGCTACTTTACTAGGGAATTGCAGGTGTGTTAGCTTCCCGTAGCTTTTCCACACCGGTGAAGGATGATAATGATGATGATAAGGATTATGAAGATGATGGCCATATGATTTCGGGGACCGTTTGGGCCTTAAAGTTTTCCTGACATTTGTCTTACGGGTGAGGAAAAACCCCCATAAAAACCTCGCCCAGCGAACCTGTCCCGACTGGGGATCGAACCCGGACCCTCAGCGTGACAAGGCAGCACGCTACCTCGAGACCACAGTGGTGGACAGCTCTATAATAATAAGGTTATTTTTTCTGTATGCTATTAATAATATTTAAAATTGTAAAAAAGTATGCAAAATGTTTTACAAAAAAAATTATTTGAATTTTTTAAAAATTAAATCACAATCCACATGTGAGCACAAGTAAGCATTATTGTCAAATTAACTACGGAAAATAACATACTAAATTTTGGAAACAATTGGATAAGTAGTTTTTGAGAAAAGTGTACTAAGAGAACTTGGATTCTCTTATTTTCTTAATATATTCTTAATTTGGGTCCTTCTCATAAAGAAATATGTCTAAAAAGTTAACCAGAGTGTCATTATGTTCAGGAAGACTTCTTTAATTAATGCCAAATTTTATGCACAAAACTTAAGAATAAGATCCAAACATTATTTTTTTAATTTTGTATATTTTTAAACCAAATTACATAGAAATTAGTACCGGGTGCCCATAAACATTTGTGGAGACGGACCTACAACGTAAACAATTTCACATTTTTTATTTGTGACTGATATCTCAACGGAGTTTTATAATGAATTTCATTGATTGTGACATATTTAGTAAGTTTATATCTTGTCTATTAAGCTGCTCCGTGCCGAAACTGATTGAACATTTGCACTCCATATTTGGATTCGCATCTCGGTCGCTCTATGTGGAGTTCGTGGTGTAGGTATCGGAGTCAGGTTTGGTTTCACCAGATTCCTTCCGTTTTACCTGCCAAAACTTAATTCCACCACCTCCTCTCTCGTGTTACTTACTTACTTACTCACTGACACTATCGAACCCGTAGGCCGCGCGGACATAAGCTCTCCATACATCCCTATCCTGAGCTAATGCTTTCCAATCATTCCCTGTATAATCTACTTCTCTCAAATCATAGTTAATGTTGTTCTCCCACCTCATTCCTGGTCTACCAACTGGGCGTTTTCCCTCTGGCTTTCCTACAAGAAGCTTCCATGCACGTCTTTCATTCCCCATACGCGCAACATGCCCTGCCCATCGCAGTCTATGAGACTTAACTGTTCTTATTATATCTGGCTTCCTATACAGACCATGTAGTTCATTGTTATGTAGTCTTCTCCATTCACCTGTCTGTCCATCTCTCTTTGGTCCAAAAATTTTCCTAAGTACTTCATTCTCAAATACTCGTAATCTCCCTTCCTCCCTTAAAGCAAGAGTCCATGCCTCGCACCCATATAATATAATAGTTTTATATATTTTCAGTTTAACGTTTTTTGAAAGGAGTTGGGACATCAAAAATCTCTCGTGTTATCCATTTCATTTAATTTCGTCTGATCTATGATAGTGCGATAGGCGTTGTCAGCATGCATCCTAGTATAATAGAACTTTCAATTACAGGGGTTTTATTGCATCTAATCCCACGACATGGTATTACGTTGGGCACTGGTTGATGTTGTATTATATAGATATCTTCTGTCTAGATGTAGGTAAAGATGCCTATTTTCGTGATATCCCCAATTCCTTGATGCAATTTCAATTTGTTTTCACGGAATTAAATGTTTTAAAAAGTCATTTGTGGGTTATATCAGACCTGGCATAAGCTTTCTTCTTTCCATTTTATTGTTTTTTTTCCACCTTCTGGAAAGCAATAAGAAGCCTCAAAAGCCATCGTGATGTTGAAAGTGGTTGAAGAACTGATATCTTTCTCTCTCCTTACTGTTATTGAAGAAATGTTCTATATTTTTTCGTGTTTATTTAATAGTTACATAGCCTTGTATTTTAATATCAACTGAACCAACTGATACATGATTCTCCTTCTTCACTTCAAGGTTTAGGTGATTCGCTGTTCCGAATTCACAATGATTCCTACCATCTTTCCCTAGGTCATCCTCCATCACTTAATCCCTCTGGTTTATAATTATATGCTAGCTTGGGCAATCTTGTTTCTTCCATTCTATGATCATGTTGTTCCCAGCCGACGCGGTGTTGTTGAATTCTATCATTTATAGAATATATTTTTAATTCACTTCTTATTTCTTCATTTCTTACGTGGTCCAATTTTTTGCATCCTTTGGTTCTTCTTAGAAAGGTCATTTATACACTTTGTATTCTACTCAAACTCCTCTTATTTGTTATCCAGGACTCACTACCATACAAAAGTAACGGTACCGCCTTTGTTTTGTATAACTTCAATTTTGTATCCTTCCCTTTTTTATGTTTTAGTAAATGATTCTTAACAATACAAATTATAATAATGGTACATTAGCTTCCGCATTTACTATATTTTTAATCATTTATCTTACGATATGGCTCATTCTCTCATATATAACCGTGTGAATGTACAAAGTAATAACAAAATTCCTAACAACATTAATACGCTTTCATAATACATAAATTGCTTAGTAATCAGTTTTTTTTTAATTTTACGGTTTATTTTACTCATTTATATAGCAACGTAACTCCGCCTTCCAGGCGCCCCAACCTCAGAAGTGGGTTACAAGTACGCCATGCCAGGAGAGAAACCAGGAATGTCGAAAGACAAACCTGGCGCATTGGGAAAAAATTATAATTAAGCCTATAACATCTAAGTAGACAATTGATTGTAACCAATTTCCTAAAATAATTTCTCATTGTTAATTAAATTCAGTTTTTCTGTATTTTCAATTTTCGTTGTTATTTCTATAAATTATTATTATTATTATTATTATTATTATTATTATTATTATTATTATTATATTATTTCACGCTTATGTCTAGAGTATATTTTCTTACAAACACTTTATTACCATGTGTATTGCTTAAATTATTATTTAATGTCAAGTGTATTTTTAAAGGAAAATATACGTAAATACTACATGTTGTTTGATTTTTTTCCAAATACCCCAGGTTGTCATTTCGAAATTACTGGTGTTCTCTCCTTGCAGGGCGTACTTGTACTCATTTCTGAGGTTGGGGCGCCTGGAAAGCGGGGTTACGCTGCTCCGATGGCATGAGAGTTAATGATGCGCCAGGAGAGGTCTTAAACTAATCTTAAGCTAATTAGAAGAAAATGATATTAATGATAATGATGGCCAGATATTTCCTAACATTTATCTTACAGGTGATTAAAACCACCGAAAAAATCCTCACCCAGGGAACTTGTTCCGTCCTGGGACGAAACCGGACCCGCTGCGTGACAAGGCAACACGCTACCTCGAGACCACAGCGGTGGACTGTTGTTTGATACCATTTGATATTTTTGTATTTGCCCTCATATTGTTTATAATATTTATTATCAATTTTAAAAACGGTAAAATGAGTTTTATTTTTAATTTATGGGCTTCTGTTTAAATGTCACGGAATTAGGAAACCACTATAACGGATTTAGGAGCCACATCAGGTACTTAGGATTCCATGTCTTGAAGAAAATGATTAGGCATTTGGGAACAACTGTACATCAGTTTGGAGTGAATTCGATAAATAATATCGTCGGAGATTCATACTACGTTCCTGTATTCATAATATGCTACCATTAGCTAAAATGTTGCGTTTGCACGAAAAAGTACTAAGCTTTTACTGAATTAGGCAACTTTACCGTGCTTTATGCCTTTGCGCATTTATATTCAGCGTATTGTGTCGTTTTGTGACGAGGAAATGCTTTAATATCTTTAACATTGTTTGATAATGCACCTTTGACAATTTTTTTTTTCTGTCCAATTATCAAATATGTTCTATTTTTTATGAACAGTAATCTAACAAGAGGTGTTTTCTGAGAAAAAAATACGAGCGACAAAGTCGCGAGTGGTTTATTGTCTAATGATAAACTCAACCTCGCGTTGGATTTTGAGTGACTATTTAGAGAATAATACAACATCAGAAGCTACAAATAATTATAATGTTTAATATTTACCAAATGTGAGGTTATGTATTCCGATATTATTTCCGGGCGGTTTCGAAGTCGGTTGTATAGTTATAAATAGCGTATCTGTACTGTTAAATCTCTTAGGGCTTGGGAAAAATCAATTATTGTATTAGAAATAACCATTAACAATAATTCATATTCATTATACAACATTTAATTAATGTTTTATAGCAACAGAACTAAATTTTTTTTGTACTTTTTGAAGTTGTTTTTCTTTTGGTATTTCATGCTGTGCCATATGGATCGTACATTGTTGAATCGATATCCTTGCCAAAGAAGTAATTTGTTGAAATTTCTCTCATTATGAATTTTAATTTCAAAAGTGGAACAATATTTCTGTTGGCGACACTGAAATGAAAACCTCAACCTCGCGATGGATTTAGAGTGACTATATAACGAATAATACAACATCAGAAGCTAAAAAAATTTATAATGTATAAAATTTACCAATTTTGAGATTATGTATTCCGATCTTACTTCCGGGCGATTTCTAAGGCGGCTGTATAGTTATAAATAGCATATATGTACTGTTACTCTCTTTGGGCTGGGAAAAATCAATAACAGATGATCGTATGTGAAATAACTATGAACAGTAATGCAGATTCGTTATACATGTAATAAAACTTGTAGACAACAGAACTAACTTTTTTTTTTAATTTTACAAGTTGTTTTCTTTTGGAATTTCTTGCTGTACCATATCGATCGTACATTGTTCAATTGATGTCGTCATCAAATAAGTTAATTTGCGGAGATATCTCTCGTTATGAACAAAAAGAGCAAAATTATGAACAGGAAGATGCAAAAGTATCCGTATATCAGTTAAATAGTCATTTTAATTAATTGTAAACATAATTATTGTATTGTATCTGACTTAATCAAATTAGGTTTAGAACTGCATACTCTCCATATTTTATAAACAACACGATTTTAAGCATCTTTCATAAATTTCTGCATATTTTTAACTTACTTACTTACTCACTGGCACTATCGAACCCGTAGGTTCATGGCCGCGCGGACATAAGCTCTCCACACATCCATATCCTGAGCCAATGCTTTCCAATCATTCCCCGTATAATCTACTTCCCTCAAATAATAATTAATATTGTTCTCCACCTCATTCTTGGTCTACCAACTGGGCGCTTTCCTTCTGGCTTTCCTACAAGAAGTTTCCATGCACGTCTTTCATTCCCCATACGCGCAACATGCCCTGCCCATTGCAGTCTATGAGACTTATCTGTTCTTATTATATGTGGCTTCCTATAAAGACCACGTAGTTCATTTTTATGTAGTCTTCTCCATTCACCTGTCTGTTCATCTCTCTTTGGTCCAAAAATTTTCCTAAAAACTTTATTCTCAAATACTCGTAATCTCCTTTCCTCCCTTAAAGTAAGATTCCATGTTTCGCACCCATATAATATAACTGGTAGAATAATAGTTTTATATATTTTCAGTTTAACGTTTTTTGAAAGGAGTTGGGACATCAAAAGTCTCTGCAATGCATAATAGCATGCATTTCCAGAATTGAGCCTATGTTTAATTTCTTTGTGCATCTCATTCCTGTTTGTGATTATTGTTCCTAGGTATTTGAATTCAGCCACTTCCTGAAAATTTCCCTCATTTGTCATTAGCTGTCCATTTCCATTATATAATGTATTTCTACGTGTGACCATATATTTAGTTTTAGTGATATTTACTTCCAGTCCTAATTTCTTAGTGTTACTCAATAGTGTGTGCGTGTTGGCCTTCAGTATCTCCTCGCTATCGGCCAGTAGTACTACATCATCAGCATAAACTAACAGCTTATTAATACCATTCAGTTGTAAGCCTTCCTCATTCTCTAAAGATTTAATGGCATGCTCTAGTACAAAATTAAATAGTAGAGGAGATAGTGCATCTCCTTGCTTCAACCCATTCAGGATTTCAAAACACAATTATTAACTTTCTCACAACTTACTCATATTTTGAGGAAACGTTATCAGTAGAAGTGCATTCATGTAAGAAGTCATATTTCTTTTAGGTTTTATTTTGAGTTTCGAGAGAATAAATAACATATTTAGGTCTTCATTTAGTGATTTTTATTGGTGTCTTAAAGTAGATATTTCTCATGATTTATTTTAACATTTTAGGTCATACTTGTTATAATTTCTGAAATATACTTATATTTTAGTCATATTTCGTGGATTTTGATAACTCGTCCAATTTTAAAATAATGAAAAATAACGCAAGTTTTATGATCGGTTCTTCGAAGGCCGCTTTTTGTTCTTGAAGTTTCCTTGAATGACCTGTGAAAAGAAAAAATTAATGTCTGAAAACCAGGAATCGAACCGTGGACCTCTAGTTCTCCAGACTAGTGTGCAGCCCACTTCTAGACCTGGCACAAACATTAAAACTTCTTTCCACATATACAAATCTATAATTTTCGTTTCGTTCGCTGCCAGGTAGGTGTCACTACCATCGCCAAAGTCCGGCTTCGTTTAGAAGTATCTACATTTGAGAATTTTACACAACTAATTTTATATGCAGTAGACGATTTTTTTTTCACAATATCATTATTATATTATAATATGATCCATTATTGGAACTGTGTTAAAATAAGAGTATTGGAAAATGTTAAATAACGGACCATTACAATCCACGCTTTCAGTGAATGGTGAAAAGTTGGAAAATTTATATGATTGAACAATTAGTTTAAAGTGTTTAATAGATTAATTAAATAATACGATTTTTATCTTTTAAGCTATTTAAAATGTTTAGGTCATAAATGCACGCATATTTTCATATAGCCTATTTAGGTCATAAATATCCGCCCCTTAATTATCATAAGTAATGCCACGAGTGATATCTAATTTATCTAGAGGATTTGGAAAATCAAGAGTGGCATTTGTTAGGACTATTTAACGAATAAACATAAGCTGTTTGCTCAAAAATTACTATTTAAATATATTTACCAGTATTTAAAAATATTTATGCATTGATGTAAACGGTAATCAGAAATATGTAGTTATGTTAATTCACCGTAACTTCATATTATTTATTATAAGATGAAAACAAATTATGTACCTTTTGGCAGGTGCAGTCGTCCTCAACTGTGTTAAAATATACTTAAAGTGTTATCTGCACACAGTTGAGGACGACGGCACCTGCCAAAAGGTACTTATTTTAAGTTTTTATCTTACGAGTATTCACCTCAACGGAATTTGATACGAATTTTATTAATATTGATATTAAAATATGTATACAGTCAATATGCCCAATTCACCAATTAATGTTTTAAAATGATAAACACGTTTCCACAGCCAAGCTGTCATTCTCAAGACCAGATATTGACTGACCATTTTAAAACATTAATTGGTGAATTGGGCATATTGACTGTATATATATTTTAATATTTTATCACCAAGAAGATCACTTGTGTATTAAAGTATTGATATTATTTATTACCAAATAGGATCGCAATCAGCGATAACCCACTAAGATTGCAATATTGTAATAATGCACCCTAGTGGAGAAAAAATGAAACACTTCTAACATTATAGGTTATTAATTAATTGTTTTAGCAAACAACTCAGTAAAATCATTAAATAAAACCACAATTATTGAACACTCAATTATAAAATGTATAATTCGAAGGAATCTGTTCATTATTTCCTATATTCAACGTATTTGTTGGAGAGTCAGTCACTGCAAAATAATGCTAAGGCCTTTTCAGAATAATAAAAAGGAGGAGCTTTCTTTATTTTAATAAACAGGATTCTATAAATAGTGAGGTGAAACACGACTGTCATTGGTTGTAGAACAAAATTCATTGAAACGTGATTGGTCGTTGACTCCCACTTGGGGAATGAGATAATACGTAGTCACAATCATTTCTACCGTAGAATGAGTATAATTATTGTTAAGCAGTCATAGAACAATATTGATCACTGGTACTTTTAGTTAACTAATATTTTTCATTGTTTACATTGCTCTATTTTAATAATATTCTTAGTTGATCCACAAGCAGCGCCGTAATATTGTGCTTTGCTAATAAATGTGTTATATACCCGTAAGTTGAACGCTACTTTTATTCAAGAACATTTCTAAAATTCAATAGTTTTCCATCAACTCGAGGTAATTTTATTCCCTCACAGATTTCTATCTTGAGTATATTCTTCTGCCAAATTCTTTCTATTCATTCTTCCTCCTTACTGCATCCATCCAATTCTATAGCGGATTTCATTTTTTTTATAATCTACTAGCTAATACCCGGCGTGCGCTGCTACGCCTAATGTTAATGCGTTTTTACCACCAGCCATGCGCTGTTATGCTTGCCCGGCAATCAGCTTATCGCGATATTCCTTAAAGACAAAAATGGTTATTGTGAGTTATCCGTAGAAGATAAACATATGCTGTCGCGAACTTTTTTGTATAGTTTTTTTGAGATATTCAATTCTGTGTACAGTAATTTGGTGTATTTACGGTTTAGGCAGCGTAAGCCATTTAAGCTTCAAAATAGGGACTTTATTTCACGTTTTTTACAACAAAGGGTGATTTGTATGGGTGAAGGGTTTGAATATCACAACTCTCTTATAGCCTATGTTCATCCCAGGAATCTCCTTCACATTTTGCAAAAAGTCCCATCAAACTAGGACGAACGGTGTGGCCGCGCATTAAATACGAACAAACAAACATACAAACAAACACACAAACAAACATTATTTTTTATATATTAGATATTTCAATTATAAGATAAATTTCGGAATTCTTCCTTAACCCATCATTTTGAGATTCCAAGATCATCTCAATTGTTTTTATCAATTACGACCAAAATATTATCATCGACTCTCATAATATCTCTGATTATTTTGTATTAATTCTTTTTCTCTGGGGTACGCCGTAGCGTAGTGGTTAAGGCTCAGCGCTACAAGTCGAGGGTTCAAGTCCCGGTGGGGTCAGGATTTTTAAACTAACCCAAACCTTCTGGCGGCACTATGGCCCTGGGGTCGACTCAGCCTCTAACGGAAATGAGTACCAGACGCTTGTTCTGGGGTAAAGGCGGCCGTCACGCAGGGCTGACAACCCGGCTGACATCAAGTTCCGATTGTCTAGAAATAGTGGGAGCCTTAACCTCCCACTACCCCAAGGGCCTCCTGAGGCCTGTAGTGGGAATACTTTACTTTACTTTAATTCTCTTTCTCTTCATGATTTCTTTACTTCACGTTTTCTTAACGTTATTATTTGGTTAAATTCTGGACAGCTATACAGTGCATTAAACATGGTACAGTTAATTCTCTGATGATTAAGGCATATTTTATACAATTATATGAATTTAAATTACGATCCGAACAGATTTCAAGCTAAAAATAGTATTATATTTGTTTCTATGAAGCTACTCAAAATTGCCGGGGACTAATGGATTTTAACACATCCGCGCTATCCGGCGGACAAAGTTGGAATCAAACATAGATGCAAGAATATACTGCCCTCTCTCGCCGACTTTCGCAAACATTTTCTATAGAACAAAATCGGCAATACTGACTTGAGTAAAAAAATAAATAAAAACATGTTCATAAAAATATTTATACAGTCCTTAAATCAATACCTGATGCAAGAGTTTTAAGCTCTTAACGCTGAAATTAAGATATTTTCATCAAAAAAACTTACTCAAACCGGAAACGTGTGAAAAGGAGGTAGTAATAGACTTATTTTTTCACATAAAATTGTGAATGTGCATACTGGAGGCCATGTATTTTTTATTTAGTTTAAAATAAATTATACATTAGCTTATATAATTATAAAAATGCATTTCAATAATAAAATTATATTTCTCACTAAACTAGTAAGAATAAATTTTAATAAACCAAAATATTAGACAGTTGTACCTACCCTGTACTGCTTAATTTATATTTATATCGTCAAAAATGTACAAGAACAAATTGACTATATATATATATATATATATATATATATATATAGGTTCAATATCACCATATTGTCATTTTCGACATTCTGGTATTATCTCCTGGTATGACGTTATTGTAACTCACTTCTGAGGTTGGGGCGCCTGGAAGACGGAGTTACGCTGCCTCGATGATATATAATAGATGATGATGATGACGATGATGGTATTGATGTTGCACGAGAGCTCTTAATCCCAAACGTAATGAATATATTAATGATGATATTGATAGCCAGATGACGTTCGGGGACCATTTGGGCCTTAAAGTTTCCTAACATTTCTCTTAGAGGTGAGGAAAAACCCCGAAAAAAAACATCACCTAGGAAACGTTTCCCGACCGGGATCGTACGTGAAAGATCCCCATATGGTGGCGGTGGATTGATGGTGTAGGCAGGAGTCAGTAGTGGTGGACGTACGGACCTCTACGTTATCCAAGGTGGTACTTTGACTGCGGTAAAGTATAGAGATGAGATTCTCCGACCTTTTGTCGTGCCTTATGCTGATGGACGATAATGCACGACCCCACAGATCTGGCTTGGTGGACGACATGCTGGAAGTGGAGGGTATCGAGCGTATGCAATGGCCAGCTTCCTCCCCGGACTTAAATCCGTTTGAGCATGTGTGGGATGCATTAGGCAGGTGCATTGCAGGCAGACCAGCACCTCCCACAACTGTTCCAGAGCTGCACATTGCTCTTATGGAAGAGTGGCCACGTATCCCCCAAGAACTCATTGCTAACCTCATTGCATCAATGCCATACAGGTGTGAGGCAGTGCTGGCCGTTCGAGGAGACCATACACCATACTAAAGGAACATTTTCACCCATGTTAATGTTGCTTTGTTTGTTTGCCATATTCCTAATCAGGATCTCTTTGACATCTGGTGTGGTACAGAGGTTACGTAATGACTTCAAACTCTTGTTGACATTCTGTTGGAGTAATAGAAAGTGATTGCATCTAATACTGTTCCTAAAAACATAGTCTTAATAGGTTATTCTACAATATCCCCTATTTTTTTTAGCAGTATATATATATATATATATATATATATATATATATATACAATGGCGTAACGGTCCAATGTTCGGCACTCGACTCTACTTTGTTATGAGTTATTAGACCAAGTTAATTTGGCGAGCCTTCCCTTATTTCCCAAAGATATCATGAATGGTATACGGTCAACATACTGACCCGAATGAGACATCTAGTAGGCATTTGGCTATCGCCTGATCGCTGGCCTCACATCCACAAGTGCAATTTACAGAGATGAACAATCATTCAGTCAGTATAAGAATTTCTCAACCTGTAGCCATTACTTATTTTAGCTACCCAAATTCCTCGGGATGCTAGGTAGGCATGAGTATAGTTTATCCTTGGATATGTCGCGTAGCTCTGCGTCTAGACATGATGCGTCAGATTCTTCGCCCAGGCGCGGTGGAACAGGATAGCGTAGTCTATAACATACTTACATATTTTATAGGTCCCGCTGTTCAAATCCCTGTTTCCAGGTATTAATATTTATTTTCATGACACACACACACACACACACAGACAGACATATATATATATATATATATATATATATAATATACACAAGTATATAGGCTCTACTAGTTTAGATTTACGGATTACATACATATATGCTATAAAAAATAACATTCAATCGTTTTTGTAGACAACACAACGAAGTATAAAGACGAATCTATGCAAATATTGTAATATAATTTGGAAGTAATCCATGAAGAAACATAAGTGACAGGTGTCTGGAAAATAAAAATATTAAAATTTACGGCGGACCGGAAATTTTGTCGGAATGAATGGACAAAAATATTCCTTGACAGGGATACATTTAAACAAAAATCAAGTATGGAAAATCATACAAACACATAAACTCCAATACGCGATAAGTCTCGAAGCCTCCTAGCCAATCATCTGGCTGCTGACATCACATCCTGTAACGAATATGATACGGCCCTAATAGTGATTAAGGAATATAAGAAATGAATAAATAATGAAGGAACAGAATATAGTTAAAAATAAATTAAGTTTCATGTTGGTAAATAGTTCTCACAAGAAGCGGTTGAAACCCTAAGTAAAAGAGGTCATAAACATGTACTCCTCAAATTAGACCTGAAATCCTTAATCTGGGTCTATCTTCAAAAATCACGTTTGGGAGAAATGTCAAACTCCAAATTTACAATCGCGGAGAGCCCAAGCTGGCAAACACGCTCCCTAGCCGTGAGAATAAAATCAAAAGGTAGGTGGTGGTTTAAATAAAATAGTTACGCCCTTGGATGACATGTGATTAAATATTCTAACCAATCAAAATGAGAGTTAGGGTATAGACCATATATGGGAATAATTGGTCCTGACTTCGATACGGAACTCATGAGGACAAAATTTAAGACACTGACACTTATACTCGACACTTAGAAGGAAGAAGATCTTGATTGTATAGTAAAAAATATCTTGTAACAACGATTATGGACTTAGGGAAGATCTCCCGAACTCATTAGTCATTTGCTAGTCCTCATTAGCGAAATATCGAAGGCCAGGGACAGAAAAGTTTTATTTTCACTGTATAATGTGCATTTAAATTGGCAGAGATTAATTAAATAAAATAATTCAAATAATTAATGATTATCTGTTGCCACGCAATTCTCCTTCCGAACCCGTTGTAGATAGGAGTCTCAGCGCTCACCCTGAAACAGGAACCGACTAGCTACCGAGGAAGGGCAAGTAACAATTCACAATTAAATCAAGTGGAACGAAAGTGCGATTATCAGCTATAAAAACTTACCGCCCCAATCCACATGAGCTAATCACAGAGCTGGACGATAATATAGCCAATATAGGGTGTGACATGTGGTCAGCATGTCGGGTTCCTCAGCTGCTAACGGTTTTCCTGCATCTGGAGTCGTTACTTACTGCAACCAACCAAATTCCTCACTAAGCTGTGTGGGCACCGCCCATACTGCTAAAATTCCATGAGTAAAATTTCATGAGTAAAATTCTTCCCCCATGTGGACTCGAAACAGCACAAGTCTCTAAAGCAAATAGTTCAAGCAAGAATAAAACTTGTAATTACAATGCAAGTCTACGGATCCCGTAGCTCTTAACCAAGATATAATGCCTTAAACCACACTGCTACGTCGCGAGACTTGTTGTACATAGATATGCCAGGATGAAATCATGAAGCACTGGGAGCAATGTGGAAAATAATTGGTTATGGAGACGCGGAAATAAATATATTTTCCTGCAATAAATCGACAAATTCTGACTTTAAAAAATAATGTCATAATAATAGAAAGTTCTTTTTTTTTCTGTAATGTACAAACTCGTTTCTTTCGACCTTTTTCTTTCTGAAATATGTTTCCCCAATGATTTTTAGGGTTAATTATCAAAATGGTGGAGTCTTCTATATTTCATCCACCTACAACAGTGTGTTACAACAATTGCACATTATTTTAGAGTTCTGACAGTCGAGATAACGTTCTAATAACGAGAGTGAGCTATTTTTCTTCCCAACAACACTGAAATTGAAATGTTTGCGGGATGAAACGTAGTTAAAAGGAAGAAGAGAGTTGAGGAAACAGGAGCATATCTCAATGAATGCCAACTTATTTTACATAAAACTGCAATAATACTCCTAATATTAAGGCAATAAAAATACAATATAACAAGCCACATATGTTAAAATGAAGAGGAAAAAAGTATACTACACGGAACTTTTCTACTTATTTCACAATAATTCAACTACATTAATAAACACTGTTTTATTATAACATGTCGCGGTTGGTCGTAAAAAGAACAATAATCCTTAATTGTTTTAAAAAGATCTAACGTGTATTTTACAAGTAAGTGAATGTGTTTTACAATATTTACAACAGGATTTGTTATAAATATGCATTCTTTCTCAAACCGAGCACTTGCATAATTTAAAAAGCCCGTAATGCAAGCATCACGTAAACTAAGCAGATTATTTTATGGTCCGATTTCGTTGGTTATACATAGGAAGTTCTGGTAATATGGATCCATCGGTTTGAGTGGACCCTTTTAATATATTTTTTAATTGATCCTGCCCTCGAACTGAAAATATTTTAATTTCTTCTCCTCATCAACTTTGACGTGTTCAAGGCCAGTTTCTTTTATTCATTGTGCAAAGAAGGGTTTATTTGTGATATTTATGAAAACATCCATTTACATTTTTTTCTAGCTAAGAATTTATCCTTAATTTCTTCTTTTCAACACTAGAAATATTAAAAAAAACTCCTAAATATATTATGTATATGCTGTTTTAATATACTGATGGGTTTGGTTTGATATTATCTGACATGGCTGCTGTATAAAATAATTAAAGATAAAAAACGAATTCGGTTAATGTAGACCCTCCTTGAGGCGATTAAAGTTGACCTTGGGCCACTTTACACGAATACGTATATTTTATCAATAAGGGTGCTATATGTAAAAGCCATACACTTCATTAATTTTATTTAACATTCCTGTAATTTTACCTAAATCCAAAGACCGTCGCTGTCTGCAGATGAATGACATGTGAATTTTGTGATCAACTATAATTTTTCAAAACATTAAATACATATCATCGATTTTTAGTTACGATCAGCTTTAAATACTTTCACATTAATCTGTATCTGTCTATATAAATTCCATCCATCCATAGTAATTCTGCCCGAAGGCAGGTCCTTCACTGCAATCATAGCATTCTCATGCTATGCTTGCAGCTTTACTAGGGAATTGTAGGTGTGGTAGCTTCCCGTTGCAAATTAACATAGTAAATAAGCTTAAAATAGTCTTAAGGTTAGGTTGAATTCTGGGTCCAATTTACTATAATATGAAGGTTAAAGTGGACCTGCCTTGTAATGCAAATAAGTTTATAAATTATGAAGATGTTTCCATATTTAAAAAAAATAATGTTATTTCATAGTTGTAACACTAATGATAATCACTGTAATTAAACAACATTCAAATCCCTTAATTAAAAGTAAGAAAAACAACAAATTCAAAATAGGGGTAAATTTACCCGAAGATCCTCTACTTAGTTTGATATATTGGAGAAACTCCATGCTGCTGCTGACTGGATCTCATCTCCGTGTGCTGCATAATGGAACCAGTTAAGGCTCCTTGGTAGCCAAATATCATAGGTGTTATCGATATGGAGTTGGGTCACAGAGTCAAGCGCATTAAGCGGCTTTGGTAGTTGGAGAAACTCAATTTATTTCAATTTCATATGCTAACTTATTTAAATGAGTCGACTGTGGAGAAAAACACATCATAATTTTTTTAATATTGTTGAATAATTTGATACAAATTTAACAATTTTCTGATTAATTTTTCTATTACTTTATTAAAATATTAATTGAAATAAACTAATATATCTTATAGGATACATTACACATTTAAGGGTTAATTAGATTATATTACATGCCGATATATTACGGGATAGAAAACATGGTTACTGCCAGAGCGGTTTTTTAAATTTCGGATTCCAGGTAAATCCCCACTTCCAAATAGTCGATTTTTCTGACATTGAGAGTATATCTTTCTCAGTTGATTTGTTGTTTACTTGATAAAAATCCATTATGTTTAGTGATTAAATAAAATAAAACTCTTAACATTTTGTACGATTTTCATATTTATTTTAATATATTCGTCTGAAGAATGTACTAAATACTGAAACAGCTGTAACGAATTTGTATCAAAAATAAATATGAAAATTGTATAAAACTTTAACAATTTTATTTTATTTTATCACTAAATATATCTTTTTCAGAGACTTAGATCTGCTGAAATGAGATATCTTCGGAGGACTGCAGGATACACACTACTAGATCACAAAAAAATGAAGACATCTTAGAAGAATTACACATGGAATCTTTAGAAAACAAAATTTCTGATTATAAGTCAAGATGGATGCAACATGTTCATCGAATGGAAGATCACAGGATACCCAAACAAATGTTAAGATATCAACCTGCAGGAAGAAGAAGACCAAGACGTCCACTCAAAAGACTTCTGGATGGTGTTTCTCTTGAGGCCGAAACAGGTCAACAAATGGCCTAAATTCGTGAATGTACTATGATGATGATGATGATGATGATATATCTTTTTCGTTGTATTTTAATATACTTTTCTGAGTCCTGTTGCAAAACATCGAAAATTGCGAACGCTAGAAACATTCTCAAGTTTTCGTTTTTGGTGAACTTAACTTAATGGTCCGATTTAACTGGCTAACGAATTCCACTTTAGTTTTTGCACGCTTTATATTAGCTTGACCTGTATCTGTCTATCTACGTAACGGAATCTTTCAACACGATTTTCACCCACTTAAAACATTGGATCGACTTAAAACTTTATATACTTTTAAAGGACCAATGACAATACAATAATTTCATTTCTTTTCTAAGATCATTGTCAGGATCATCAGGACATCAAAAAGATAAAGACCGGTATAATAGGTTGCGGACTTACCGACATTTTAGTCCATCGATGTAAGAAATTAATATTATATCCTCTGGAAGCTCAGTTGGTAAATCGTTGGACTGTAGTGATATATAATTTCAGTAATCCATAGAACGTGGTTCAAATCCGGCCCGGATGATTTTTTTAGAAGAGTATTACTTTTATCTCATACTACAATAGTAACGAATTTAAAGATTCCGGTTTACGACAATCAATTAAACTATGAATTAAAATAATAAATATCAGTTTAAAAATTACACAACACGCTTTATTAGAAAACCAAACTAAAAAATAAAAAATAAATAATATTTAAAGAAACTAAAACAACGCGCTTTATTAGAAAACGGAACTAAAAAATGAGAAATAATTTTAATTTCCAACACGCTTGGGATAAAATTAAAGTGGCCAACAAAAAAATCATCCCCAACACATTTAGAATAAAACTAGAGTTATCTACAAAAAAAAAATATTACCATCAAAAGCGTGGGATGCTTTTTATGGCTTTTATGCTTTCTTCTTAGAGACTTTACTTTTACCAATATCTCTTTATTATCAAACATATTAATTGATATAGAGCACTCCACGCTTTTGATGCTAAAATTATTATTTTTTTGTATATAACTCTAGTTTTATTCTAAATGTGTTTGGGGATGACTTTTGTTGACCGCTTTAATTATATCCCAAGCGTGCAGAAAATTAAAATTATTTTTCATTTTTTAGTTCGGTTTTCTAATAAAACGTGTTGTTTTAGTTTTTTAAAGTATTATTTATATTTTATTTTTTAGTTTGGTTTTCTAATAAAGCGTTTTTTTTAGTTTTTTTAAGATATTATTTATTTTAATTAACATATGATAAGTTTGGGTCTGACAAAACTAATATTGTGAATGCTATTAGAGTGTCAACCGACACATACACACATATTATGTAGGCCTACATATTTACTTTATTGTATTTTTGCCTTGGTTATTGTCTGTGTCTATTACATAGCATCTGTGAAGAACTGAAAATCTTTTTCATAATTATTTTCATTAGAACAACAACAATAGATAGCTACTTCGGAATTAGCTACATTATTTTTCTTATTCTGCATTGAGCCTGTAGCTTTATTTCGCCAACTAATCTACTGTTAATTTAACGTGGAACACAAAATGTTTTGTTAGTTTCCAGTCTTTTTATTTCAAGTCTTTCTGTCAAAGGTTTCATTCTATATATTTTGTATAGTCTGTCTTCAATCCTTCACTCAATACACTTTGTTCTAATTTTAACACTTTAGTTTTTATCTCCGAACTATTTACGTTAAATGTAATGCTCTGTTTTCATTTCTATTTTCATTTCATGTATAGAGCGAGCGTTAAGAACAGGAACATTAGGCTGTTAAATTAAACATTTGTTGTTAAAATAATAATTATTATCGTTTATTTATTTAGGTTTAACAATGTTTTAAATCTTCCAGCTCCTAAATAATCTATTGTCATTCTCTTCCACATCTATCTGTCGTTACAAACTCCATCGTACAATCCCTCTTCCCTCATGTTGCTCAAAGTACAATTAGTCCATGCTATTTTGGCCGTCCTGTTCTTCTTTTTCCAAGTGGCGCCCATTCTAGTATTTTTTTTGTAATCTCTTTCTGTGATTCTTTTTAAATGACTATACTTTTTAATAGTTTTAAGAAATATACGGAAGTTTCAATATTCATATTTTTTTTAATTACACTGTCAATTGTTCTATGGTTTCTAGAAATTCCAGCTAAATGCCTCCAAACATCCATTTGTGAAAATAATATTTATTGTTCTAGACGTTAATTTCCATTTTACTGCAGCGTAGGCTATTGTACTACTTATTATTGTATGAAAGATATTTGTTTTTTGTTTTTGTTTTTGAACTTATATTCCGATCCCATTGAACATTGTTTAATTTTGATACTGGAGATTTACCATTATTTGTTCCCTCATTAATTCTAAAATCATGACTTCCGTTTACACTAATTTTGTCCCCAAATGTACATATTCGTCATACACTTTTGTTTGTTTTTCCATCTCCGTCTCCTTCTGAAACCAGATCTTTTTATTTATCTGCTATTAACATATACTTTGCTTTTTCCGAGTTTATTTTTAATTCTCATTTTTCGTATCCCTTCTTCATTTTTCTTGTCATTTAGGCCTAGGCCTATTCAAAATCTTCGTAATTTTCTGCCATCAGTAGCTAAACATCGACAAATACCAACATAATAAATTGTATCTTCTTCTAAATGTATTCGCATAGACGATGATTTGTTTTTCCACTGTGTTAAGGCGTTTTATGGATACAACAACAATAACAACAGAATAAAATAAAAATAATTTATTATTATTATTATTATTATTATTATTATTATTAGTATTAGTATTATTATTATTATTATTATTATTATTACTATTATTACTATTATTATTATTATGACAATATAATCTTGGCTTACCTACTTTCATCATTTATGGACACAAAAGGATGATTTATTATGAATAACAATCTCTAATAACACTGCTCTGAAACAAATTTCTATAGATGAATTAACTGATGTTAAATCATTAAAAACTAACAAAGCTCCCGGAGAAGACCACATTAATCTAGAATTATTTAAATTTTCAACTAAAAAAAATTTAGACAGATTTCTTATTCTCCTTAATATGATATGGGAAGGACAAGAACCACCACAAAGCTGGAACAAATCCATTGTAATACCAATCTTCAAAAAAGGAAGTCGCCAAATCAAAGATAACTATCATGGAATTAGCTTGTTGAACTCTGAATATGAAATTTATGCTAATATAGTTGAGAATAAATTGAAAACAATTTATGAAAATATAATTGGAGAAGAGCAGAATGGATTCAGAAAGGGTAGATTTTGTACAGATGGATTCTTCACTCTAAACTACTATTCGAAAAGCACAAGGAATTCAATATAGAAACTCCTATCGCCTTCGTTGACTTCATAAAGACTTTTGACAAAGTAGACAGAAATATAGTACTACAAATTTTAACTGATGATAACGTTCCACAACAATATATTACTAATATCTTCAACATCTATATAGATAATGAAACCTCTGTTAAACAAGATAGCAAATTATCTTCTTGGGAAAAGATCAACACTGGAGTAAGACAGGCATGTGGACTTTCACCGGTGTTTTTCATTATATATATATGAATAAATTAATAAACGAATGGAGGAAAACACAACGGGGATATATACCAATCAATAGGAACCTCAAACTCGATGCTATTCTTTTTGCAGACGATATAGCTCTTCTGGCACTCTCCCAAAATAATTTGCAACGATCAATTTATAATTTACAAAAAACGGGTGCCAAATTTAATATGGAAATACTAATTAACAAAACTAAAACTATGGCATTTCATGGGAAGGACCCCATACAAAGCAAAATCTGTCTCCAGAATATAATTTTAGAGATATCTAATCAATTTAAATGTCTTAGATATTATCTCTCTATCTGGGATGAAAAGGATATCCCTGAAAAAATTACTAGTTATAATAACATTTTGGGAATTATTAATCAAGTTATGAAACCATCCCTTGTACAAATAAGACACCAGATTACGTTTATATAACACTTTCGCTAGATCAGTGTTGACCTATGGTAATGAAGCATGGACACTAAAAAGACAACATGAAAGCAGAATAACGCCTTGTGAAATGAGATTCATGCGCAGAAGAGCGGGTTACACCAGATGGGATCGGAAAAGGAACACCGATATCTTAAAAGAATTTAAGACTACGCCAATTTTTTAATATATTAAACAGTACCAACTAAATTGGAAACACCATCTAGAGAGAATGAGTTCATTTCGAATCCCCAAAGCTGTTTATAATTATATACCAGGAGGACGAAGATCACTGGGCCGTCCTATGAAACGCTGGACGGAAATTTTTCTATAGGATCGTAACAGGCCTTGGCTTAATACTTGGAAGGAAGAAGAAGAAGATTATGACAATAGTGCATTTGAACTGGCAGGAGTATAAATTTGTAACCATGTATAGAAACTTACCGACAATTCTTGAGAAACTAAATTTCATTCACAGAGATTTATTTTTTTGTTAAGGAAAGCATATTACAAACAAGCCGATTAACTATTCTGCGTTTTTGTGAAAATGCGCACTATCCAATATAACCAATCCTATAACTAACTAACTGGCCCTATGGTATGTCCATGGTCGTGCGGATATAAGCTCTCCATACATCCCTATCCTGGGCTAATATTTTCCAATCATTCCCTGTATAATAGACTTCCCTCACATCATAGTTAATGTTAATCTCCCACCTCACTCTTGGTCTACCAACTGGGTGATTTCCCTCTGGTTTTCTTACAAATGTAACTAATCCTATACTTCTCACGCAGAAGCAATTCATTTTGTTGCTGACATTGTCTATATACATCCATTATCTGAAAGTATATAAAATCTGCGATTTCGTATGATTTCTGTAATCAAACCCGTCCCAGTAGACATGTGGGTGGTTCTGGTATCAACCTCAACACTACAAACACCACAGTTATGCAGAGTACATAAAACAGTTTAATGGGTCCGGAAAGGAAAGTAATAACAGAAGAAGCATCTAAAATTAACAGTACAAACAGTTACATGACTACGAAAATAAAAGACAAGAAAAAACAGAAGTAGAACCTAAAATTGTTGTACGGTTGCGTAATAGACGCAAATCAATGTCAAAAGTGATTTCACAGTTAGAAATGATTTCTTAAGTTAAAATGTTTACCATGGAAGAGTGGCTCGAAGGAAAGACTTTGTCGAGTAAAAAAGTTAATTAATTACTTATTTAATCAAATTACTAACTGTATTAAGTGTTTTACTCACTGAAGTTTATGTTAAATCTACGAAATATATATGTACACAGCAGTAGATTCGAGATCTAATATAATAATCATAATTATGTGGGAACTAAATTTATTCTATGTCATATAGCCTATAGTTTTTTATCTGACTCTTGTATCTTATACATTTTATATTTCAATCGTTAACTCTAGATTGAATCAAAATATACAACGTATATTTATGTATATTGTAATTTAGATGTAAGAATAATTTTTATATGTTTTTAACCTGATTGTGTGGTAGACAAAGCTTTAAGGTCCCAACTGTCAGGCAACATAAATATTATTATTATTATTATTATTATTATTATTATTATTATTATTATTATTATTATTATTATTATTATTATTATATGTATAGAGTTTCAATGTTTACACATATTTCTGTGCCTAAAATTTTATTCTTCTTCTCCACTCGTTTCTATCCATCCATCCATTTCCTCCAGTTCTCTTGTTTTCATTACAGTTCGTATTTCTTGCTTCCATGAGTTTCGAGGTCTTTCTTTCCTTCTTCTACCAGGTGTACACCATTCCAATGATTTTCTGGATAACCTTTCTTCTTGCATTCGTCGTACATGCCCATAGAAATGTAATTGCTTGTATCTTATATAATCTACTATTGAATATCTAATATTTTATTATTATTATTATTATTATTTCTGAAAATAATTATCCTTATTTGGTTATTTATTATTTTAGGTGTAGGATTATTTGTTTACAGATTTATAAATAAGTTGTTTTCAGACTCTATTTTATTATTTCTCAATATGCATTAAATTGTGAAGTGAAATGCTGGTAGAAAAAAATATAATGTGGTACATATATCTCTCAATAAACCTGTTGTTCACCCAACGTCGAGGAAATGGACTAATGTTGGATAAAATAAATATCGTCCGTTGTCAATACGTGTTGCTGTGCTTACCACATAATCTCTAAGGATGTGTACGTCAATACTTGAAGGAAAAGGAAGGATGCGGGAATGGAAGATAAAGAAACAATAAAAAAAGAAAGAAACTTTTCCTCTTGAAGGGATTCTAAGGTTCAGCGAAGCGCAACAGACCTGACATCTGGCGGAGACGACCGCAAGTTCTCAGGGACCCGTGGGACTAAACTTCCGATTCCATGTTGGATGTGTTACCTGTGGTGGTCTTCACGCCCTGTCAAGCATTCTGTAGAAATTATTACACGACGTGCCTACACACTACTCACACATCTCTATCGATAGTATTATGTTTTACTATTGCTCTGGTTGATTCCAATCCTGGATCAAACTCCCGGATCAAATAGCTAAGTGGAGACAAAAGTATCAGCTTCTCACTTGGAATAACCCATATGACAACAAAATAAAAAAAAATTACAGACTGTAACAATGACATGTCACAAATACGTTACGATCTGCTAATATCATATGAATATTGTCCAGAAAAGTGGAAATCTTAACCTCCTACTACCTCAAGGTCTTTCTTAGGCCTGTACTTTATCTTCATCTTTCGTTAACAAGGAAACTGTCAATTCTTGCATGCTGAAACCTATCTTGACACTTCTTCCAGAGAAGCGTTGTGATGTACAAAGGCCGTGTCAAAAAATTATCTGCCTTTCTAACTGCCAGGTACTAAAATCCAGCGCCAAATCTCTCATTAAAAGTATAGGGAAGTAATATAACTCCTGTATTAGTAGACTGGATAACCCTCATTACCTGTCCTCTGTGCCGGGTCTCGCCTCACTCCACTACGCACTTCACTCATGCTGGGATGTTATATCTGCTCCGTACAATGGGTTACCATTGTTGGCTTATAGCTTCGATTTATGTGCCTTGTAGTTAAAAACGGCTTTGGTATATCGCAACGGTTATCTGGGAGAAATTTGAAGGTAGATATCGGCATGGAATGGCTAACAGTTTCCTTGTAAGAATTTCTATACAATCTGACAAAGAATAAAACAGTTTTACACTGGAGTAAAAGTAAGAAAATTATAAAATGTCCGAGCAACGCCATTTTCTCGTTTACAAATTTCACATCCTTACTTTGTCATGTATCAATAATTATCAGTACTATAATTTTACAACCCAAATCGGTTCTCGGACTTCCTTAGGGATTTTTTCATCCATTTGACCATATACCTTGGCTACTGTACAACATTTCTTAAAACTCATTTTCATAATGTCATCTATCACAACAATAATCTATTACCACTTCTTTTCTTTCTTCATTCTTTAACATTATTCCATTACTTTCTTTCAACTTTTTAACACAACTATTTGACTCATAGACCGATAATCGTGCCTCTTCCTGATGTTAATCGTGCCTCTTCCTGTTCTTAATGAGATACATCTCCGCAAATTAACTTTTTTGACAAAGATATCGATTCAACAATGTACAATCGATATCTTACAGCAAGAAATGCCAAACGAAAACAACTTCAAAAATTACAAAAAAAAAAGTAAAAAAGGTTAGTTTTATTACTCTACAAAAATTATTAAATATATAATGAATCAGCATTAAGGTTCATACAATCATCTGTTACTGATTTTTGCCAAGCCCAAATAGATTTAACAGTAAAAATATGCTACTTATAACTATCCAGCTGGCTTAGAAACCGCCCGGAAGTAAGATCGGAATACATAACCGTACATTTGGTAAATACTAAACATTATAATTATTTAGCTTCTGATGTTGTATTATTCGCTAAGTAGTCATTCCATATCCAACGCGAGGTTGAGTTTTTCATTAAACGAAGTCACTTGCGAAATGGTCGCACAAACTTTCAATGTAAATGAAACCCCCAACTTTTTAGGGTCAAATCCACATTCAAAGGGGGAAGATTTTTTCTCGATATTCAACCATTTTTTTGATAAATGATTTTTTTTTCAGAAAAACACAATCTCTTGTTAGATTTCTGTTGACAATTGTATCTCCATTTTGTTATTGCTGGAATAATTCCAGCAACTTAATTTATGAAGTTGACACAACATTTGGTTATTCATTTTTTTAAACTTGCTACTCTAACAGGTGTGCATGTATATGTAATAAAGAAAAGTATCCATCATCCGAGGCCTTAGGAGAATCTCCTGTTTATCCTAAGTTTAGTCTTCCCACAGCTTTACATTCGTAAAATTGTCGTTGAATGCAATAAATTGATATCCTAAAACATGAGAATTCCTGCGATATGTCTTGAATGGGAAAAATGCCAAGCTCGTTGTCAATATCTTATATTCTAAAGATGAAAATAAACGGTTAAGTATAAACATCTGTTAACCATACGCATTTTTCAGGTAACATGTTCAGATTCATTTACCCTATATTTACATTCTGCTATTATGCAAATTCAAGATTAAATACTAAGCTAGCATTCCTTATAATAGTATATAGCTAACAAATGTAATCATAACTAAGTTGCACTTTCGAACCTGTAGTTCATGGCCCCACGGACATAAGCTCATCATACATCTCTATACTGAACTAATGTTTTCCAATCATCTCCTGTATAATTTACGTCGATCAAATCAGGGTTAATATTATTCTAGCTAGGCGAACGTCAGACGCCATAATGTGTATTTCAGACGCGGTAACATATCGCTAAGAATATTACAAATATAAATGATCATTAAAAAATATAATAAAGTCATTATCTGAATACTTATATTTTTAATGAAAATGAGAACAAAATACAATGAACAAAATTTGAACTAAAACCATGTGGTTGTATTTTGGAGAAGTTGCAGGGATAGTCACGCAAGCAGTGATTGGCTCTTTTCAAGTTTGAATGCATTGCTGTTGCAACACAGATGCTCAGTTTGTAAATAGTGAAATCAATGATCATTTAATCCCACTGTAGTGTGTTGTAAAAATGATATGTTAATGTCGTGTATGTGTTTCAATATGAATATCAAGTTCATATCTAGATATAACTGTGTTTTATACATCGGAAGTCACAGCTTTGTATATATTTCTGTTTCAATAATATAGCCTATTTATAATGGCCTATATATATTTATTTGTATTTTTGTGCGAATTATGTTGGAGATACAGGAACGAAGGGGAAATCAAGTTTCGTCTGTACCTCGTATGCTCTGAATATGTAACTGGATATGCTTGGGGGTAAAATTTTAAGAATTTTAATAATCCTAGTTATTATTTCATGTCATTTTTCTGTTTTTAATTTAGAATCTAGTGTTAAACAGAGGTATAATTCTCGCCAAATCATCAAATCCTCGCGAACCCCCATTGTCTGGAATATACACTGGAATCATACTCTAAACCTAATTATAGCTCTAAAGCGTAAGAAAAGAATATCTTCTTGTAAACCCAGATTTTAGGCGCACTCCCCCTACAGGAAAGAATTTGAACGATACTAATTTAATTACACTTGTTTTCTTACAAATGTCATTTGAGTGGTCCGTGGTCAGCGTACCGCTTCATACTGGCATCTAGGAAACCAAGGTAGTACTACGACGGGAAAATTCGATAAATGTTGCTTAGAGGCCTTTTCATTCAGGCTTAAGGATCTTTTACGAGCCTAAAAATCTTCAGACTCGGGACCCACGGCTTAAAGTCCCTCCCGGAGGACTTGCTCCTTGGATTCTCCATCATAAAAATCCATCGACCACGGCCGGGTTTGAACCCGCGACCCTCGGGACCAGAGGTAAGGAGCATAACCACTAGTCCACCGCGGCCGATTAAGAAAAGAATAATAAATATTAATCAGGGCAAGGTTCCTGAATGGATGGAATTTCGTCTGAAGTACTGGCTCACTGTCGGAAGAATAACGACATATTCTGTTAATAGTGATATGCAACCTGCATTAACATAGAACATTCAGATAAAAACTAGTGTAATACAGCAGGAAAAAAAAGTAAATTCTATTATCTCCCCACTGCACTTTTCGTACTTTGAGTTCCGCGCTAGGCGGATAGACAGAATTATTTTGATGTATTTTAAATGTATGCATCATTTCGGTAGATTTCTTTGTGTAAACGATGCATTATTATATTCTGTACAGAGTGCAGTACAGAAAGACTATTTGTATATGTATTTGTCTGGGTTAAAATGTGTTGTATGAGGGATGATGAAGAGAAGGGAGGAAGGTGAAACCCGGTGCCGGCAATTAGCCTACTGCCATCCAAAAACACCAAACGGCCCACAAGGGTTTAACGTCGCCATCAAACGGACGAATAGCTGTCAACAATTACACGTGTTTTCTCTTCATACATAATGCGGAGGGATTTGCAATTCAATACAAACATATGGTGCACAATCTAGCGATTATAAATTATACACCACTACCTTTTCTTGCCCCGAGACTCAATATTTTACAATTACATTAATTTATTAAGTTAATATAATAATTAAAAAATTCAATCCCGCCGGCTATTGAACTAGGGTCCTGTACTCATGTCAAAAAGCAGACATGCTCCCGCCTGAGTCAGCACGGCGGTCTTGCAGAAAAAAATTAACAATACTAGTTTCCACCTAAGCAGAAGGATTGTCTATTGTTCTCCTGGTATTTACAATAAATGGTTAGGGTTGCTTGCTATTTCTAAAAATTAGGATTTATGTTTTGGAAAGAAAACTTCCGCAACTGGAATTCTCTAACTCAAGAATTCATAGGCTGCCGGACGTTAGAATCATTTAAAATAAAATATCTTAGTTTATATTTCCTTTAACCTTGTTTTTAGTATTTCCACGTGCAATGTGTATGTATTAGTTAATGTTTCCTGTTTAATTCATTATATTAACGTTATGTTATTGTAGGGGGCACGCCCTAATCGTAGTGGTTAAGGCACTGCGCTACAAGTCGGAAGGTCAAGGATTCAAGTCCCGGTGGGTCAGGATTTTTAAACTGACCCAACCTTCTGGCGACACTATGGCCCTGGGGTCGACTCAGCCTCTAACGGAAATGAGTACCAGACGCTTTTCTGGGGGTAAAGGCGGCTGTCACGCAGAGCTGACAACCCGGCTGACATCAGGTGCCGATTGTCCAGAAAAAGTGGGAGCCTTAACCCACTTCTGAGGTTGGGATGCCCGGAAGGCGTGCTTACGCTGCCCGGATGACACAAAAGTTGATGATGGCAATGATGCACCAGGAGATGCTTTAAAGTAAACTTAGGTATAATCTAATGAGGTGAATATGATAACGATGGTCAGATGGTATTCGGGGACTATTTGAGCATTTAAAGTTCCCTGAAATTTGTCTTACAGGTAAGGTAAAATTCCTAAAGAACCTCACTCAGGAAACTTGTTCTGACCGGAGATCGAATCCGAGCCCGCAACTTGACAAGACAGTACGATACCTGGAGAACACAGCCGCGGGTTTATAACTTGTATATTGTATATACTATTTTATTGTAAACTTGCATTTGTAGTGGAAGAGAAGGCCTTACTGTTTTAACTATGCCAGAATAAACATTATTATTATTGCTATTGGTCACATAAAGATGATGTCAGATGACAGGATACCTGAGATGATCTTAAATGTTGAAGCAGAAGAAAGGGGCGACCAACAGAACAGTGGGTTCAATGAGGACATTGGAATATGGTTTCGAGAGCATTAAAAGAGTAGTGCAGAGAATAGGTATTATAGCAGAGTAAAATTTGCAATGGGTTTTAGGAAAATTACTGTATTGTACAGAAATTATTAATAAAGAAAGAAGATATTATTATTATTATTATTATTATTATCATTACTATTACTAATAATAATATAATTTTTATTTATATACAGATTTTTAATGTATGTACATCAAGTTTTATTTTCCTTCTCCACTCGTCTCTATCCATCCACTCCATGCCTTCGAGTCCTCTTGTTCTCATTCCAGTTCTTATTTCTTCCATCTACGAGTTTCGAGGTCTTCCTTTCCTTCTTCTTCTTCCACTTGGACACCATTCTAATGTTTCTCTGGATAATCTTTCTTCTTGCATTCGTCGTACATGTCCACACCAATTTAATTGCTTATATCTTATATAATCTACTATTGAATATCTAATATAATAATAATAATAATAATAATAATAATAATAATAATAATAATAATAATAATAAAATAATAATAATAATACACTGCTCAAAAAATAGGGGATATTGTAGAATAACCTGTTAAGACTATGTTTTTTGGAATAGTATTAGATGCAATAACATTCTATTATTCCAAGATAATGTAAATAAGAGTTTGAAGTTGTTACGTAACCTCGGTACCACACCAGAGGGCAGTGTCTGTACTGTTGATGTGAAAGGGTGGTGTGGGGGTGAATGTTTTGTTGCTGTTTTTAAATCCAGTCCAGTTTTCAGTTAATGAATGACTTGCCTTAGGGAAAGTGATGCCTCGACAACGTGATTTACCTGAACCAATGGGCTTGGAGGGCCATAGGAAGGATGGAAGCTGGACAGACACAACAAGAGGTGGCACAAGCCATTGGGGTGTCTCAAAGCGTGATTTCCAGTCTTTGGAATCATTTTCAAAGAACATACTGTTCACAGAAGAGCCGGACAAGGTCGACCAAGGGCAACAACAGCAAGGGATGACCGTTACCTCTTGTTAACAGCCCGTCGGAATAGACAGCAGAATGCAACTCAACTGCGAAATACACTTCAAACAGCAACAGGACGCAGGGTGTCAACTCAAACTGTCCCTAATCGACTGCATGGAAGTGGTATCTATGCCCGTAGGCCCATGGTGTGTACCAGGTTAACTCCACAACACCGTAGAGATCGCAGAAACTGGGCGGAGGAACATTGTGGGTGGAGGCATGCTGAATAGAGATCACTTCTTTTTTCTGATGAGTCGCGATTCAACATGGAATGTGATAGTCGGCGTGTATTCATCTGGAGAGGAAAAGGGACACGAAACAATCCAGCTTTTGTACGTGAAAGATCCCCATATGGTGGCGGTGGATTGATGGTGTAGGCAGGAGTAAGTAGTGGTGGACGTACGGACCTCTACGTTATCCAAGGTGGTACTTTGACTGCGGTAAAGTATAGAGATGAGATTCTCCGACCTTTTGTCGTGCCTTATGCTGATGCCATACGTGATTCTTTTCTTTTTATGGACGATAATTCACGACCCCACAGAGCTGGCTTGGTGGACGACATGCTGGAAGTGGAGGGTATCGAGCGTATGCAATGGCCAGCTTCCTCCCAGGACTTAAATCCGATTGAGCATGTGTGGGATGCATTAGGCAGGTGCATTGCAGGCAGACCAGCACCTCCCACAACTGTTCCAGAGCTGCACATTGCTCTTATGGAAGAGTGGCCACGTATCCCCCAAGAACTCATTGCTAGCCTCATTGCATCAATGCCATACAGGTGTGAGGCAGTGCTGGCCATTCGAGGAGACCATACACCATACTAAAGAAACATTTTCACCCATGTTAATGTTGATTTTTTTGTTTGCCATATTCCTAATCAGGATCTCTTTGACATCTGGTGTGGTACAGAGGTTACGTAATGACTTCAAACTCTTGTTGAGATTCTTTTGGAGTAATAGAAAGTGATTGCATCTAATACTGTTCCTAAAAACATAGTCTTAATAGGTTATTCTACAATATCCCCTAATTTTTTTGAGCAGTGTAATAATAATAATAATAATAATAATAATAATAATAATAATAATAATAATAATAATAGTAATATTTTTAATTTTCATTCAACCCAAAGTGATTTGTCGCCCGAGGTTCCTGTCCTCAAATCTCTAGCTTCCATACTTCTCTTCACTCCATCCATCCATCCATCGTTCTCTAGGCCTGCCTCTTCCACTTCTTCCATTAGCTGTCCAATTAAGGATTTTCTTTGGTATTCTCTCTTCTTCCATTTTTATGAGGTGACCATACCATTTCAAACGTTTTTCTTCCATTTTTCCTAATATTTTTTTCCAACTTGCATAATTTCCCTTATCATGCTGTTTCTGGCCTTAGCTCTTAATAATAATAATAATAATAATAATAATAATAATAATAATAATAATAATATTAATAATAATAATAAAATATAATATTGTCGTTCTGAAGACTCGTATTATCTGTGCTTTATTGTTATTCTCCGTCTGTTTTCCCATGCATGACACAATATAAAATATTTAATATGAAACTATAAAACTGATACGTTTACCGGTAAGATATAGTCATCCTCAACTTGGTCATTCTGTAAAGCTTTTCGGAAACCGATTACATTCCCAGCAGAAGGTAGACGGAATCGTACTCTATCAATTAACTAATTCACTGACACTATCGAATCCAGAGCTTCTAGACGGCGCGGAAATATGCTCTCCATACATTCGTATTCTGACTTATTGATTTCCAATAATTCATTGTATAATTCACAGCCCTCAAATCATAGTTAACGTTATTTTCGCAGTTCATTTACATTTAGGTAATATATTTGAATTAAATATTTGTAAAAAAAACTGCACTTAAACTTACTTGATATATTATCAAAGCCCTGAGTTTATAGAGCCAGCGATAACCCACCATCAAACCACTTATCGATTATCATCCTTACCACATATCGATTATTATCGATATCGTACTAAAGTTCACAGCTTATGCTAGAGGGCAGCACGTCGCTACGAAATAGAAATGACCAATCTTTCGAATAAATCCACAATTCTATATTAAACAAATATATTAATAATATTAAAATTACCAAAGTTTATTAAAAAATGGGTGTACATTTAGGCGTATGTATCACTCCCTAACGTCGTTCTAACCAGCGATAACCCAAACTAGCGATAGAAAAATCATACTTACTTACTCACTGGCACTATCGAACCCGTAGGTTCATGGCCGCACGGACATAAGCTCTCCATACATCCCTATCCTGAGCTAATGCTTTCCAATCATTCCCTGTATAATCTACTTCCCTCAAATAATAGTTAATGTTATTCTCCCACCTCATTCTTGGTCTACCAACTGGGCGTTTTCCCTCTGGCTTTCCTACAAGAAGCTTCCATGCAAGTCTTTCATTCCCCATACATGTCCTGCCCATCGCAGTCTACGAGACTTAACTATTCTTATTATATCTGGCTTCCTGTAAAGTCCATGTAGTTCATTGTTATGTAGTTTTCTCCATTCACCTGTCTGTTCATCTCTCTTTGGTCCAAAAATTTTCCTAAGTACTTTATTCTCAAATACTTGTAATCTCCTTTCCTCTCTTAAAGTAAGAGTCCATGTTTTGCACCCATATAATATAACTGGTAGAATAATTGTTTTATATATTTTCAGTTTATCGTTTTTTGAAAGGAGTTGGGACATCAAGATCCTCTGCAATGCATAATAACACGCATTTCCAGAATTGAGCCTATGTTTAATTATTTCTTTGTGCATCTCATTCCTATTTGTGATTATTGTTCCCAGGTATTTGAATTCAGCCACTTCCTCAAAATTTCACTCATTTGTCATTAGCTGTCCATTTCCATTATTTAATGGATTTCTATGTGTGACCATATATTTAGTTTTATTGATATTTACTTCCAGTCCTAATTTCTTAGTGTTATTCAATAGTGTGTGCGTGTTGTCCTTTAGTATCTCCTCGCTATCGGCCAACAATACTACATCATCAGCATAAACTAACAGCTTATTAATACCATTGAGTTGTAAGCCATCCTCATTCTCTAAAGATTTAATGGCATGCTCTAGTACAAAATTAAATAGTAGAGGAGATAGTGCATCTCCTTGCTTCAACCCATTCTGGATTTCAAAAGTGTCCGAAAACTGTTTGCCTACACGCACCATACTCTTTGTGCCATTTAGACACATTCGTATAAGTCTAACTAACTTTTTAGGAATTCCGAACTCCAGCAGGATACTATATAACTTCTCCCTCTTAATTGAATCATATGCTTTTTTGAAAATCATAGACTAAGTAATGTACTCTATGGAGAAAATAGCAGTTAGCATTACAATATTGTTATCTCTGTCATAATATTGTGATTTGCGTATTTAAATAAATGCTTGAAAATTGTCTAATAATGTTGTAGAAATTGTTTGAAAAGTTTAAAATATAACAAAATATTAGTAAAAACAGAAGAAAAGTTATAATTCACAAAAATAAACTGAAAAATGAATGGTAAGTATTTCTGGTGAATAGCCAAATATTTTATACTTTCACTGGTAGTTCAACGGAATTCTATTGTGTATTTTATCTGTACTCTTAAGACATATTTGAAAGTGATCTGTTTGTATAGATGCAATTGATTGAGCAAATAGAGAACAGATTAACCAATAGTGTACAGAAACTCATCTGCGTATTGCCAATGTGTTTGCTGGACCTCGTGGATGGTTCGGTCCTGGTGGAATAAACGTTATAATACTCCCCTCTGATAAGATTTGGCACTTTAGCAGCTTTGTGACCAGATCTCGCCATTTTGGTAACATAACTATCTAAAAATTTGTAATAAAGCCACTAATAGCTTTTCTGAAAATTTGAGAACTTTTCTTCGGCCATTTCTTTTTAATAACATTATTTTCTATAAATTCTGTTATGAAAACAGATGCAGACTTTTAGAGTTTACCACAATAAAAAATGTAAACAATTTATAGATTTTACTACAATAAAAATGTAAGCAATATGAGTACCGTCTTTCGCAGGACGAACATACATAAAGAAACTGGACAATCACCTGATTGTATTATTAATCAGAGATTATGTATTAATATATAACAGGATATGAAGCCTGCAATTTTAAATATATACACGAGATGGTAGTGATTCAGACCATCACGAATATCCCATAAAATTGAATTTCTGAAGAGAATAGAATAAAAATATAAGCATAACTTCAGACAAACTAGAACATAGAGAAACTGATGAAAATTTTTTATCTAGAATTACGGAATTTTTCTTGTAAAAATATATTGGTTTCTTAAAATATGCTTTATATTCATAATTTAGTCACTATATCATAACCGCAATAATTCAAACAATAATAGAAAAATAATTGGAAAAACTGCACTTAAACTAGCGTGAAATCTTTTAAAGTCTATAGAACAACAGTGCGCATGCGCCAGAGTTTATAGAGCCAGCGATAACCCACAATCGAACCACATATAGATTATAATCCTCGACTACAATCCGTCGCTATGAAATTTAAATGACAAATATTTGCAATAAATCCCCAAATCTATGCTAAAAAATATATTAATCATATTTAAATTACCAAACGTTTATTAAAAATGGGTGTACACTTACTTATCACTCCCTAACGCTGATCCAACCAGTGATAACCCAAAACAGCGATAGAAAAATCATAGACTAAGTACCGGTAATATACTCTGTGGAGAAAATAGCAGTTAGCGTCACAATATTGTATAACAGTGTCATAATATTGTGATTTTCATATTTAAATAAATACTTCAAAATTGTCTCATAATGTTGTAAAAATTGCTTGAAAAAGTTTAAAATATTAAATAATGTTAGTAAATACAGAAGAAGAGCTACAGTTTACAACAAAATAACTGAAAAATCAAGCGCTAGTAGAAGTGCAGTTGAGCCAAATAATTAATACAAATAAATGTCATTGTTTAATAGCGTTGAGGTAGACAGTCATATGATAATTAAAATATATACCTTTTTTTTGTCACTCTCGTTGTCCGCAACTTGTAGAAGGTTATGTGGGGTTTTTTTCCTGAACGCCTTTCAGAATATCTATTCCATCATCAGCTGGTATAATTCTTCACTAAATTTGTTAAAATGTTCTCGATGATATTGATCTTAATGTAGTGTTGTCCGTAACTGATGAGTTCTTCCTGACGATATCACACAGCGGGTTGTTTAGTCGGAGAGTGTTTTCATTTATTAGCAACTTGTTATCTATCTCTTTGGTAATTTCAAGGTCTTCTAATATGTTGATTTTTGTCGGGTTTCCTTCTTTGTGTATTATTGTTAGGGTGTCTTCTATTGAATTCATTGTATGGCCGGCGTGAATTATGTGTTTTGCGTAATTAGACTTTCCATTTGCGTATACGAAATCGTAACGATACTCTTTAAACCTTACATTGAAGCATCTTTTCGTTCTACCTATATAGAACTTGTCACAATTTTTGCATGTTAATTTGTATACTCCCTTATTATTAAATTTGTTGTGTTTTTCTGTATTGTTATTTATTTCATTATTTCATTTACATAATATAACGAAAAAACGAAACTCGAAAGAGAAACAAATAATGATAGTACATGGATTTGTTACGACCACCAAATTAAAAACATAGATGTTAAATTTTGGGCAGACGAGGTTAGGAAAGAACTCCAGAAGATCGGGATGGGCTGGATATGGGAAAAGGAACTGAAAATCGCAAGAACGTGTGGAGAAAAATAAGGAGGAGGTACTTAGATATAAACCAACAAGATACTTTCGCCGAATGTACAGGAAAACGCTCACTGTGTTTACAAAAATACCTAAAACACGTCTGGGGAAAAGAATCGTATATACTCAACCTAGGATTTAAGGAGAGATCAGGGCTTGCTTGGTTTAGGCTAGGGGTATGGAAATTTCTAAAAAATAGCGACGATCACGATATGCGAATATGTCCAATGTGCGGGAACTTTGAAGATGAGATACATATATTAGGAAAATGTAATGATTTAGAATATTGGAGACGTCAGTTATTACCGGAAAGATTTCTAAATTCAAATCGGGAAAGATTGGCATGCTACGAGTTATTTGTAAATCCAGAAAATTGGATAAACCTCGGTAAATTTCTGGACAAAACGCGGAAAATAAGGACAACACTCATTCATGAATAAATATATGTTATCAAAATGCAATACCATTAATTCTTAACAATTATATATAAATTAATTAGTGTATAATGCTATTGTGTTATTATTTAATTGTAATATTATTGTGTTTTCTTTATGTAATTGTAATGTTAATGTTTTTTTTGTGTATAATGCTATTGTGTTATTATTTAATTGTAATATTATTGTGTTTTCTTTATGTAATTGTAATGTTGTTGATTTTTTGTTGTTGTTTATTTTTCTTTACACTAGTACCAATTATTACTTTATTGTAACGGACTGTCAACAGCACGTACGGCTTACTGCCCGTGCGACCCATATTTGTAAATAATATTGTAAATATCTTACTTTTTGTCTAATAAAGTCCTACTACTACTACATACACTAACATATACAGGCCACGAAACCATAAAATTGGCAAAAACTTTGAGGACAATAAACACAAATTTAGATGTAGACTACAAAACTAATAATAAATTAAATAATTTAATAAATAACCATATAGAAAAACATAAGACAATTATTAGCAAGGGAATATACAATTTAACATGCAACAATTGTGACAGGTTCTATATAGGTAGAACGAAACGAAGCTTCAATATAAGTTTTAAAGAGTACTATAACGATTTCGTATACGCATATGGGAAGTATAATTACGCAAAACGTATAATAAACGCCTGTCATAGAATGAATTCAATACAATACACGCTCACAATAATATACAAAGAGGGAAGCCCGACAAAAATCAAAATATTAGAAGACCTTCAAATTACCAAAGAGATAGATAACAAGTTGTTAATAATTGAAAACACTCTCCGACTTAACAACCCGCTGTACGATATCGTCAGAAAGAACATTTGAGTAACGGACAACACTACATCAAGACCAACATCATCGAGAAAATTTTAAGAAATGTAGCGAAGAATTATACCTGCTGATGATGGAATAGATATTCTTAAAGGCCTTCAGGAAAACAAAAACACACATATATTTTTACAAGTTGAGGACGACCGACGGCACTAACCAAAAAAAAGTATATATTTTAATTATCACAGAAAAATAATTGAAAAAATGTACTTCAGTGGTACAGATTAGTAAGTCCATTTTATTACTTTTAAATTCCTGTACAGCATCCTCCATGGATACAACTTGGCCTTTATACGCGTGAACAAAAAATAAAAATTTTAATAAAAAAAAAAAAACAACGCGCAGCATTTGGAGGCCATTTCTTTCTTGAATACATTTTACCCCCTATTTCTTATTGCGTGTTGGAAACTCAGCGTCTCTGATTAAGCTCAAGAGTTAATATTTGTCTTAATAGTTATATGATCGTCTATATATTCTGTGAAGAATAGTTGCTTAATATCTAATTCCGAGAGAATGAATTTTTTTAAAAATTTGATCTCATGAAATTCTTTTTGAAAAAGGATAATTAACCGATCTTCACTGATCCTATCTAGTAAACACTAATGTATGTATGTGTGTGTGTGTGTGTATGTGTATATATATATATATATACATATATATACGTTAATGCTCTAGCGGCCGCAATTCTTGTTTCATCAAAATCAAATTTAGCATAAAACAATTAATTAAAGAAATGCTGTAATCTCGAGTTTGTTGATCAGAAATATTGAACCAATATTGGAATGAAAAGTTTAAAAAATCACTCCAGTGGCCGCAGTTTTCTATGTTTCACAACAAAACTCAGTATATATTTTTAACATAAATCGAAGAAGGTATTCTCAGAAAAAAAGACAGGCGAAATCGTCGCTCGTATATATATTAATATTAAAAATTCACATCTAGCAACTCTCATATATTTTCTCCGTTGCAATTTAGAACAGTACACTTTATATTTCACGCTTAAATTGGCAATGTATCGCGATAAAATACATCATTTTAATAAAATTAATATTTTTAATAGAAATAACGGGAAAATGAATTTTAAGATACTTATTAAAAAATATGCCAATTATATAGCAACAATGTCCTGTAAATAGGTTGTATATTAAAGGTTTATGCATGAAGCTTGTTTTCACACAGAAATTTCGACCCTTTTAAATACGTTGATCACCAGAAACCGAAATTCTCCTAATTTAATAAAAAAGTACTATATTTTATAAACAGCAAAATTCATCATCTTCATGGTAGGCCGCTTCGCCCTTGCTCCTTTCTGCGCGAAAATTCATCTTCCACCATGGCGTCTTGTAGGACGTCCCACATCTCTGTAGCGTTTTGATGTTGGTACGAACAGTGCTTGTTGTGTTAGCCCATTAACAGACAAAATGGAACCATAAGATTGCGATTTGTTTAAAATATTTGGCTTCATTTACCTGCTAGTTCTTTTATAACGGTATAACGGGACCCTTTAGCATTTGCACAAGGTTTCCTTATTAGGAAACACAAGGCACCGTTCAAGGATAAGCTGAATGTAGCCAGTAGTTTCTTTTATAATATTATTAGCAATAAGCCACTGTATTTCCAGCATAGGGCGATAATAGTGCCAGGAACTAGCTATAATTTTCAAAGGTCCTGAGGCTAACAAGATTGTCCGCATCTTTGATGTGGATCGTACACATGTGTTTGCCACACAAACATGGTCGGTTGAATGGGGCGTTTGAATGAACTTGACCGATACATTTAAGTATAAAATTGTATCCTTATAAAGCGAATATTGTCTGCGTGAGCTGTCTATCACTTAGACTAAATTAAATAGAATAACGTTTTTATTTTTAGTTTGAATAAGTTAAAATGATAATTATGAGTTAATTTAATTGTAGCGTATATATTGTCTACGAATCTAATGTAGGTGGTAGCTAGTTCAATTTATAATTTCGTCTTTGTGGTAAACCCGCCATCGTCTAATGACAGGATTTCTGGACTCTAGCAAATCCTCGATTTATTTTAAATGTATATGCTCTTATTTTCGTCCACCCGCTGTGGTCTTCCCGGTGAGCAGCGTGCTGTCTTGTTATCGCCCGCAGCGGTCCGGGCTTCGGATCCGCCGGTTCGTGGCAGTTTTTCTGGGTGAGGTTTAATCGGGGTTTTTTTCGCTCACCTGTAAGACATAATTTCAGGAAAACTTTAAGACCCAAACGGTCCCCGAAATTATATGGTCACAACACCCAAACAACACATCATCCATCATCCATTACCATTATCATGCATCGTCATCAATCATCCTTCATCGGTGTGGAAAGCAACGGGAAGTTACCACACCTACAATTCCCTAGTAAAGCTGCAATCATAGCATGAACATGCTATGATTGCAGTGAAGAACCTGCCTTCGGGCAGAATTAGTATGGATGGATGAATGCTTATTTTCATTCTGAATAATAAAAAATTGCGACGGGCAGCAGAGAGAACGTTATTGAGAGAAATATTTATTAGGCAAACGGCAGTTCTTCTCCCGTTATATTACATGGATGGCGAAAGTAGGGTACTCTTACTTTAGGGGAAGTAATAGGTTAATATTAGAGAGTATTTGAGAATATATTTCAAAAAAAAATCTTTGTACCAAAGATATATGAACAGAACTAGGTGAATGCAGAATGACTACCTAACAGTAATAATAATAGTAATAGAAATAACTATATAATAATAATAATTAATAATGAATATTAGATAATGAATAATAATAGTATTATTTCACCTGGCAGAGGTAAGACCATAAGAACTCTTGTCTACCACACTCAACCAGGTTAAAAAAGTTAGCAAAAATATATCTTACAATCTAATTACAAGTAAAATAAAAATTACATGGTACGATATTTATACAATATAATTATTACTTACATTTATTTGTTTTTTAAAATCTAGATTTAATAAATTAAATATCAAACTGTACAATAGGGCACATATAAAAATGGAGACAAAAAAATAATTAATGACATAGAATAGAAACTTAATTCTCCAGAAAATAAATTATTTAACAAGAGGTATTTGTATAAGCGTGACTTAATTAAGTGTCAAGTGTTGCGGGCGTAACTCATAACTATCTTGAGGTAAGAAAATTAGCTAGAAGCGGTGGCAGAGGCTACTGTGAGAGAAGTCGAGTAAGAGGAAGTGATTTTGATATAAAGAGGCTATTTTGTTGGCAGACTTATCTTGTGACCTAATGTCAATATTGTGACAGGAAGATAACTTCTCAAATCTGGACGCCAGGTAACTAGAAGTGTAGGAATTCAGAAAATTGAAAATAAGTGAAAGAGAGTGCAATTAACATTAAGTCTCGTGGACTGCGGTGGGCAGGACATGTGACACTAATGTGGAATGAAAGAGGTGCATGGAAGCCTCTTATAGGCTAACCAGAGGCAAAAGCAGCAAGCTACCTGATCTATATCTGAAGTCAAATATAATAAGAGTTAAGTTTCGTACACTCGATCGGAAGGACATGTGGCACGAATGGGGAATAAAAGAGGTGCGTGGAAGGTTCTTGTAGGAAACCCAGAGGGAAAACGCCCAGTTCGTAGACCAAGAATGAGGTGGGAGAATTACATTAACCATGATTTGAGGGAAATAGATTATACAGGGGATGATTGGAAAGTATTGGTTTAAGATAGAGATGTGTGGAGAGATTAGGTCTGTGCGGCCATGAATCTACGGTTTCGAAAGAGCCAGTGGGTTAGTTAATTATTTAGAGAGACTTCAAATGTTCTTTTCAGGTGAACTTCTACACCTAATAGTTTTAGAGAATGTTCGATGACAACTAAACACTCTCCATAACTGAAAACCGTATAAATTATCCATATACATATAGAGGGTGTTGCAAGAAAACACTGACAACGGAGGTGAGGTAGTATATTGAGATATGTTGAACATTTTTAATAAGGTACCAATGTCCGGAAATTATGTTTTTTCACACCATGGCTAATTATTTATGTATCATGATCAGTGTTAGTTCGAAGGATTTGAAGACTCATTACTTCACAACACCTCACAGGTACGGAACCTATGATACGTGGCTTCGTAAAGGAATGTCTGCAACACGATAGAGCTCCAGCTCACTTCCATGCCAATGTGAGGATACATTTGCGTACCACATATCTAGGTCGAGGAAGGCCAGTTCCATGGCCTCCGAGACCACCTGATCTTAACCCTCTCGACTACGTTTTGTGGGGTGGCATGAAATAGTACGTTTATTAGACTCCAGTAGAGTCACATATGATTCTTATAGCCCGATTCCACGCTGCTACAGAAACAATTCAAACGAGGCCAGGCATATTTGAATGTGTGCACCAATCACTACACCGCCGATTACCCTCTGCAATGAGATAGAAATTGCATATTTTGAAAATGTGATGTGGCTGTGAACATATTGTCAAGTATTGAGTCTTGCAACCCAATTAACGGAACTCGTGAGACGTTAAATACACATAGTGCGAATATGCATCATTTCCGGACATTGATTCCTTATTAAAAACAGATCAACATATCTCAATATTCCTCCTCACCTCCGTAGTCTGTACTTTTTTAGCAACACTCTATGTATACCGTAGATTAGTTATCAAATTGATAACTAAGACGTATAATCTTAGAAGCATTGCACTTGATATATACATTTATATTTACGCCTAGTTATTGGTGATGGTGTCAAATGCTATCTCGCTTTTATTACCCAGTGTTTTTATGTGCTGCAGTGTGCGCCTCACAAGTGGAGTGCAGCAGACACGTCCTGCAATATTTCTTGTTTAGACGTGTTATTATTGTGTAACGCTCGGTCCACATTATTGTTTCTCTACTGACCGGCAAGAAAAACGCAACAACTTCAAGACAACAGCCGAAACGAGCAACGTAAAAACTACAACCTAGCTAAAAACAAATCACACATACCCCATTTATGAAAACATACCAAGGAGACTACGTTGTACAATTCTTCTAGTTGAAAGGTAATTCGAAACATGAGCATCCTCCATTGGAAGTGAGGTATGGACAATCAATAAGTACTACAAGAATAGACTACTATCTCTAGGAATGGATTATTTACGCAGAAGTGCCAGAAAGTCAAAATTAGAACATGTCACAAATAAGAAAATTAGAAACATAATTGAAGCAGAAAAATGCATAATTGAAAGAATTGAGGAGAAGAAATTAAAATGGTTAGGACATGTTTTAAGAATGGAAGATGAGCGATGGCTGAAACTGCAGTACTATATCATTGGCAACCGACCAGAAAGAAGAAAAGAGGGAGACCAAACGTAACATGGAAGGAAAGCATGAGGATAGTTATGCAAGCAAGAGGGCTATGCATTGCAGATGCCCAAGTTCGTAGGCTTTGGAGGTTTGGCGCGGGAAGATGACAGTAGCTGTAAAACCCCGAAGATGATGATGGATGGATGGAATGGAATGGGATGGGATGGGATTGGATGGGATTGGGTGGGATTGGGTGGTATTGGGTGGGATTGGGTGGGATTGGGTAGGATTGGGTGGGATTGGGTGGGATTGGGTGGGATTGGGTGGGGATTGGGTGGGATTGGGTGGGGATTGGGTGGGATTGGATGGGATTGGATGGAGATGGATGGATGGATGGATGGATGGATGGATGGATGGATGGATGGATGGATGCATGGATAGATGGATAGATAGATAGCAATCTCCATTCAGATGGAAGATAAAACATATGATCTTAATTATTAATAGCATTCTTTCTTATTTTGCTTTGGGTCCATGATCTTAATTAAGACTCCCTGCATCTCTTTTTGATCTTCCAAGTGTCCTTCAATCCTCTGGTAACTTATCTCTTGCTAAGTGTACAATTCTATCTGCAGGATATATATTCATTACATTCAAATATTCCTTTTCCACCAATTCATCTATTGCTTGCATATTCAGCTGCCTTCTTTTATACTCAAGTTCAAAGTACAAGAAATGAAATGGAATGATGTTCTTAATAGTAATAATATTTAGCATAATAGTAACGACAGCCCAAACAATACTTATTATAGTACTCTAAAAATGGAAAATGTGGATTGCTGATCACATCCGAACTTGCCCAACCCTAACAACCAATAATTTTGTGGACAGATACTGGGAAGCCAGGGAAAATATGATGAACACTTTATAATCGTACTTGTTATTGTTTGTTTTCCCCAGTCACTGTTGGCTAATGACAAGTGTCGAACGCCACTGCATTTAAATTCCGATTGAGGGTCTTTCCACTTTTCAGCGGTTGCCCTTTTACCAGCCGGCTGCTGGCCCTTCACATCCACACGTGTCAATCACAGAGGTAGATGATCAACAGCCAGTGTAGGGGTGACATGTGGTTAGCATGTCGAGTCCCCCAGCCGTTATAGCTGGTTCCTCAACCTGGAGCCGCTACTTATTGTAGCTACCCAATTGCCTCACGATGCTGGGTGGGCACCGGTCCCATACTGGCCGAAATAACATGAGAAAATTTCTTCCCCCATGGAGACTCGAACCAGCGCAAGTCCCGTAGCTCTGCGCCAAGGCTTCCTACCTTAACCGCTCGGCTACGGCGCGGCATTTAAATAACTTATGTAAATAAATACTGTAAAATGTACGTTATAATTTAGTAAGCATAACTACATCAACATAAATCCGTCACGCAGAAACCGGGTAAACTAAGCGAATTCCAGACCAAGTCTTATTTATGGACCTATTGTATTGTTTTACGGAAAATGTATATATTTTTGTTAAATATTTTTTATGATGCCAGCTTATTTAAAAAGTGTCAGACTCCAGTGAACATAAATGCACAAGGGTAAGTTATTGCCTATTTACATACTGATATATGCATTGATACCAATTTATATTAATATCTACCGATTCATTTTACCATTGTTTTATTAAAAATATTAAATAAATTAAATTTTATATCTCATAGGATACATTGCCAATTTAAGAGTTAATTAAATAGTATTATGCATATTGTAATGAACTAAACATAGCGGTTGCTAAAGTCAATTTTTAATTTCGGGTTTCCGGTAAACCCCCACTTCTATTGATGGAATTTCGCTATTTTTTTACGAAACACCTTCTCGTTTTGTTTAAATGAATTATCACTGACAAATCAACCGGACAGAGAACATTTGCACTTCTCATATGTTACAGATTACGACGTAAAGAAAGTCATCATGCGAATGAAAACCAAAGCGGAAGGAACTGACCGTATAAATATTACATTACTGAATAAAATAATAGAAGCTATACTACCTACTATAACTCATATTTTTAACTCCTCACTACAAACTTCTACATATCCCTCATTGTGGAAACAAGCCCTCGTACGCCCACTGCCTAAAGTTAAAACGCCCTCAACCCCGAACGACTTTCGACCCATTAGCATTTTACCTACCCTTTCAAAAGCTCTGGAACGATTAGTCCATAAACAACTGACTGACTACCTAAATGAACACAACCTTCTAGATCAATTTCAGTCAGGCTTCAGGACAGGACACAATACAAATACTGATCTACTAAATATTTGCGAAGACATACGCGAAGCTGCTGATAATCGAAAACTTACCATTCTCACATTACTGGACTTTAGTAAAGCATTCGACACGGTAGACTTGGACTTATTGTTGCATAAACTTAAAAACCTCTTACTCTCTGATAGTGCCACGAAATGGTTCAATTCCTACCTTCATGAGCGCCAGCAATCTGTTATAGGAAATCATACATTATGTTCTTCTTGGTCCTTCCGTAAAGCTGGGGTTCCACAGGGTTCGGTACTTGGACCTTTGCTTTTTTCAATCTACATAAATGACATATCTAACTCCCTAAAGCATTGCAAACATAATTTATTCGCAGACGACATGCAAATCTACATCCACACAGACAAATATTCACTAAATGACGCTGTTGCCAAAATTAATGAGGATCTTGACTCACTAATGACTTGGACAGTTAAATATGGACTGCAATTAAATCCTAGAAAGTCACAATCAATCATTATGGGTCACCAGAGACTATTATCTACAATTAACCTAAACACAGTTTCGCATGTGTCACTAAATGGAGTTCAAATCCCTTATAGTGAGACAGTAAAAATTCTAGGAGTATTTATTGACAAAAACTTAAATTGGAATACACAAATAAACCATACATGCAAAACAGTCTTCTCAATAATACATTCATTAAATCGTGTACGAAATTGTTTGCCATTCGCCCTTAGGAAAATGTTAGTAGAAACACTTGCAATGCCCCATTTTGATTATTGTGACACTCTTTTTACAGACTTAAATATTATTTCCACTCAAAGACTTCAACGTGTTCATAATTCTTGCGCACGTTTTATTTGTGGTATTCGCAAATTTGACCATGTTACACCGTCCCTGGAACAATTATCGTGGCTTCGTCTAAGAGATCGTAGAACTGTCCATTCCTTATCCCTTCTCTATAAAATACTTCACACATCATCGCCTAATTATTTATCACGCCGCTTCATTAGACTATCCGACACACATAATATTGACACTCGATCCCATCAGCACATTGTCCTTTATATCCCGCCTCATCACACTGTATATTATTCATTATCTTTTACGGTCTCACTTACCAAAACATGGAATTCCCTTCCGTCCTATGTCAGAGACTGTCAAACTATAACATCCTTCACAAACAAACTAAAGAATTATTTAATAACAAACTAATTTATACACCTCACTGATAATATTCTTTTAGCAATATTAATATATTTAATTACTTATGAAAATAATATTAAGAATAACAACTATTTTTATTTGTTTTGTTTTAAATATTGTATAATCGTAAAATTAGTTTTCTATATCTCATTATTTTCCTTTGTTTTTTATATACACTAGACAGGGACAATTTAATATGCCTTGCTTGTATACATTTTATTATTAGTTTTAGTCTTAATTTTAACTAATATTAACTGGTTGTATTATAGGTCGTAATATATTAGATATTATCTTTTGATCAAATTTTTACTTAGTGTTTAATATTAGAGTTAATTAAGATTGTTATATTCTGATGTAATATACAATATATAATGATGTTTGTCCTGGTGAGTTGAAGAGAAGGCCACATGGCCTTAACTCCACCAGGCTAAATAAATCTAAATCTAAAATCTAATATCATGTGATATGTTTCGTTGTGAGACATAAAAAATTGCGACCATTAGAACGATTTTAAAATTTTTGTTTGAGGTGAAATGCTATGCCTAATGTCCCGATTTTGCAGGTTAATGAACTCGACCTTACTTTTTTCAATTAATTGATGTATGTCATGTTTGGTTTCATTGCAACAAAATCTGCGGCTGCTAGAGATTAACGGAAATATATCTCGGTACCTAGTAGATAGGATCGGTGAACAACTACAAAATGTTTTCTAAAATCTCTCCGTCAGAACAATCTTAATTGCTCTCAATCCTACGGAATTCGCTAATAACAACAGTAATAATAATAATAATAATAATAATAATAATAATAATAATAATAATAATAATAATAATAATAATAATAATAATAATAGTAATAGTAATAATAATGTTCACCGCTGTGGTCTCGAGGTAGCGTGCTGTCTTGTCACGAAGCGGGCCCGGGTTCGATTCCCGGTCGGGACAAGTTTCCTGGGTGAGGTTTTCTCGGGGTTTTTCCTCACCTGTAAGATAAATGTCAGGTAACTTTAAGGCCAAAACGTTCCCGAACACCATCTGGTCATCATTATCATCAATATCATATTCGCCTAATTAGCATAAGTTTAGTTTAAACCCGGTCCTGGCGGATCATTACATTCATCAACTCTCATATCATCGGGGCAGCGTAACCCCGCCTTCCAGGCGCTCCAACTTCAGAAGTGGGTTACAAATACGCCATGCCAGGAGAGAAACCAGGAATGTCGAAATGACAACCTGGGTCATTTTGGAAAAATTGTAATAATAATAGTAATAATAATAATAATAATAAAAAGTAATAGTAATAATAATTAATAATAACAGTAATGATAATAATAATAATAACAGTAATGATAATAATAAAATAACAGTAATGATAATAATAATAACAGTAATGATAATAATAATAATAATAATAATAACAATAATGATAATAATAATAATAATAATAATAATAATAAAAATAATATTGCTGAAATAATAACGAACTAATTCACTGGCAATATCGAAACCGTAGGTTCATGCCCGCGCAGACATAAGCTTTCCAAAATCTTTATCTGAGCTAAATAATTCAATCATCCCCTGTATTAACTATTTTGTCATATTACGTTTAATATTATTCTTCCACCTCATTCTTGGCCTGCCTACTGGGCATTTTTCCTCTGGTTTTCCTCTCATCACGATCTACGAGACTTAACTCTTCTTATTATATGTGATTTCCAATAAAGATCGTGTAGCTCACTGTTATGTAATCTTCTTCATTCTCCTGTATGTTCATATCTCTTTGGTTCAAATACTCAAATACACATAATCGTTTCTTCTCCCTTAGGCAAGAGTTCATGTTTCGCTTACATTTAGACCTAACATAATTGGGAGAATAACTATTTTTTAAATTTTCAGTTTTAAAGTGATTTAATTTTAAAATAATATTTAAAGGTCATAATTAAATACTTAGGCCAGTTTTCTTATATTTTTCCTCTCCTTCATAACAATTATATATTCTATATGTTTAAAAAAAGTATTTATTTCTTTCTAAAATCATGTTTACGACTAAAATTTTCTTCTAAGAGGATTAAAACATTTATTTATACTTTCATTTCGTCCGTTGATGTTTTCAGGCCATATTCTGCTATGACTTACTTTGATTTAATTGCATTTAGCCTATATACATCCTCTTGTAATTTTTTTCGCTGAATTTGCAATTAAAACCTTAGCCTTGAGTTTATTGATATCAGAATTCCTAAATTGTATTCATCGTCCCAAAGGCGTATTATTTTAACCATATACAGAATGTATAAAGAGGTAAATTTGAAAACTTTGAGACAACATCCCGTTTGCCTACGGGTGGGCCAGACAAGCGCATGAAACCTGCCTGCGGTATAGCTTCCATACCAACAAGTGCCCACTTCTACGTCCTCACCCTTAGGCAAAATCTCTGTATATGTTATGTGAACAAATATCCTAAAACGCATTGTTTTAATTTCGTGCATTGTTTTATATAGTTATCAATAAATATATCCAAAGTCATGGCATTTCATGGAAAACAATCTGCATACTCTTAGTCAAAGATTATAATAAATGATGAAATTAAATTATATTTCTTCTTTCCTTTATTTTCTTTTCTTCTCCAGAAAAGCCTGACCAGAGGCTATAAGATGGCAGCCCCATCACTGGTCTTGCCTTCCTTTGGCCAGCAACCAATCGAAAGGACTATTATTATGCTTTCAAGTCTTATACGAGAATTTCCCATAAGGGAACATTTTCAATTGGATCGTAACAGGGCTTGGCCTAATATTTGAAAGGAAGAAGAAGAAGAAATTATAAAATTATGGAGTATTCACCTGAAAGGTCAACTCAACTTAATTTGTTATTTAACTGTAGCGCTTTCGGGACTTGTCCCATCATCGGCAGGATTCAAAACTGGTGTTTCACTGAAGATCTGGTAGAGGGGGTTACATGCATTGAGTTCGTTTTGGTTTATCAGATTGTCGTTGTTGTGAGCTGCTTTCATGATTTCCATCTCTTAGAGTACGTTTATCTTCGCTGGATTATTTTCTCTGTGCATTACCGTTAGGGTGTTTTCAATATTTTACATGCGATCTCCTTCATCGATAACGTGTTTTGCATATCTTGATTTTCCTTCTGCGTGAATAAAGTCTCGAAAATGTTCTTTAAATCTGATGTTAAAACTTCTGTTTGTTCTTCCTATATACAATTTGTTGCAGTCCTTACATGTCAATTTATATACTCCTTTGCTGTTGAAAATGTTATTTTCTTCAATGTTATTTTTAATTATGTTGTTTAATTTGTTATTAGTTCTGCATGCTATTTTTACGTTTTTATCGGATTTCTTTAGTGTATTGGCTAATTTTGTCGTTTCTTTTCCTGTATGTGTGTTATCCATGTTTTCTTCCCGAAAGCGCTACCATTAAATAATTAATTAAGTTGAAGTGACGGAACTTTCAGGTGAATATTCCATAATTTTATATTTTAATTTTGAATAATACCTCAACAGAGGGTCGCGGGTTCAACCCCGGCCGGGGTCGATGGATTTTTTAGGACGGAAAAATCCAAGGAGCAAGTCGTCCGGGAGGGACTTTAAGCTGTGGGTCCCGAGTCTGAAGATTTTCAGGCTCGTAAAAGATCCTTAAGTCTGAATGAAAGGCCTCTAAGCAAAATTTACCGAATTTTCCCGTCCTAGTACTACCTTAGTTTCCTAAATGTCAGTATGAGGCGGAACGCTGACGACGGACCACTCAAATGACATCTATACGAAAACAAGTGTAACTAAATTAGTATGGTTCAAATTCTTCCCAATATGGAGGAGAGCTCCTAAAATCTCTGTTAAGGGAAACATGGGCTTACAAGAAGACCTCAACGGAACACATCCTGAATCTTATAAAAGTTGAAAATGATGAAATATTCAAACAAGTTATAAGTGTTAATTAGTACTTTGGCTGTGAGATATTCTACTATTATGATGATTTACAAAATAAATTGTGTAGATTTCAACAAATGTGTGGAACCATGCAAAGAACATTAAAATATAAAGTTAGAAAGGATACGAAAGTGAAGTTTTATAAGGTAATCACTGTAACAATGCTTATGTACGGTGGCGAAAACTGGGCACTAAATAGAAGTGACAAACGAAAAATAGAAACAGAGATTCCTAAGAAAAACAACAGGGTATTCATTAAGGGATGAAAACGAAAAGGAATGAATCAATCAGAAAAGAACTTGAAATCTTTAATATTCTTCTTCTTATATAGGAATATTCCACAATACGGCGTTTCTCCTTCAACCCAAAGTGATTTCTCGCCAGAGGTTTCTGTCTAAAGCATCTTCTTCCCTCAAATCTCTAGCTTCCATACTTCTGTTCACTCCATCCATCCATCCATCGTCTTCCATTAGCTTTCCAGTTAAGGATCTTCTTTGGTATTCTATCTTCTTCCATTCTTATGAGGTGCCAATACCATTTCAAACGTTTTTCCTCTATTTTTCCTAATATGTTTTTTTCAACTTGCATAATTTCCTTTATTGTGCTGTATGTGACCTTATCCCTTCTTGAAATTGTTGTCGATCGCCTCCAAAATCCATGTCTACTGCTAACAGTTTGTTGGCTTGTTTTCTACTTACTGTCCAGGCTTTGTTCTAGTAAACTTACTTGTAAGTCCATGTTTCCCTTAACATTGATTTAGGTGCTCTCCCCCTACTGGGAAGAATTTGAACCATACTAATTTAGTTACACTTGTTTTCGTATAGATGTCATTTGAGTGGTCCATGGTCAGCGTTCCGTCTCATACTGACATCTAGGAAACCAAGGTAATACTAGGACGGGAAAATTTGGTAAATTTTGCTTAGAGGCCTTTTCATACAGGCTTAAGGATCTTTTACGAGCCTGAAAATCTGCAGACTCGGGACCCACGGCTTAAAGTCCCTCACGGAGGACTTGCTCCTTGGAGTTTTCCATCCTAAAAAAATCCATCGACCCCGGCTGGATTTGAACCCGCGACCCTCGGGGCCAGAGGCAAGGAGCATAACCACTATTCCACCGCTTTGTAACAGAACTTAATATTGATAGATACAAAGAAGAATTTTAGATACAACGCATAATTTGTATGCATATTTACAGAGTAATAAACCATATAGAACATCCAGACAAGCGTCTGATTATAGACCTATAGGACGCCGTGATATAGGACGTCCGAGGAGAAGATGGATGAATGATTTGGATCCTGTATGAACGGAACGGACCTAAAGATCCATTATGAAGATGAAAAAAAAAGATGTTTAGTATGGCTCTGATACTTAAAGTTGGATGTCAAAGTGCAAATGCCTCATGAAAGTGTTCATAATGTCCTCCATTAGCACGGATACATGATTGAATGAACCGTGGCATTGACGTATGGATGTAGAGGAGTAATCCTGGAGAATTATGCATTTTTTCGCAGCTTTCCATATTGAGATCTCGAATACTCCAGACATTTTGCACTGGTGTTGCATACAGAAGGGATTTAGTAATTAACAGTAGGACTTTATTAGACTAAAAGTAAGATACATACAATGTGATTAATAAATATGGGTCGCACGGACAGCAATCGTACGTGCTGTTGACAGTCGGTAGCAATAAATCAATGTCTAGTAATAAAAAACTCACAATATATAACATTAGAATTAACATTAAGTTTCGTCTAGTTATTAATTATTAATGACATATTTTGTTTTCATATTTATTTATTCACGAATGAGTGTTGTTCTTATTTTCCGTGTCTTGTCCAGAAATTTATCCAAGTTTATCCAATTTTCTGGGTTTACCATTAACTCTAGCATGCCAATCTATCATATTTGAATTTAGAAATCTCTGCTGCAATAACTGACGCCTCGCATTCCACATTTTTACATGTCCCTAATATATGTATTTCGTCTTCTAAGCTTCCGCACATGGGACATGTTCGCAAATCGTGAATGTCGGTAACTTTTAGAAATTTCTTAGAATGGACCCATACCGTAAAGTTAAATGGATACAGATAGGATCTGCTTGGACGTTAAATAATTTGTTGATATCTACCTACCAACACTGAACTTACGTATTATATGAACAGTGATTTCAAAACGAGTAGTATTTCCATCATTCATGAAATAGGCCAACATGTTTTGTTGTCAATACGCCAACATTGTTAAAACTTGGGATTTTATCAAGATTCTGATTTAAATTGAAATACTCAAATTAAAGAAACATCTAAAAAGAACTATATAAAACGTTCTCTAAAGCGTATAAAGCTGCAAAACTACCTTGGAACAACATATGGACACTTAGAACTGTAGACGAGAAAGTTGAAAATTTTAATGACATGATTTTACAATTGTATGACAAACACGCACCTATCAAGACTAGACGTATAAACAGACCACCTGCACCCTGGATGTCTGATAATTTCCGCTTGCTTATGACAGAGAGACGTAGCATTCAGGAAATACAGGAGGAACAAAGAACTGACAGACTTACAGACTTACAAACATCTGAGGAATAAAGTCAACCAGACTATAAGGAATGCAAAACTAAGATATGCCCTTACTATTATTACACAATCTATGTCCAACTCAGCTAACATGTGGAAAAATTTAAAATCAATAGGCCTCTGTCGAAATAAACTACAGGTAGAAACAGCTGACCTACCACTAGATGAGTTGAATGACCATTTTACCCGCCTCCCTTCTGACAACACCTCAGAACACAAACAACAGACAATAGATGAACTAATGTCATATTCCCAACCTACCCGAGACAATTCTTTTTTTCCTATATCTCACCTGATGACGCCGAAAGAGCAGTATTACGTATTAAATCTAAAGCACAAGGAATAGACAATATAACAATAACTCTCCTGCAAAAAATAATAGACATTATTCTCCCAACAATAACCCACATTTTTAATGCCTCTATAATGACCGGGACTTATCCCAGACTCTGGAAAATGGCTCTAGTTCGTCCTACACCGAAATCAAACACTCCCACAACACTCGATGATTATAGACCAATTAGTATTCTTCCCTGCTTATCTAAAGCACTGGAACACATAATACACTTACAGTTAACAGACTACCTCACCACACACGACTTACTTGATGAACATCAGTCTGGTTTTAGAACAGGACATCACACAAGTACTGCACTACTTGACATTGTAGAGGACATAAGAGACTCAATGGAGAAAAGCAAACTCACCGCAATAGTCCTACTCGACTACAGCAAAACCTTTGACACAGTAGATATAGACTTAATGCTAGCGAGACTAAAGACACTACATCTGTCGGGATTTTGCCTTGATTGGTTTGCATCTTACCTCACTAATCGTCAGCAATCAGTTTCTGTTAATAATCGCATTTCTTCCTGGCGCTTGGTGAGGAAAGGGGTACCTCAAGGCGGCGTCCTCGCTCCTCTCTCTCTTCTTCTCGATTTATATTAATGACGTGACCAAGAAACTACAAAACTGCAAGCATCATCTTTACGCCGACGACCTACAGATTTACACATACTTTAGGCCTGACGAAATTAATGGATATATTGACAAAGTAAACACTGACCTCAGGCATATATCTTTATGGTCCAGACAATATGGGCTGAAACTAAATGTAAACAAAACGCAAGCAATAATTATCGGACATCCAAGGCTATTACACTTCATGAACAATGGCAATATGCCGGCTGGCATATTAGATAATGAACAAATTCCTTATACCGACGTCGTTAAAAACTTGGGATTTTACTTAGATTCTAATTTAAAATGGCATGAGCAAGTAAAACAAACATCTAAAAGGATCTTCTCCATAATGCATTCCTTAAAGCGACTTAAACATTTTCTTCCTACAACTCTTAAAATAATTTTAATCCAAACTTTAGTGATGCCGCATTTTGACTACTGTGACGTTCTACTGACATAAGTGACGGGTTGTCGGACAAACTGCAGCGTGTCCATAATATGTGTATCAGATTCATATTTAATGTTCGAAAATACGATCACATTTCTCCATTATTCCACGAATTGTCATGGCTACATCTAAAAGAGAGAAGAAAATCGCACTGTCTAATTCTCCTATTTAAGATCCTACATACCTCGATTCCCAATTATTTATCATCCCGTTTCCAGTATCTATCCTCAAACCATAACTTAAACACAAGATCACAACATAGTCTCTTGCTTAATATACCGCAACATAGGACATTACATCACTCCATGTCATATACCATCTCCACTTCTCGCAACTGGAATTCCCTACCACAAGAAATAACGGTCTGCCGGACATTGGCATCTTTTAAAAGAAATCTAAATTTATATTTGCTCTATACTCGACTTCATTATTATCCAGTGTAAGATATATATATATTAATTGGTGTTTCCCGTATAATGTATCATATTATATTATTATTATTATTATTATTATTATTTATTATTATTATTTTATCGTATCATTATTGTTATTACCCTATAAAATGTTGTTTGTACATGACATTTACATTGCTACATTTATTGTATCTTTAACTGTTTATAATTAGTATAGTGTATATCTATATTTGTCGAATATTTATTTGTATTTGTGCTGGTTGAGTGGAAGAGAGGGCCTTATGGCCTTAACTCTGCCAGAATAAATAAAGTATTATTATTATTATTATTATTATTATTATTATTATTATTATTATTATTATTATTATTATTATTATTATTATTATTATTATTATTATTATTATTATTATTATTATTATTATTATAAAGGTCTTTCTGTGTACAACTCTTAAAATAATTTTACTCCAAAGCTTAGTGATGCCGCATTTAGACTATTTCGACGTTCTATTAACCGACGTTATTGATGGAAAACAGCAGCATCTTCAATAATATGTGTAGTGGATTTATATTTTCCACGAATTGTCATGAGTACGTCTCAAGGATACCAGAAAAGTACACTGTCTAGTTCTCTTATTTAAGATTCTACAAACATTGGCTACAAATTATTTAGCCTCTCGTTCTCAGTATCTATCCTCGAACCATAATTTAAACATAGCATCACACAATAAGATGTTGCTTAGTATGCCGCAACATAGAACATCCCATTACTCAATATGATGATATACTGTCTCCATGTCTGACAACTGGAATTCCCTACACCAGGAAATGGGGATTGTAGAATGATTTAAATGAAATCTAAATTTATAATTATTCTAAGATATAAACATTGCCTTCAAGTTTAATGTACATGTATTAATTGGTGTGCCCCGTTTAATTTATTATTTTATTACTATTACTCGTATATAAATTATCATAATTATTATTGTTATCATTATTATTATTATTATTATTATTAATATTATTATCATCATCATCTATTATATTGCTATTATTAATATTATTATCACTACTATTATCATCATTATTATCATTATCGTTATTAATATCAATGTCGTCATTATTATTAATATTATTATTAGTATTATTATTAGCATTATTAACATAATCAATGTCATTAACATTAATATCATTATCGTTATTATCATCATTATTATAATTATAATAATTATCATTTTTATTAGTGTATACATTTTTATGTACATTAAATGTGCACTACAATATTAATTTTTTCTTCAAATTTATTATAGTTAATATATGTATATTAAAATTATATTGTAAATATGTAGACTAGTTATATGTATAAGCTGGTTGAGTGGAAGAGAACGCCTTATGGCCTTAATTCTGCCAGAATAAATAAAACATTGTTATTATCATTATTATTGTTATCATTCTTCTTATTTTTATTATTATTATTAATATTATTATTATTATCATTATTATTATCATTATTATTATCATTATTATTATCATTATTATTATCATTATTATCATTATTATTATCATCATTTTTTTTTTCATTTTTTTTTTTTTTCAGCATGCCCCATTACCGTAGTAATATTACATGCATAACATAACAAACATAAAATCATTATTATTATCATTATTATCATCATTATTATCATTATTATTATCATCATTATTATCATTATTATTATCATCATTATTATCATCATTATTATCATAATTATCATTATCATTATTATTATCATAATTATTATTATCATTATTATTATCATAATTATTATTATTATTATTATTATTATTATTATTATTATTATTATTATTATTATGGGAGTGTTTCTCTTGAGGCCGAAACAGGTCAACAAATGGCCTAAATTCGTGAATGTACTATGATGATGATGATGATATTATTATGGGACAGTCACTAACTTTATATGTAAAATCTGTTCTTCGAAATTGAGACAACGTGGTAGAACATGAGGTACATCATCAATTGCAGACTATACGTTCACAGAAATCCGATGTTGAAGGTAAAAGACTGAACAATTTCGTCGGGTGTCCATTATGGGGTTACTGATATAATTCACGATCTGATCCCGTGCGAAGGAAACCTCATCTGTAAAATTAAATCCGTCACAGAGGAAGTGCATAAACTAAGCGAATTCCTCAGCAAGATCAATATATAATCTGATTTTGCTGGTTTTTGAAAATAATATGGGCCTATAAGTATGTTGTTAATTAAATCGTATGTAATCAGTAACACGAAGAGAAAACAAATATGGTGCCCTCTAGACTGATTTTTAAATTACGATTTTCAGGGAATCTCAATAGTAGGTTTCGCTGGTGTTTGGAGATTACGTTTCTTGTTTTATTTTAATGGTAAATAAAATTCCGGGTCATGAATCAATTTTTAGATTTTCGTTTCAGGTGATCACTCAGATTTTGCTAGTTAACGTACACGATCTTACATTTTTAATCGATTGCTGTATGTCGAGCATGGTTCCGAAAAAATCGTCGTCGGTAAGGCATTAATAGAATATATATAGTGTTATATTGTAGATTTTCGCGGATATAAGTACGATTAAGAAAGATTTAATGGGGTTTCCGCGTCATGGATTCAAGATTGGCCTCTAGCCACTTATTCGGACGTTTTGACATGGTCTCACATACAATTATCAAGGAATGCTGTGTGTGTGTGTGTGTGTGTGTTGTATATATATATATATATATATATATATATATATATATATATATATATATATATATATATTGACATGATCATTTTCGGTATGTAGGTCTACTAAGCAGGGCCAATGAAGATTTGTAAAAATGTTTTGAAAAACATTCTCATGTGAACAACCTCAATAGTTACATTCCTTCGGAATTCGCTAAAACAACTTAGACACTGAAATCAGAGTTCATATTCGTATTGTTGGATAACCCAATGGCAGAACACAAGCTGGGAACGAATACCAATTGTTGACAAAGCTTACATGAGGTGTAAACGCTAACGTACAACTTTTAATGGAAGATTCTACAGATCATCATGTGTTTCACATGTTCCCTTTCAGCTATAGTTAGATCCATCAGATAAAAACCTTAAAGACGTTTTCTACACCTACTACATTCCCGCCCACCAGCAATACATCTGGACAAGGACAAGTCAATGTCACTAATGCCTTCCTTCACATTACGTCACTCACTCACTCTTCTGATTCGCTGTCTTCACTCACAACCACGGATGGTGGGGAACCTCTTATTGCCAAGGTTTCCGAGCATGCGCAGACCAAGGTTTTTATTTAATCGGTGTAGCTATAGTTGTCTTGTGTTGACACTAATATTCTCGTCCATAATTCTCCTTATTCTTCTCCCTCTACGCATGAAAGCTGGCAGCTTATTGCGTGTTCATTCACTATAGGTCCGGTGTATGGCGACGTCCTTCCATCGTAGTTGTGTTCTTCCTAAAGGTCTTTTCTGCTGAGGTGTCCAGTCACATAATTTCTTCACTAATCTACTGTTATCCATTCTATCTATGTGATCGTTCCAATTTAGTCCTCTATCATTTATCCAAAGGTTTATAGGTTCAATTTCAGATTCTTCTCTAATAACAGAGCTACGAATTTTCTCTCTCAGCGATTTTCCTACGATGTTCCTTAAAACTTTCATCTCAGTTGTTTCATTGATTTGTTTTGTTTTTTGAGTTTCTGTTCGGCATTCACAACCATATGTTAGTACTGGTCTTATGACAGATTTGCATATTCTAACTTTTGTATCTATTCTTAAATTTTTATTTTTCCAAAACAGTATTGTTTAAACATCCCGATATTTTGTTAGCATTATTTGCTTGATGGAGGATTTAATCTGTTATTCTGTTGCTTCTATTAATTTCTATTCTTAAATATTCGAATTTAATGAGCTGTTCTATACTTTTCCCTTCTATTTCTAATTTAACACGTCGTGGGTTCTTGAATATTGCCATTGATTTGGTTTTATATGTTGAGATTTTCATGTTATATTTTGCTGCAATGATTCTAAATTTGTGCAATAGCATTTGTAAATAATCTTCACTTTGTGCAATTAGAGCTGTGTCATCAGCATAGTTTATTATCTTCAGCTCTTTGTTACCTATTTTAATTCCTTTGATGATTTCATCCATTATTAGTGTGAACAATATGGGACTTAATGAGTCTCCTTGTCGTATTCTTTGCTGGACTAAATACTGTATTTTTTAGATTTAATATTTCCATATTTGATAATTGTACTGTTTCCGAATAAATGTATTTGATGATTGCTATGAGGTTTTTAGGTACATTCTTGTTTTCTAATATGTTGAGTATGTCATTTGATCTTACCCGATCGTCCATAATATTGAGAATAATTATATTCTCTAGTTGTGTGATCCTCGGCCTCTTAGACTTCTCCCTATCGTCAGGGAGATGCTTCAAATTGCGATGTTCCCTGAGACGACGGTGAATTCCTTTAATTGCCATCATGTCTGGAGCATCTCCTCCTAGTCCTTAAATTCAATTAACATTTGCTCACTCCGCATTGGAATGCACCATAATGTACTGTAATAAAGTTCTTAATATGCACAAAATATAAATGAAACTAACAGTACGTTTTCGGTATTTCTTAAAGTCCGGCCAGAAATATTAAAGTTACATGGGGATCGATGCACAGCTGTTCGACCAAGCCTCAGATCAACAGCATAACTGCAATATGATACGTAACAAATGACTAACGCGATCCACAAGCAGTAAATAGAAATGCCTGACTGTTGAAGAATGTTTCCAGACTATTTTTTTCTAGTAGCAGTTAAATATTTTTTCAACTATAGTAAATGGGAGATGTTCGCCTTCCGTGCTTAGGTGCCCCAACGTAAGAACTAGATTGCAGTTCATTCTTGTGCCAGGAAAGAAAGGAAGAAATGTAAAAATCAACCTAGTGGCATTAAACAAAAACAAATTATCATTTTTAATGTCTACTATCATTAATGTTATTATGGTATTAGACCTTACTCGTAATATTGTTCGTTTTGGCCAAATCATCGTTTAGTATTTAATATTATTTTGGTTTATATTTTCTTTTTCATCATCCAGGGATTAAGCCGTTGGCTCGTTCCAGTTTCTATTTATTAACGTAAATTATCTTTGTCCTAGTGAGTGGAAGGGAAGGCCACATGGCCTTATCTCCATCAGGCTAAATAATTTTTTTTATTTTATTTATTTCTGTTATATACACGGAATCCTCAATGAAAAAATATATATTTTTTTCCACGCTCCCGGTGTTGCGTGTCTGCTTCTGTAATATTTATCTTCTTCGTGTTGTCTTCAATTCCCTTTACCCACGTTGGCCTTTGTCTACCACGTTTCCCTTTTCCAGGAGACATCCATTTTAATATATTTTGTTGTTTCATATATTTTGGCTTTTTAGCATTAAGTTTTTTTACAATGTATGAGGAGCGGACCCATAGCATCAACCCCCAACCTGGAAAACCTGAGATTTTTTATGGAGTCCTCCATAGATCACTTGCTTTCACTGCAGCTAAGAGTCTGTTCCACCCTTTATTGCCTCATCCACCGTCTTCACCATACCGTAGGTTTCCTACTCTGTTGCATCCGCCGTTGCGATCTTCACCCGTAACTCTGGCTAGGGACCCTCACAAGGTATTATCAACCGAGTCAACTGAACCTAGATTTTTTAACGGGGTTACTCCTCCCCTCCCTCCTTTCTCATCCGAACTTAGGTCCGGCAATAAATAAATAATTAAATACAATAATAATAAAAATAATAATAATAACTACTAAATAATAAAACATTCAGCTGCGGTGGACTAGTGGTTATGTTCCTTGCTTCTGATTCCGAGGGACGCTGGTTCAACTCTGGCGGTGTCGATGGACTTTTAGGATGGAAAAATCATGGGGACAATTCTTCCGGGATGGACTTTAAGCTGTGGGTCCATGTCTGAATATTTTGAGGCTAGCAAAATAACCACAAGCCTGAATAAAAATGCATATGTGCTAAATTTACCCATCGTTTCCCATCCAAGTAAAACCTTTGTTACCCACTAGGTGTCTCCTGCAGATCCCATATCACTCGCTGATATATGTGGGTAAATAAGCGTAACTAAATTAGCTTTATTAAAGCACTCCAAGTAGGGAACAAGCTACACGGGAAAGTACGGGTATGTAGATAAAATAAACAGAATACATTATACCTTCTCCGCTCTTTGAGTGATCCTAATATAATTAAATGTCAATTGTATCCTTCCGCCATTCGCGCCATAATTACTGTCACATTAACAGATAGCACGTGTGAAGTATATAAGACATGTGTTCGTCGAATGGGATAGATTACAAGAAAGCTGGTGTGATTTTTCAATGAACTTGTGAAATACATTTAAAATAAACGTTTCTTGACCACTAGTCAAAGTTCTGCTAGGGTTTTGTTTTAAAAATTTAGATTGCAACACAGCAACAGAAGACACGACACATTTAACAATTTTGTTTTGCATACGAATCAACTGAAGCATGACTCAAATGTATCATCCATATATAATAAACTATTTTAAGATGTAATTATTGATTAGGTATATTTTAGAAAATGCTCTGTTCTGAATATTATTAATTTCATTCTCGAAGAATAACAAGTATATTCATAGGACATATTTTAAATTTAATGAAGGGAACTACTTTTTCGTGTACGTACTGCTTCTACATCATACGACAGTGTCTACAACCAATGAAAATCGAGCAGGTCACATTGTTTTGTTTTTCATGAGGATCACTTTAAGAGAGGATAGTCTTTAGCCTGAGTATCTTACAATGTAAACAAAATAGAAAAAAAATATTCTACGAGGAAAAATAATACGTTTAATGATCAACATTTTCATAATATACTTTCATTATACAGATGTGAGAAATGTTGTAACAAAGCTTTGACATTTGTTTTTATTATACCTCTATGTTGCAAGTACTTTAGGGAATAATGGGAAATTTTATAATATTAAACGTAATTTATAGTTTAACTTAATAGTTATGCCGTCTTAAGACAGTAGGAGAAATTAGAAGATGAGAAGAAACTCAAGCAAGGAAGATTAAAAACTTAGACTTGCCAACTTAACAAGTAAAACGTCAGGACACATCATCTTTATAAAACAGGTTCAAATCAGCGACAATTGTAGACAAGAGCCTAAATGTTAATTGAAATATCTACATACACCCAACTAGAGCTCGAGAACTGACAATTTATATGTAAGTAAATTCATTGCTCTCTGTAATTAATAAATACTGTTCTTTATAAATCTCGTTTGAATCTTATCAAGATTGTCAATTGAACGGTTAATGCTATCTTAATGCTATCTTAATAATAATAATAATAATAATAATAATAATAATAATGGTAATAATGATGTGATGATGATAATGATAATTATAATAATAGTAATAATAATATAATAATAATATAGTAATAATAATAATAATAATAATAATAATATAGTAGTAATAATAATAATAATAATAATATAGTAATAGTAATAATAATAATAATAATAATAATAATAATAATAATAATAATAATAATAATAATAATAATAATAGCTTTATTCTACTGGCAGAGTTGAGGCCTGAAGGCTTTTTCTACTACTCAACCAGGATAAAAACATACAAATATTAATATTACATCTAAATTACAATAAACAAAATTATTACATGGTATATATCTACAATATAATTATATTTACCATATATTTTTATATGTGTGGCACTATTAAAAGAACCCTTAAAAACACAAGAAAATAAACAAAAATTAAATTTTATAAAGTAATGGCTGTTCCTGTATTCATGTATGGATCAGAATGTTGGACGATCACTAAAAGACAAGAACAAAGATTGGAAGCAGCTGAGAAGCTATTTTTAAGAAATATAGCAGGATATACACTGCTGGATAAGAAAAGAAATGAAGATATAAAAAAGGAACTAAATATTGTCAAACTTACAGACCGAATAATTAAATATAGGAACGACTGGAAAGAACATATTGACAGAATGCCAGAAGGAAGATTTCCAAAATTATTGCTAAATTATAAACCGCACGGAAGGAGAAATGTTGGTCGCCCACACAAAAGATAGTCTGAACAATTTAACAATTCTAGCTTTCATGAAACCGGAAAGAGCCAACAGGCTTAATCCCTGGATGATGATGATGATATATTTTGAATTTATCTATATTTAACGAATGTAATATAAAAAGTATAAGCTAGAAAAATTATAAAAAAGTACTATAATGACATAGAATAAATTTAGTTCTCGAGAAAAATCAAATACATAGCATCAAGTATTTGTATAAAAATAAAACTACGTTTTATTTATGTAACCAGTCAATAAGCTAAGGTTTTGCTAGCCATCGAGAAGAGCGGACGTGTTTTTGTTAGAGTGGTTGAAGTGTGCAGGGGACAAAGCATTATGGAAGAAGTTAGAAAGCTGATTGAAACATTGTCAACTGAAGTGAAAGAGGGGTTTGAAAAGTGCAACGTGGGTGAAAAAATTCGTGATATTGAGACGAACATGCATCGGATGGAGGACAGATTGAAATGGCTGGAATCTAAATTAGACTATCTCGAAAACCAGAGTCGCCGTAATAATATTGTGATATATGGTGTGCATGAAGAAGACAGGGAAAGCTGGGAGGAAACTGAACATATAGTTAAAAGAGTAGTGGCGCAAATCGGGATTGATTTGGTGGACAGTGATATTGAAAGAGCGCACAGAGTAGGTCGTTGGAATAGTGGAAAGAGACCGATTGTATGCAAATTATCACACTACAAAATAAAATGTTGGATCCTTAGAGACAGTAAATATCTTAAAGGGACCGGTATCAATATTGCCGAAGACTTTAGTGAGAAGGTGCGTCGCGAAAGGGACTTTCTTAAGCGACACATGCTCGAGGCGAGGAGGCAGGGCTGCCATGCAATCATGCAATTTAATAAATTGATTATAAATGGACGAATCTGGAGCAGGGAACAACTACAAAATATGGACAACTCTGAAAATGAATTTGAAGAGGTCATTGACAGCGAGTCCCCAAAACCTACAGGGGACGCTTCAACAGCAGGTGGTCTCCTTACAGCAGAGGAGGGAGAAAAAAATTCTACACGAGAGAAAGAGAGAGAGGAGCACTACGATACTAACTCCGAGGAATCCAATAAACATACAGCAAAAAACGGCCGAACGCAAAAAGCATACCCCACCTCTAAGAGGTGAACGACCGGCGGACACAAGAACTCCACAAGAAAATCACTAAGACTGCTGAATTTACCCGCAGAAAAGGAACTATTGAGAGGGGGAAGTTCGAAAAATACAGGTAAGACTAATGACAAGGGAACACAATAGGGTTTGTTGACAGTCGGTTCATGGAATATCGAAGGGTTAAAACAAAAACTTTCAATGGACAGATGTGTAGAGTTTATTGAGACTTTTGATATATTAGCTCTAGGAGAAACATGGTTAAAAGCTAATGAATGCGTAAATCTATGTAATATGAAAGGTTATTTTAAGGGTAATCAAAAGAGAGGAAAGAGAGGTAGATATCCAGGCGGTGTTGCCATTTTATATAAAGCTAACTTAGACCCATATATTAAAAAGGTAAATATTACTTTAAAAGAGGCAATTTGTATATATTACCATACAGAAAGAGCAGAAATGTGTCTGTTGTCTATTTACCGCCAACCACTAAATTCCAGGTATGCCAATCCAAATTTTTTCGTTGAATTGTCTGACTCGTTGGCAGAAATAAAAGATAGGTTTCCGGAAGCGGGAATAATAATTTTAGGGGACTTTAACTGTAGGATTGGGGAGGAAAATATCACTATAAAATCGGATGATAATGAAACACGAGGTGAGGGTAGGAGAAGCAAAGATAAGATTTTAAATTCAGAAGGAAACCAATTGTTAGCTTTTTGCGATGCATTTGAACTTGAAATTCTGAATGGGAAATATGGGGAAGATAAAAATGGAGAACTGACATTTATTAATAAAAATGGAAGTAGCGTAATCGATTATTCAATATGCACACAAGACATGATTCCAGTCCTAAGTAATTTCTGTATAGTTTCCAGAATCGAATCACACCACTTCCCAAACAAACTTATTTTAAATATGAAAGGTATTAGTGAGACAGTTAATGATGAGGTGGCAACAATATTGCGGCCAATTACACGTTTCAGGTGGATCGAGGATCTGAGAGAAGAATTTATCAGGAGTTTGGAAACGCTAATACAGGATCTGCAATTAAATGATCTTAGTGGGGAGGAAATTATTAAAACTTTGACAGAATGTTTTCAAAAAGCAGGGGAAAAATTCAAGGTTAAATACGCAATGAACCAGAAGGACAAAGGGTGGTACAATAATGCATGTAGAAAGAAGAAGAAATTTGTCGAAAGTAGTCTTTTAAAGTTTAGAAAAGAAAGCACAGATGAAAGCAGAAAAAATTATGCGCAAGAGAGAAAGGAATATAAAGAATTATTGGCAGAAACAAAACTAGCATGGCAAAATAAGAAATCCGAAGAAATGAGAGTCGCGACTGAAAGTGGGAACATTGCGGACATATGGAAAGCGATAAGGGAACTCAAAGTAAAGTCCATAAATCGGACAAGAATAACGCCCGGGGAATGGAGAAGTTACTTTGATAGGGTGCTGGGAAATGAGAGGTTAAGATATAATCAAGGAAATATAGTTGAGATCCCTGACCCAATTCATATTCAATTACTGGATCAGGATATTTCGAAAAATGAAGTGGTTTCTTCCATTAAATGTTTAAAGAATGGTAAAGCACCTGGAATTGATGGAATACCAGGGGAATTCTTGAAAAATATGATATCATCCAATAAATTATTAGACGTTTTGAAAACTGCGTTCAACAAACTTTTTAATGGAGGAGATTATCCGGAAGCCTGGGCGACAGGTGTCATCCAACCGCTATACAAAGGGAAAGGTGGGGCACAGATACCAGAAAGTTACAGGGGAATTTGTCTCTTGTCAGTGTTCGGAAAAATATATTGTAAAGTACTTTACGAACGAATAAGACAATGGGCTAAAGAGAACAATAGGCTCTCAAAATATCAGGCAGGTTTTAGAGAAGGGTACTCCACGGTGGACAACGTATTTGTTCTGAGAACATTAATTGATGACAATCTGAAAATGAAGGGGGGTAAATTATTTTGTGCATTCATTGATTTTAAGATGGCATTTGATACTGTGGACCGAAGCGCACTTTGGGAAAAATTAAATCGGAAAGGATTGTCTCATAAAATGATACATGCTTTAATGTCAATTTATAAATATGTTAAATTTTGTATAAAAGTAGACCAAGGGCACATTACAGAGAGCAGTGAAGCCAATCGGGGAGTGAGACAAGGTTGCATTTTATCACCAATGCTATTTAATCTATTCGTTGATGATATTGTAGACGTAATGCTAGAAGGAGAAATTGAGGCTCCGGAGATAGGAAATGTTAGAATCCCAGTCCTGTTGTATGCAGATGATTTAATTATCTGTTCCAAGACAATCAAGGGATTGCAAAGAGGTCTTGACCTACTGGAAATATACTGTAGGAATTGGGGATTGACTGTAAATGTTAGTAAGACAAAAACAATGACCTTTAAAAATGGGACGGTTTATGGTAGAGCAGAGGAATGGAAATACAGAGATCAAGTACTTCAAAACGTGAAACATTTTGAATATCTTGGTACGACGTTGAAAATGAACGGAAAGTGGAAAAAACATATTGATATAGCATTATTTAAAGGGAGGGGACAACTTAACAGTGTACTCGGTATTCTGGGTCGAGTGCCTGATATTCCAGTCAGCACATTAGAAAAAATGTATGGAGCGATGGTCAGGCCAGTAATGCACTATGGTAGTGAGATTTGGGGTTTCCAAAGAACGGAAATACTAAATAAGGTATATACGCATTTTCTAAAATATATTACAGGACTTAGTAAGGCCGTTTCTAACTGTGGAATTTTATATGAATTCGGGTCATTCCAGGACGACATTAACTGTAAAATTCGTGTACTCAAATACTGGTTGCGAGTAATCCAAGGTGAACAAACAATGCTTAGAGCAATTTGTTACGACCACCAAATTAAAAACATAGATGTTAAATTTTGGGCAGACGAGGTTAGGAGAGAACTCCAAAAGATTGGGATGGGCTGGATATGGGAAAAAGGGACTGAAAATCGCAAGAACGTGTGGAGAAAAATAAGGAGGAGGTACTTAGATGTAAACCAACAAGATACTTTCGCCGAATGTACAGGAAAACGCTCACTGTGTTTACAAAGAGACCTAAAACACGTCTGGGGAAAAGAATCGTATATACTCAACCTAGGATTTAAGGAGAGATCAGGGCTTGCTTGGTTTAGGCTAGGGGCATGGAAATTTCTAAAAAATAGCGACGATCACGATATGCGAATATGTCCAATGTGCGGGAACTTTGAAGATGAGATACATATATTAGGAAAATGTAATGATTTAGAATATTGGAGACGTCAGTTATTACCGGAAAGATTTCTAAATTCAAATCGGGAAAGATTGGCATGCTACGAGTTATTGGTAAATCCAGAAAATTGGATAAACCTCGGTAAATTTCTGGACAAAACGCGAAAAATAAGGACAACACTCATTCATGAATAAATATATGTTATCAAAATGCAATAACATTAATTATTAACAATTATATATAAATTAATTAGTGTATAATGCTGTTGTGTTATTATTTAATTGTAATATTAATGTGTTTTCTTTATGTAATTGTAATGTTAATGTTTTTAGTGTATAATGCTATTGTGTTATTATTTTATTGTAATATTATTATTGTGTTTTCTTTATGTAATTGTAATGTTATTGCTGTTTTTTATTTTTCTTTACACTAGTACCAATTATTACTTTATTGTAACGGACTGTCAACAGCACGTACGGCTTGCTGCCCGTGCGACCCATATTTGTAAATAATATTGTAAATATCTTACTTTTTGTCTAATAAAGTCCTACTACTACTACTAATGTAAAACGCAAGGTATCAAAATGTAGGGACTCTTACGTGTTCCGTCAAAGTCGTGGTGAAACGCAAGTCATATTTCGAAAATTAGGGACGAGATCAGGACTCAATAAAAAAGGAATTTACAAAATAAGGTAAGGCAACTTGTTTATACTCAATGTTCTTCTTCTTATTATTCTTATTCTTCTTTCTCTTCGTCGCGGTTTAGGCTTTTCGGAAACCTGTTTCGGCTGCAAATTGCTGGTCTTCCCATGTTTTTTTTTGGTCTCGCCAAACTTCTTCTTCCTCTTGGTGAATAGTTGTATGCTGCGTTTGGTATTCTGTTCTCACTCATCCTTGCTAAGTGTTCTTTCCAGTTTTTGTTTGTATTTCACTATTGTTGTGCTTAATTCTTCTACTTTTAGTTGCTGTCTTGTTTCCTTGTGTGTTTTTGTCTGTTCTTTGATATCCTGCTATTGTTCTGAGGAATTTTATTTCAGAAACTTGGATTCTGAAAGATTGTTGTGTTGTCATTTATTCTCAATGGTAGTAAATTAAATCAATATATTAGAATACAAGCTATGATCTGCCTCATGGTCTTGGAGTCAAAGATTCTGACTACAGTTCATGAGGGTACGGGATCGATTCCGATCAGACCATCGGAATTTTTCTTAAATGGAATTATTTCTGCATTTTCCCATGGTCTAGAATTTAGTTTAAGTTTAGGCACTTCGTTATCATTTATTATCCATCATATCGTCGGAATAACTCCGCCTTCTAGTTGCTCCAACTTAAGAAATGGGTTAAATGCCCCTAATTGCAGGGTAGAAAGCCAGAAATATTATAAAAGACAACCTGGTGGCATTAGACAAAAAAAATATAGGAGCGTTCAAACAGTAATCGGTCGATCAGTGCTCCTTGGCTCTGGTCAAGGGGGTCGCGGGTTGAAACTCGGCCGGATCGATGGATTTTTTAGAATGTAAAAATTCAAAGAGTAAGTCCTACGGGAGGGACTTTAAGCCGTGAGTCCCAAGTCTGAAAATTCTGAGGCTCGTAAAAGATCCTAAAGCCTGAATAAAAATGCCTCTAAGCAACATTTACCGACCTCATTGTCCTCGTAAAATTTTACTTGCCTGCTAAGTGTCTCATTGGGTCAGTATGTTGACCACATGCCATTAACGGTAAGCGTAATTAAATTAAATTGGTCAAGTAACTCCTTACAAAGAGGAGATTAAGGCTCAATATTGGGTTACGTCATTATAGTGCAGTAAAATAATAATCGAGGCAAAAATGTTAAGATTGAAAGCCTAATTAATGCCATCATAAAGAATGTCAAATTGAAGGAGTTCAAAAACAACACGGTTAAAAATTAAAATTAAAAAACATAGTAAGGAATGTACATATAGGGAAATAAGAATGAAATGTGTGACTGCTATCTGGCGTTCTGAATTCAGTGACAAATGCTATAATATGAGGACAAGACGATGTCGTGTAAAACAATCTAACTCAATGGTACTATCAAACCCGAAGGTTCATGGCCGCGCGGACATAAACTCTCCATACATCCCTATACCGAGCTAATGTATTCTAATCATTCCCTGTATAATCTACTTCCCTTAAAATTATAGTTAATGTTATTCTCTCACCTCATTCTTGGTCTACCAAGTGGACGTTATCCTTCTGGTTTTCCTACAAGAAGCTTCCATGCAATTCTTCCATTCCCCATTCGTGCCGCATGTCCTGCTCATCGCAGTCTACGAGACTTAACTATCATTATATCTGGCTTCCTATAAAGACCATGTAGTTCACTGTTATGTAACCATCTCCATTCACTTGTCTGTTCGTCTCTCTTTGGTACAAAAATTTCCCTTAGCGCTTTATTCTGAAATACTCGTGATCTCCTTTCCTCCCCTAAAGTAAGAGTCCATGTCTTGCATCCATATAATATAACTGGTAGAATAATAGTTTTATATATTTTCAGTTAACGTTTTTTTTAAAGGAGTTGAGACCTTAAGAGTCTCTGTAATGCATAACAGCACGCGTTTCCAGAATTGAGCATATGTTTAATTGCTTTATGCATCTCATTCCTGTTTGTGATTATTGTTCCTAGGTATTTGAATTCAGCCACTTCCTCAAATTTTCCCTCATTTGCCATTAGCTGTCCATTTCCATTATGTAATGTATTTCTGTGTGTGGCCATATAATTAGTTTTATTGATATTTACTTCCAGTCCAAATTTCTTGATGTTACTCAATAGTGCCTCTTCCATAATAGTACTACATCATCACTTAAACTAACAGCTTATTAATACCATTGAGTTGTTGGCCTTCTTCATCTTCTAAAGATTTGATGGCATGCTCTAGTTCAAAATGAAAAAGTTGAGGAGATAATGCATCGCCTTATTTTAACTCATTGTGGATTTGAAAAGTATCCGAAAATTGTGTAAAAATAATACTTATTAAAATTATATAATTATTATTAGACTTTCATTAATACGCGAATCCTTAATAATATGTGCCTGCTAAATAATTAATATTACAAATAAGCATATAAATGATAAAAACGTGAGATCGCATGAGAAATGCGGATGGTGTATGAGACAGCAAGTGATGCATGGGGTGAGTTTCTGTTCTAATAAGGGATTGCACCTAGGGAGGAAGAGATTTAGAGGTATTTAGCAACATGTGTCGCAGGAGTTGCTTAAACATGCTTCACATATTCTTACAAAACTTATCCCAGTTACCAGACTAACACTGTACAAGAGCCTCTTATCTTTTCTGACTTTACTTGCTTTATAACTGACGTTACCTTCCTCTGCTTCTACTAATGCCATAGAAAGTGCTTAAATACTAATATATATATATATATATATATATATATATATATATATATATATATATATATAGAGAGAGAGAGAGAGAGAGAGAGAGAGAGAGATAGAATTGATATTTTATCTTTCACAGATACAAATCTAAGTAATTTCGTTCGCCTTCACTTTCAGCGAAGAAAACTGTTTTAAAAATTAGAGAAAATGACCATCACCAAATTTATATATATATATATATATATATATATATATATATATATGTGTGTGTGTGTGTGTGTGTGTGTGTGTCTGTTATAGCTCTAGCGGCCGCAATTGTTCTTTAATCAAAACCAAACTTGGCATAAGAAATTAAAAAAAAAAAGATCGAATTCGTTAACACAAAATCGGATCATTAGTTGTAGCCCTAAGTGTTAACCTGAAATGAAAATTTTAAAAACACTGTACATTTCGCAAATTTTCGATATTTCGCAACTAAACTCAGTACATACCGCACTGGTAAAATTAAACGACGAAGGTACTTTCCAACAATAAGTTAAATTCGACTACTGGAAGTAGAGGGGGTATTACCTGAAACCCGAAATTAAAACAAAACCTAGAAACCTCCATTTTTTACTTAATCGCTAAATATCGGCAGGCCTAATGAAATTTAATAAAACATTAAATTGGAACTGTATCCTATAAAATACATTTATTTTATTTATTGAATATTTGAAATATAGTAATACAAATTGGTTACATTTCTTTAATCTGTTTGAAATTATGTAACAATATTCAAAATGTAATAACTTTGGTTATGATATGTTTTATTATATATTTTTTAATCAATTCTATCGCTGAAATCACAGCTAAATATAATTCTGAATTGAAATACATTATAAAAGCGGTAAACAGGGAAACGTTGCTATGTTCTTTAAGTCCTTGCCTGTGCCTGACAATAATAATTAATAGAAAGTGTTCTAAATCTCTTATTAATTGATTTTATTTTTATAATTTTTATTTTATTTCGGAACCTTGGAACGTATCCCCTATATACCCATATGACTTACCGTTCGATATTCGCGGCATATTTGCGGAACATATCCCCTGCGAATAAGAATATTTTACTGTGTAAAGTGAGAGGTTAAACTAAGTTAGAGGAATGGAAAAAAAACAAATTACTGAATTTGAAATAATTAATAAAAAAGTCTTCAATACTATTTTGTAGGCTTACTTTTAGTACATTGATATACATAATATCAAGTACTTACCTACACGTAATTAACTAGATTTTGCTTAACTGTTAAGGGAAGTGGGAAACAATCAAACATTTATACCCCTCCTGTGTAAAAGAAGACTGGCAGATAAACCTATGAGGCCGTTTCAATCAGCAAGTGATGGGATGGAAATTATTAATCTGACAGCTGCCTGACATCCTGCGCTAAACCTCTTATACACTCTGCTAATTGCCGTGAGATACAGCTTGTTTAATAGTGAGATACAAACAAACCGCACAATGCTAACAAAAGTCAAGTTAGCGTGTTAATGAATTTTAGTGCGCAAAATTTAGAGTAAGCATAATTATTATAGAAGTTGTCAAATTGAGTCTCAGAATGATATTTTTTCTATTTCCTCTTCTTCTTTCTCAGCTCTACAACTAAGTACGGGCTCTGTCTTCCTTCACAATCCTCCTCCCCTCATATCTCTCCTCATGACTTTCTTTTTCCATTCTCTAATCTTCATTATACCAAGGTCACTCTCTAATTTTTATAGCCGCATCTTGCTTAGTCTGCCTCATATTTTACTTCCTACCATCACATTATTTATGATTTATTGGGCATTCTACTTTCATTCATTCTACAACCATGACCTGCTGGACATAAGCACCATTTAAAAGAAATCTAAAATTATATTTGCTCTAACCTTGGCCTGTTCATTATCCCGAGTAAAGTACAAATATTAATTAGTGCTTCTTGTTTAATTGATAATATTTGTATTATGTATTATTACTATTATTATCATTATTAGGTTATTATTATTATTATTATTCAAATAAACAAATAACAATAAATAATAGTATTAAAAAACTAAAAACACGCTTTATTAGAAAACCGAACTAAAAAATGAAAAATAATTTTAATTTCCAACACTTCTTCTTCTTCTTAAACTTAATTTGTAGGATTTTCATCCTGTTTATTTCCAAAATCACTCCTCGGAGGAAGACGTACTGGATGTTCCAACACGCTTGGGATAAAATTAAAGAAGTCAACAAAAAAATCATCTCCAAGATATCTAGAATAGAACTAGAGTTATCTACAAAAAAATAATTTTACCATGAAAAGCGTGGGGTGCTTTTTATGGTTTTTACATTTTCTTCTTAGAAACTATACTTTTACCAATATCTGATTATTATCAAATATATTAATATTGATATAGAGCACCCCACGCTTTTGATGGTAAAATTACATTTTTTTGTAGATAACTCTAGTTTTATTCCACATATGTTGGAGATGATTTTTTTGTTGACCTCTTTAATTTTATCCCAAGCGTCTTGGAAATTAAAATTATTTTTCATTTTTTAGTTCGGTTTTCTAATAAGGCGTGTTGTTTTAGTTTTTTAAACTATTATTCATTTTTTATTTTTTAGTTTTAATATTTTACAGAATAAGAAAAAAATGTAAATATCTTTAAATTCGATACTATTTTAGTATGAGCTAAAAGTAAGACTCTACTAAAAAAAATCCTCCGGGCCGGATTTGAACCAGCGACCTATCGATTACTGGAATTATATACCACTACAGTCCACCGCTCTACCAACCGAGCTCTTACAACGATTGAATAAGAAGTTGATAAGTCCGCAACCTATTATACCGGTTTTTACTATTTTGATTTTCTGCTGATTCTGGCCAGGATTTTAGAAACATTTATGAAATTATTGTATCGTCATTGGTCCTTTACAAGTATAGAAAGTTTCAATTCGATGCAATGATTTTAAGTGTGTGAAAATCGTGTTGAAAGATTCCATTATACAATTACACAAACACCTTTTTTTATTTTCTGATGATTCTGGCCAGGATAATGGAAACAAATTACTCAAATTATTGTATTGTCATTGGTCTTTTTACAAGTATATAAAGTTTCAAGTCGATCCAATGAATTTAATTGGGTGAAAATCGTGTTGAAAGATTTCGTTACATAATTACGCAGACACTTTTTTTGATTTTCTGATGATTCTGACCATGATTGTAGAAACAAATTATGAAATTATTCTATTGCCATTGGTCCTTTACAAGTATACAATGTTTCAAGTCGATCCAATGATTTCAAGTGGGTGAAAGTCGCGTTGAAAGATTCCTTTACATAGATAGATACAGGTCAGGCTAATATAAAGCGTGTAAAAAGGATTAGTAATGGAAGAAAAACCATAGGAATGTTAAACTCTATAAACATTATTAACAGAACAAAACAACTAATTTATAAATCGATACTTGAAAGTATAATGTTGTATGGATCGGAAATTTGGACAATGACACAACAACATGTCAACAGAATAACTTCAGTTGAAACGGATTTTTGGAGAAGAGCTGCCAGAAAATCTCGACTGGAAAAAATTAGAATTACAGAAAATAGAAAATGGATGAATGCAGAAAGAAATATAATGGATGAAATTGAACACAGAAGGCTAAAATGGTATGGACACGTAAGAAGAATGCAGGATGGAAGACTACCAAAAGGCCGTCTATGCATGGAAAATTGAAAGAATGAACAGAAAACGAAGACCAAGAACAACCTGGAAGAACAAGATTTAAAATTCAATAAGGAAATTTGGAGTCAAACTAATAGTCTAGAAGTCCGTAGTAATTTATATTTATTTATTTTTAATTCATGTTAATTACTAAGATTGGTTGGGAAAAAAACCCTCAATGATGAGGAGAGTTCTCAAATATTATTATTATTATTATTATTATTATTATTATTATTATTATTATTATGTTGTTGTTGTTTTATATGGCGATGGGCAGGACATGTGGCACGGATGGGGAATGAACGACGTGAATGGAAGCTTTTTGTTGGAAAACCAGAGGGAAAACGCCCAGTTGGTAGACCAAGAATGAGGTGGGAGAATAACATTAACTATGATTTGAGATAAGTAGATTATACAGGGAATGATTGGAAAAAATTAGCTCAGGATAGGGATGTATGGAGAGCTTATATTAGCGCAGCCATGAACCTACGTGTTCGATAGTGCCAGTGAGTGAGTTAGTAAGTTATTATTATATTTATAGTATAAATTTTGTTTCTACATGAAATTTACACCGCAACTTATAATGTATTTTTAACCGTTCATAATTAACATACTATAGAGATAATCTGTACTAAAAACTTGTATTTGTACATTTGTGCTGGTTGAGTGGAAGAGAGGGCCTTATGGTTTTAATTCTGCCAGAATAAATAAAACACGATTAAAAACATGATTAAACCATGTCCTAGCCAACCGACTCTAAGCGATCTTATAAATTTACAATATTGGCCTATTATCCTTTACAATTATATATGGACCAGTATGTAGAAGTTGAAAATGGAGAATAAGAAATAATCAGTAAATAGAACATAATTGTAAAGGATCATCTTCTTCTTCTGGAAGGAAGATTGTAAAGGATCTTCTTCTTCTTCTGGAAGGAAGAAGAAGAAGATCCTTTGCAATTATGTTCTATTTACTGATTATTTCTTATTCTCCATTTTCAACTTCTACATACTGTCCATATATTTTTCTAATATTTTTTTAAATACCCTCAAATCAATTTTCATCTTATGTATCCATCCATAGTAATTCTGCCCGAGGGCAGGCCTTTCACTGCAATCATAGCATTTTCATGTTATGCTTTTGCAGCTTTACTAGAGAATTATAGGTTGTGGTATCTTCCCGTTGCTTTCCACACATGTGATGGATGATGGTACTGATAATGATATGGATGATGATGGCCGGATGATTTTCGAGAACCTTTGGGCCCTAAGCTTCCTGTCATTTGTCTTACAGGTGAGGAAAAACACCGCAGAAACTTCACCCAGGAGCCTGTCCCGACCGGGAATCGAACCTGGGCCCACTGCGTGACAAGACTTCGAGACCACAGCGGTGTACTATCTTATGTATTTAGTTTAAAATTGAAAGGAGTGATGATAACTGTTCAAATTCATATTTGTTAGGACCGATCATCAAATCCCGATACCGACTAACATGATTAAGACTTCTTGGTTTTCCTCAGTACTAAGTCTTATGATTAAATATTAAGGACCATTTATTTACAGGAATACACCTTGTTATACAGTGGAGTTGAACAACAAGTACTTGTTCAAGCACGTTTTGCAATATTGATCAATAGTAAAAGGAAACAAAATATATCATTATGTACATTTATGGGAGGATAATGACTGTACGCTTTAAAAAACGAAGAGGTCACGTGACCGTCATAGGAGTTCAATGCCTGGAAGAGGGATGAAAATAATGAAACATTTTATTTAAAATGTTAAATGTGATTAATATAGTGAATAAGAGAAATGCAATTTATCTATCTGAGGACTGGAATGCTCGTATAGGCAAAGTGCCAATTAATGGTGTGCTGTTTATATGTGGATAAAACGAATTGGTACAAATGGACAAATAATATGAGAGTTTTGTACATATATTAAATTGAAGGCAATATTTTTATAAGAATAAAGAAATTCGTAAATTTACTTGGAGTAATAGAGGCTTCACAGATCAATCATAGACTGTTCCATTACTATTCAAATGGCAACGTTAATCATGAAATATGTAAGAGTTTGTAGGATATGTGATATATAAATAGTCCATTATATATTAATGACTAAAATAATTTTAAGAACTAGATGGTTTAAATCTAAGAATCAAGTTACTACTCAAAAAAAAGAAACCCACATGAAAAGAATAAGATTAGATAACTAATATATAAATCGATAATGGATAATTATCAGGAAAGGCTAAATCGTAATATAAGGGAAACTCCTATAAGGGCGCATATTAATGAAGAATGGCGAGGTCTTAAAAAAATGTAGCTGCTAATGTAGCATTAGGTAGACAGTCAATATGGAAAAAAGGAGGGATTAAAAATATGGAATAAAGAAATACAAGATTTGATTAAAGAAGAACAGAAAATATATGGTGCACAGAAAAATCTGAACGGAAATACATAGAAATAAGGCCAAGTAAAATCTATTGTAAACGAAGCACACAAGGACAACTGGGATATGTGTATAACATTAAGAATGGAAGGCAGAAGTTTACATATAATACATTCAGGAACTTATATAAAGGAGAAAAGATAATGCACAGATTGAAGTATAATATATAATAATAATAATAATAATAATAATAATAATAATAATAATAATAATAATACTAATGCTTTATTTTAGCTGGCTGAGTTAAGGCCATAAGGCATTCTCTTCCACTCAACCAGCGAATAGTAAAATTATACAAAAATTACATACATATTACAATTTTAAGATATTAAAATACAGACTAAACAAAATACAAAGATGATGTGATCTAATACTAGCTAATACTAACAAAAACATAGAATATAATAAAATTTAAATTATGTAAAATAAAGTAAGTAGCTTCCTAGATGACTATTAATGGAATGCTCTATATAGTTGTTATGCAGTTAATGTTTTCATTGTGTCGAACTTAAGATATCAGTTAATTTGGATTTAAATAATGATAGCGATTGACAGTCCCTGACATGACTGGGAAGTGGGTTCCATGCTCTAGTCATAGATATTGTGTAAGATTCAGAGTACAGACAGGTCCTGTGTTGTGGTATCAAAAGTAAAGAAGAGTCTTGTGATCTTGTTCCTAAATTGTGATGAGCCGATAAATTTTGAAAACGTGTTGTTAAATAACTTTGTAAATATGTGTGCAGAATTTGGAATAGTAAGGTATGTGAATGTAAAGTTCTTCTGTCATTTAGACGTAGCCATGATATGGCCTGAAATGAAGGAGACACGTGGTCATAACGACGGAGATTGAAGATAAATCAGAAAGTCAATGGATTAACCGTTATAAGAAATTATGGTATAATAAAAAAATTGGAAGCTCGAATATATCAAATTAATTGAAGCGAACAATTTACTTAATAACCATAAAATAATTGGATGCAATGCTTAAAACAAAAAAAATTAAAAAATCTCCTGGGACCGAGGGAATTCATATACTGAATTATTAAAATTGCGCGACAAGTCTAGAACGCCCTTGGCCTAACAGCCGGCTGCTGACCTAAAATCCACATGTGCTAATCACGTAGGTAGACGATTATCTAGCCAGTGTAGGGGTGACATGTGGTCAGCATGCCGGGTTACCCGCCGTTATAGCTGGTGCCGCTACTTATTGTAGCTACCCAAATTTCTCACGATTCTGGGTGGACACCGATCGCATGCTGTCCAAAATTCCATGAAAAAATATCTTCCCCATTGGGACTCGAACTGGCGGAAGTCCCGTAGCTCTGCGCCAAGGCATCTTGCCTTAACTATTCACTCCTCTCCTTGAAAATAATTACTTGTATAACGCCGGGTTCAGTTAGTATAAAATAAATGGGGCATACCGATATGCATTCACTTAATAGAATGGTGTAATTAGCTATGGCTTCTTTTATAACACAATTCCTGTCTCTCACTCTTCAGCATTGTTTTATTTTGTAGGAAGAAACTATCAACTTATGTGCACACATGGTATACTCGGAACTGCCAACTGGAGTGATTCGGATGACTAATTACCTGTCAAAACCCTTTCGCCTCTAGAAAAATCTCCAAAACTTAAAAACGAGTTTCACATGCAGGAAGGAGAAAAAGAAATGGTTTCTTGGCTTCAAAACTTTGGTAATCATGGGAGGAAATATGACGCCAGTTCACCTTAATATCAAGAAGGCTTATCCCAACTAATGAAAGTGTTGCAGATAACACCTAACTCAGATATTTCTTTTTCAAACGTAATTCTTTCACCCGATAATTTAAAACCTTCACAACAAAAGTTTTTTTTTCTCCCTCTTTCACTCCCGCTTTTTTAAATTTAACGTTTCAATTACTGTAGAAAAATTTATGTTTTTTCCCCCCCAACTTATCAATGTTGTAATCATTTCTAACTTCCAGCAGAAGTGTATTTATTATATTTTGTACATACACATTTTCTAATATAAAAACTTTAATATACATTCCAGTTATTCATAACATAACGACATCAACTGCAAATACAAGATGATAAATTGAATAAAAATCCTAAAAAGGAAACTCCTATCACTGTTTGCAGATTCCGAGGATTTTTATTAGTTTATTTATTTATTTAGCCTGGTGGAGTTGAGATCATGTGACCTTCTCTTCTACTCAGCAGGACAAACCGTATGTTTCATTAGAGAATAACAATCACTATTAACTCTAACATCAAATACTAAATGAAGATTAAATCAACAAGACAATATATATAATCTTTAAGATCGATAATACAATAATGTTAATAAGTAACTAACTCACTGGCACTATCGAACCCGTAGGTTCATGGCCTTGCGGACATAAGTTCTCCATACATTCCTATCCTGAGCCAATGTTTTCCAATCATTCCATGTATAATCTGCTTCCCTCAAATCATGCTTCATGTTATTTTCCCATCTCATTCTTGGACTACCAACTGGGCGTTTTCCCTCTGGTTTTCATGCAAGAAAGCTTCCATGCACGTCTTTGCAATAATGTAAATGATAATTAAAATTAAAACTAAAGCTAATAATAACATGTGTACAAGCAAGTTAAATTGTTCGGTAGACTCTCCTTATTTACTGTATATAAAAACAAACAAAAATAATGAGATATAGAAAATTAATTTTTCGGTTGTACAATATTTAAAATAAACAAATTAAAATAGGCCTATTTCATCTTAATTAATATCTTAATACTAATTTTATAATATAAATTAAATTATTAATTGTTTAAACGAATACTATCAGCGAGGTATATAAATGAGTTCGACATTAAATAATGATTTAGTATGTTTTTAAACAATTTTATATTTTGACAGTCTCTGACATAGGGCGGTAGGGAATTCCATGTTTTGGCAAGTGAAACTCTAAAAGATAGTCAATAAAACACGGTGTGATGAGAAGGGATGTAAAGGGCAATGTTCTGATGGGATCTGTATTCTATTAAAGAAATATAATAATTAAAATTATTTGTATAATCATTTCGTTTAAGGTAGCAAGCATGTGTAAGGAGATTAACATTTACTGCATAACAGAAAATATAAAATTTATATTTCTATCGAAAATTAATATAAGAAATAGGATTATAATGAAGAAATAGTTCATTCAGGTAATCTTCTACATATCAAGTTCACAAATTTGATTACTGTGAAGTTCGTTTGAAAGCCTCGGGCCAAACAAATAAATTTGAGAACAAAGCTTAATTGCCAAGGGAAGTTAAAATCGGAAGATCCCTTGCGTATAGAGATGTGTTAAAATGAACATGGAATGTAATATTATTTCGGGTAAATTTTAAGGCGAAGTGTTTACTTTCAGCTTTCCGAAAAGTCTAAATGTAGAGTGAACAATCATTATAAAATGTCTGCTATAGGAGAATTCTGCAATATTTCTGTTACAAACTAGGATACACTTTGACCACCTGTTATACCGTTTCGCATGATGAACATCTATAGTAATTTTACTGATTAGACATACTTAGGTTGAGTAAATATATAAAATGGGGCCGACTCTTCCAGTTACATATATTGGGAACACAGGCTCTTACTTTAAGAAAGGAGAAAATATTGCGACTATTTGAGAATAAAGTCATCATCATCATCATCATCATTATCATCATCATAGCACATTCACGAAATTAGGCCATTGTTGACCTGTTTCCGCCTGAAGAGAAACACCATCCAGAAGTCTTTTGAATGGACGTCCTGGTCTTTGTCTTCCTGCAGGTTGATATCTTAACATTTGTTTGGGTATCTTGTGATCTTCCATTCGATGAATATGTTGCATCCATCTTGACATATAATCAGAAATTTTGTTTTCTAGAGCTTCCATGTGTAATTCTTCTAAGATGTCTTCATTTTTTTAGATTTAGTAGTGTGTATCCTGAGACCTCCGAAGATATCTAATTTCAGCAGATCTAAGACTTTGTATATCCTTCTGTTTCAACGTCCATTCTTCGCTATCATACAAAAGAGTTGGAAGAGGCAGTTTTTTGTACACTTTAAGTCTTGAATGTTTTTGGACTAACTGGGGCTTGAAAATATAATTTATTAACCCTAAAATTATTTAAAATTTTGATATTATTGCATTTACAACCTTTTATTCTTCATATGAGATATTGCATCCTAGATATGTAAAATTATTCACCTGCCCCAAAATTGTATTGCCAAGTACAATTTTACTTCTAACAGGATCTACACTTTGAAATGCCACAATTTTTGTTTTCTCTATAGATATGTTCAATCCATATTTTTCTGTAATTTTGTTAAGTTCATTGTTATAACGAGACTAAAAATATTTAGCGGAAAATTTAAATAAAGATTTGAGTAATATAATAGAACTTAAAATAATGATAAAAAATTATGCTGAAGGACTTTAAATTATAAGGAACGCGAGACAAGATGTTTTTTAAAACTAACCCTTGAAAGGAGGGTTGTGTTAAGATAACCATCAACACAAATGAAACATACCAAAGTTAATGGAATAGCTATTTTATGAGAAAAGGAAGTTTTAAAAAAAACAACGTTAATAGAGGGTCGAGGGAGATTGCGAAACTCAAGGCAAAAAACAGACGAAATTCAATTTGGGGAAATATTTTAGATAATAAAAAAACTAGAAATATATATATATAAATTGCAGGAGTCAAAGGAGAGGCAGTCAGGTCGGAACCAAGGGAGAGTGAGGTTCCGAGCAGCGTCCCGGGACATGTCAGCGCCCTACAAGGGCAATTATGTAAGTAGAGTTTTTCAATTCTCTCAGGAATGTTCAAATTTAAATTATAATCAAACTTAAGCCACAAATGAGCCTATATTTCTATCTTAAGCTAATTTAATACTAAATGGTGCTTCCAAATTCCCCAGTTTATTTGCAAGTTCTATCTTAAGCATTTTTCATATGTAGTCGACTGATAATATGTTAAATTAGTGTTTAACCTGTTCTCATAGTTATATTAAAGTGTTTTTTAAACAGTGTCAATGGCTTTCTTTTATGTCAAAGAATAAGCGTGCTAAATTCTTACTAGAAGTCCTAATCTCACTTCATGAATTCCTATATTTTCCTCGACACGCTACCTATTATTTAGTAATGCCCTTTCGAAATAAAGAATAAGAAAATAATAGCCAAGTGAATACATTCATACATATTTTAAAGTGCTTAGGAAAATTGTTGAAACAAAGAGAGTGAAGAGAGAAAATTATAGAATAGCGAGCCACATGATATTTATGAGAAATCAGATTTAACAAAAACATGCGAAGGGCACGTCATGTACCACAACGAGGAGTGAAAGAGAGACATGGAGATATTTAGTAGGTAATTCGAAGAAAATCATTCAGAGGATAGGCCAAGAATCAGGTGGGTGAATAACATTCACCATAAATTGAGGAAAATGATTTATACAAGGAATGATTGGTAAAATATTAGCTCAGGATGGGGATGTTTGGAAAGAATATGACATTGGTGACAATAAATAACCTTTTGGTTCGATAATGTATCAATTGTTGTAATTGATCTATAATTTTCACATAATTTTCTTCTGCTTTCAAGGATTAAAACTTGTTGGTTCGTTTCGGCTCCAAGTATTATAGCTGCTGTGTCCATCTCTTTCGTGGGCGTCCCCGATCTCTTTTTCCTCCTCTTGGTGGATAGTTCAGACTTTTCCTAGGTAATCTGTTGGTATCCATTCTGCAGACATGTTCATGCCATTTTCTCTTATATTCTTCTATTTTATCTGTCAAACTGAATATTTTTAGTTTTTTTACGGATATCTTTACTTCGTTTCTTTATCCATTAAAGTATATCCTGCAACAAATCGTAAATATTTTATTTCTGTTGCTTCTATTTTTTTAATTGACTGTTTATTCAGAGTCCACATTTCTGAGCCATATAATATTCTTTTTCACATAATACATGATCATATTTATAGAATAAGAGTTTAAACTTGAAACCAAGAAACTTTTTCTGAGAAATCGCATAGAAAATAATTTATTGTTCGTATAGAATATAGAAATTTATGGGGTATTATACTTTTTATTTTTCAATTAGCGATAGGAATACTTCTTCTCCTTCATTTCACGAGCTAAGCAAATTGCCTGTCCCGCCTCACAGTTATCCATCTTTTCACTGGTCTTTCTACATTCCTTGAACATCTTGGCTTGTAGTTAAATGCTGCTTTTGGTAATCTTGTTACGTTCATTCTTTCTACAGTTCTACACTTTTAAACTGTATTCACTTATAACTATTAACAAATTTTATAATATGGTTAATGAAGTTTGGTCTATATGTATACTATATAGGTGCTCCATATTTACAACCATAATGATTGTTTTACAAAATGATTTCTATAAATTAAATAATTGTAATTTATACAGATGTCTCTACAAATGGAAGAACATCAACAATCTTTGATATTCGTAATTAAGGAAATATATATTCACTTAATACAGGGCTATTCAGAAAGAAGGAACAGACTGCAAACATTTATTTCTTCCAAATTACAAAACATATAAACACAATTCCAACGTTTATGGAAAGAAAAACGTTCAAATCTCACTATTTTATGCATTCAATATGAGCACCATGTTTTAAACGACTAATATCAAAACGGTGGCTCCTTTCTTGCCACACACGAATCAGCTAGTCTCTAGTTATCGAATTCACAGCTTCAACAATTAGATGTCGCAGATTTTCAAGAGTGTCAAGCATAAGGGGGATAAGAACACGGTCTTTTACCTAACCCCACAGATAAAAATCACACCGTGTTACATCGGGTGACCAGGGAGGCCACCGGTAATGAAGTTGATCTTCTGTTCCTCCTCTTCCAATCCAACATCTGTTTCACCGTTTTAATACGAAAAATGAACATGACAAGCAACAACGCCAATGCGGCTGTGATCAAAACTTCAAAACCTTCTCTTTCCAGGAACATTGGAAATGTGTTTATATATTTTGTAGTTTAGAAGAAATAAATGTTTGAAGTCTGTTCCTTCTTTTTGAATAGCCCTTTATATTTTTACACAGACATAAACTGATAGACGGAAAATAAAATTTTAATTCTAATTCGATATTTGAATATAATTAAATGTGTGGTGGAGATATAAACACGTTCCACTGATGTTGGATACAGATTGTACATTACAACATCCCCCTAAACGAAATATCAGTTATTAACAAATCGACATTTGTTATGTATTATTGACACTATCATGTATAGCTGATATCAATGATATGTCAAAATACGTTGTATGTAGATATATTTACTGAATGCCAGCATTAATGCCTCAGATACTAAGGCATATCGATGGTACCCTAAATGAAACAGATTCATTTAATAAATATGCAGGACAGTATACCGATAATCGTGAAAAGCGTGTTAGATTGTGGTACATATTTAAACCTTTATTATTATACGACAAAATATTTGTTAAGTGTTTTCTGAAGAGGTTCGCTAATTTAATTTTAATGGTATAATGCTTTTTGATTAGGTTATAATGACAACTGAGAAAAGCAAGAAAAACTAGAGTTTATTTAGGCATCGGGACTTAAACACGGTACTATTAGGATAGGAGTAGCCTATCAAACTCAACCGCAAGAGGTATCAACCGCTTCAGGTATCTTGGTTTAAGACTTTCAAGATCTTGTAGCTGCCTGGGCGATAGGCAATCCGATATACGTTAACCCGTATTTCATTATTATCACCATAAAAATTGTTGAGCTTACGTTTTGCTAGAGCAGCGGGCCCGGGTTCGATCCCCGATCGGGACAAGTTTCCTGGGTCAGGTTCGTTTCCGGCATTTTTCTCACCTGTAAGATAAATGTCAGGAAACTTTAAGGCCCAAACACAACATCATCTGGTCATCATTACCATCAATATCATATTTGCATATTTAGCTTAAGTTTAGTTTAAGGCCTCTCCTGGCGCATCATTACCACTATCATCAACTCTCATATCATCGGGGCAGCGTAACCCCGCCTTCCAGGCGTCCAAAACTCAGAAGTGGGTTACAAGTATGCCATGCCAGGAGAGAACACCAGATATGTCAAAATGACGACCTGAGGCATTTGGAAAAAGAACATTTTGCAAGAAACGACATTAAGATATCTTTATTGTTTTTTATTTATAATAATTTATTTTGATAGTGTTGGTCCCGGACACGGTGTATTATTTGGAATAAAAAATAATAAATATTAGAATAAGTTTTAAAGATCTTAGATTTTTCCTGCGCCTTAATACTGTATACTGATCTACCTAAGTAGGTTAACTATTATCAAGACTGCATTATAAACATCTGTTGAATCATAATGCATCGAATGTTGTATACAACGCCCAAGAAAAAAACTTTAAACTGAAAATATTTTTAAAAAGTTATTCTTCCAGTTATATGGATGCGAAACATGGACTCTAAGGAAGAAGAAACGATTACTAGTATATGAGAATGACGTTCTAAGGAATAATTTTGGACCAAATAGACTTGAAAAGACAGGTAAGTGGAGAGCAGTGAGTTAAAGGATCATTGTCAAAAACCAGATGTAATAAAAAATTAAGTTTCGTGGAATGCGATGGCAGAACGTGTGAGACGAATGAGAAATAAACAAGAGTGTGGAGACTTTTTGTAGGAAACCCAGAGGGAAAGCGCCCACAAGGTAGGCCTATTTTAATGAGGTGAGACAATAATATTAATATTATTTGAGAGAGATAAATATTGGGGATGATTGAAAAACATTAACTCAGTGTACGGATATTTGGAGATTATATCTCCATTCGGTCACGAATCCAGGTTCAATAGTTTCAGTGTTTTAGTTACTTACATTTGATGTCATTTTTCACTGGTAATGGGCTACTATTCTTTTTTATGTGGAATAGTAAGTTACAACTCCATAATTTTACAAGACGAAGGTCTACTTCTAACAAATAGTTTTCAGACCATCCTCTTTTCTAATAGCCCACAGATGTGTAATGACATGTGCTGACCATCGATCTGATATTGTCCTAAACATTTTGTAATTTCTGATGTAACTATTTTTCCAACACTTTAATAGAAGATAAAGTGTTGGAACAGGTTTCACTCTTCCAGTATTTGGGCTGCGAAATAACGTACGAAGAAGAACAAGATATAAATAAGAAAATGCAGAAATTTTAACATCCTTGTGGAACAATCAGATGAACACTGAGGAACAAAGAAAGAAAGAAAGAATACGCAGCTAAGATTTTACTCAACGATCGCACTACCTGTGGCGATGTATGGAAGTGAGGCCTGGGTCCTGAACGAAAAACGAAAAAAGTAAACTTCAGGCAGCAGAGGAAATAAGATTCCTACGGGCTGTGAAAGGTTGTACAAGAAAAGTACATATTATAAATGAGAATATTAGAGAGAAACTAAAAGTACGACCACTTCTTCAACAAATAGAAGAACACAAGAAAAATTGGATAGAACATCTGCAATGAATGACAGAGGATAGGATACCAAAGATGGCACTGATGTATAATCCTGTAGGACGAAGATCGGTAGGAAGACCAAGAAAGCGCTGGGCTGAACATATGTGAGATCGGAACAGGCAACGAACTAATCCATGAAGTTGATGATGATTGATGATGATGATGATGACTATTTAAATGGGTGTCCGTATGTATGAATGTAAGTATATGTGTATGAATGTATAACATTAATTTATTTCTCAGGTTTACATAGGCGAAATACCCAAATAGCTGACTTACAATAGGCCTGCTGCTAGTTTTTTTATGTAATTTATCTTTTCAAATAATTATAATATTGATTATGTTTTGTATTTATAGTCTATATTAGATTAGGTTAGTAAAGGGACTTAGGGCTAAAAAGCCTATTCTCTTAAAAAGAAAACTGTACAGAAACCTCAAATCAACTGATCTTACAAAGGAATTCAAGGTTCTAAGAGCACCGTAGAGCCAAAAGAAGAAGGTTAATAAGGATTTATTCGAACTTTAATACCCTGCTGTACAACCTTATTTTGGGTACATTATATTACTCATTGTTACTTTATGGAATAAATGAGATGGAATCATCTCTACTGAGATATGTAGCCTGCTGTGGTTTTCCTAGCTCAAAACACATCAGACATTCACACACATTACTATCGTGGGAGAGTGGCGTGCTGGGATCTTTTAGGACGGATCAATAGTGAAGTGAAAATATGCACAATTTTGGGTACAGCAAGGAAATTGAGGTATAGAAAAATTGGAGATCAATAATGATATATGTATTATCAATAATAAGAATATCAATGTGGTCTTTGTTTTCGGTCTTCAGTTATATTACGTAATAAGTAGTCTTGATAAGTTGAGGAGCCTGACAGTGCATTTGATGTCTGCAGGGACGGGGAGAGGGTATGAACGCCCGCGTGTGGATGTGTGTGTATCTATATGTGTGTGTTTGTCTCTTCTTTCTTTTTTAATTTGTTTTATAGCATTTTTTAATTATTAATATAAAGAATGAGACTCTTTTTATATATTTTATTTATATGTATTCATTGTTTTGATACACGTGTGCAGCCATGTAGGGATTTGTTTATATTATGATTATTTTTGTTTTGTTTTTCTTTTATTTATGGAAAAATAATGCACGTACGGCCAAGCAGGCCCGTGCGCAATGTAAATACGTAAGTATCTCCTTTCGTTTGAAAAAAAAGTCAATAAATTCCATTCATTCATAACAATATTTATTTGTGCAATATAGGCAACCAAACGTAACGGCGTGCTTCACACCGTAACATATTTTAACATGCGTAAATAATCATGTATCTTATGGGGTAATGCCCTATAGTGGATTAAATACACTAACAAAATCACGTAATACATCATGATAATTTTCATATAAAAACGGCATTTAGGCAAGCAGAAAAAACATAAATTAATATTACTCCCTGAGCGTATTACACAATTGTATAGTAATCGGACGATAATCCGCAGGACACCAATCTTTATCTCTCGCTACACTCAACGCAGCATCTAACCTGTAGCATTTGTTTTAGTGTAGAATCCCCTAACCCTGGCTATAACCTATAAGACAATCACGAATAAAATAAAAACATTATCAACTTAATTAATTAACGTACCAATAATTATGTTATATTAGTGTAAATTTCAATCGAAACTATGAACATTTTCATTTGTTTCAATTGATGTAAACTTCATAAAAAATCGTAAAAGTAGGCACATACGTTTTAAAATAGACACTTGAAATTATTTTTAAATGTATAATATAAGTTAGCGCAATTATATAAAACTGTAGTTCAATGCGGTACTTACGGAAACAAACAAGAATGTCTCTCTATATACAGGCTTCATAACGTGGGCAATTACAAATATTTCCTTACACGTGTCACCGAATGATACGTGGTTAACTGATCTCCTCAAATAGAATACTTAGATGGGAAAAGACGATTATATTTTGATCAGATATTTCGTTTTAAGTTTGAGGTTAATTTACAAGCCACAAAACCGGGAAATACGGCTTAACGTCCCTCCCGGAGGACTTGCTTCTTGAATTATTCCGTTTTAAAAAATCCATCGTTCCTTCGAGGACGATGCAATTAATTAATATAAATAAGAAACATAGATGTCAGTAATTTTTACAAAAAAATCATATTTACCAAGTCATTTTATAAGAGTAGTTTACATGGACTATTTAACTCATGCCCCAAATGGGAGTCAATGACCAATCACATTTAATTGATTTTTTTATTTACAACCAATGACAGTCGTGTTTTGCCTCGAATTTATCAACTAAAGTTTATCATATTAAAGAAAGCACCTCCTTTTTAACAATCTGAATAGGCCATAACATTATTTTGCAGTGACTGCCTCTTTAAGAAGTACGGCTACCAGATTGTATATATAGTGCATGCATGTCAGCAGATAGCGCATGCGGGAGATAACACAAAAACATTTGTAGCAATTGATTATACCACCAAAAAAAGGAACCACTGTTTGCACATTCTTAAACGAATTATTTTCCAGGAAATGACGTTGCAGAAAAATGTAATTGACATATTTACATCATAGGACATCAGAAATTAATTAATACTTGTAATGTTGGTTATAAATTTCTCCACTAGGGTGCTATTCTTACAATATTGCGATCTGTTTGCAATAAATAATATGATCTGGTTGCAGTTATGAACAAAAGAAGCAAATGAAGCGTATCAATCGTTTCTCATTTGTTTTCATAACATCGCCGTTTACATTAAATATGTAAATATTTTATTAAAACTATATTTAAATAATGATTTGTGAGCAAACGGCTTAATTTTATTCGTTAAATAGTCCTAAAAAATGCCACTTTTGATTTCCAAATTATCGATAAATTCACGACTCACGAAGTGACATTTTCAAAAGTCGAATGTAGATTTGTGAATTTAAGGTTAGTCAGGTGCAGTAAACTATAATTAGAGCGTCAAAAACCTCTGGATATTTACGAATGTCCAAAAAAGCTAATTTCTATTTTGGTTTCTTCGATGGAATTAAACACAGGCATTATACGTAGATATGTATCAGTGAAGCCATGATTATATATTATGTTTATCTTTCATATCTGAAGTCGCATTAATGGCCCGAATCTCTTATTTTTATCATCGCGTGCACGACTCTCGCACAAGTTTCCTAGAACAGGAAGGAGACGTGTGTCTGTATGATCTGGGGCAGTCTTATCCCTGTTTCAAACAGTATGTAGCTAATTATGAAGAATTGAAATTATTCAGGTTGTTCTCATCAAAATAAGTCTATATTTTTATTATTTACAGATATTTAATTATTTTAACTAGTAGGCACCTAAAATGACAATTACCTATATTTTTATGTGTGTATGTGTGTGTCTGTTTAATCCTCTATCGGCAGCAATTTTTGTTTCATTGAAACCAAACTTAGTATATAGCAATTAAAAATATGTATGGTCGTGTTTATTAAGCAGCAAAATCGGACCATTAAGTGTAGAAGTTCACCTGCAACGAACATTTAAAAATCGCTCTAGCGATCGCAATATTTTATATCTCGAAACGAAAATTGGTATGCTCTATTAAAATAGAACTAAGCAAGGTGTTCTTCAAGAATCAGCGAAGTTGGACCATTGCAAATGGTGTTTCCCTGAAACACGAAATTCAAAATTGATTCCAGCCACTGTTATATTTGGTTCATCGCAATATATACCACACAGTGTAATTTATCCCTTCAATTTGCAACGTATTCTAAAATATATATTAGTTTAATTTATTTCATATCTTTAATAAACTAATGGCAAAACAAATCAGTAGGTAGTATTAAAATTGATGTCAAATTATACAAAAATATGTAAATAGGAAATAACTTATGGTTATTTATTCTTTGTTTTCACTGCAGTTTGACAATTTTAAATAAGCTGGAATCAGAAATCGAGTTTTCTTCAATTTAGCAAAGAAATATATATATATTTTGTACACCAGAAAAATTGTACCATCAATTCTAATTGCCTAAGGATTTGCATAGTCTAAGCAGTATACTGCGTGACGGACTCTTTATATCATCATCACCATCTTCATGGTAGGCCGTCGGCCTGTTCAGCTCTCAGAATCCATCTTCCCATCGTCTTCTAGGATGTCCCACATTTCTATAGCCTTGAGATTGGTACAACAGTGCTTGTTTTGTTAGCCTAGAAGACTCCATTTTGTAAATATGTTCATGCCATTTTTATTTATAGTTTTGTATTTTTTATTTAGATTAAACATTTTGAGTTCTTGCCTAATTGTTTCACTAGGAAGGTGGTCTGTTAGAGTATAGCTTTATATTATATCATATAGAATTTTATGGACTTGGCAGGTCTATATATCCTGCAAATAGTAAGATAGGCTTCCTTCTTTCTCGCTCATCAACATGTCTATGTTCCTGTTTTTGCAATATCTGTTATATTTCTCGAATCGGTAAGCGCACATTTACTAAGTTTGTTACGAAAGGAATACGTCGAGGAATAATTATTTTTATTATCTCAGAAGTATTTTTCTTTTTCTGCCGAGAGTCCGGGCATTTACAGTTGCAAATCTACTGGATTAGTATCCATACAGCATCATTTACGTTCTGTCAATATTGTTGATCTGGTGTCACATTTAAAAGTTTGGGTTCTCATCATAAATTGATAGTTTTCCTCGGTCATGAAGACAGAAACTATGTTAAATTTTCATTTGCACAATAGGTTTCACCAAAACCGTCATTTCATATTCCATTAATCATCAATATGTGTAAACTCTACAAAACATATTTCGCACGAATAGAAATATACATATTGTCAGTATGGACCCTAATATTATAGACATGCCATGATTAAAAACCTACTGTAGATACTGTCTCATACATTTTTTTAACAAAATTTTATTCGGATTTTTTTGTCAAGAAATGTATATACGTAGAGACCATCAGATTTTATAATCTTGTGTCATCTCTTCTGCAGCTTTATTATCCCGCGATAGTACCATTAATGTTTGTCTTTTAAACTTTTTATTTTCTTGAGTACCATATTTTCTTCAAACCCTAATTTTAACAAAAAAAGTTCCAGTTGAAGGTTTCAAACCCAAAAAATACAAACACCCATAGTCTGTCATTTAATGTAGGCCCTAAATACTTACTTTAGACGCACAGCGTCAATGTCTTCAGTGTTTTTCGACATTTTACTCCAAAGATGGGCTACGGATTGAAATAGAAGGCAATCTGAAGGCGCAAAACATCAGGGTTATAATCTCGTTTGATTCCGCCCAATTTATGAACTTTTCTCATAGTTGTTCTTACAGTATGGGTTACGGTCCGGGCGCCACCCAAAAAAATTCGTGAACTCGTTCCAGTAGTTAAGAATAAAGATTCAAGTCGACGGCACGTCCTTTTGGAACAAACTCACAGTGAATCACACCTTCAAAATTCCACCAGACACACAACAATACATTACAAATCGGCATTACTTATGAGACAACCTAATACATAATCAACTTGAAATATACAGCTACATTTTACATATTTCGTAAGTCCACCGCTGGGGTCCCGAGGTAGCGTGCTGCTTTTCAAGCAGTAGGGCCTGGTTCGATCCCCGATCGGGTTACGTTTCCTGGGTGAGGTTTTTTTTTGGAGTTTTTCTTCACCTGTAAGACAAATGGCAACATCTTCATTCATACTCGCCTCAGAATTAAGTTTATGATTAAGGAAATTTCTGGCGATCCAGTGTCATCTTTATCAACCAATATCGTCGGGGCAACGTAAGCCCGGCTTCCAGGTGCTCCAACGTCAAGAATGGATTCCAAGTACGCCAATCCCAGGAACGAACACCAAAAACATGTATAAATGACTAACCTGGGACATTCACTAAAATAAGTTAGTAAAGGTTTGTTTTCTGAAATATAATTTCAGATTTTCTAATAGTGTTTTTTTTTTAATTCTTGAATATATTTTAAATCAATAGAGCACAAATACCCTTTCTCAAAATCATATAAATATTAAGTACTTATATGCAAGTATGCTAGTGTATTTTATGAAAACGTAAAACTATTTTGATGCGAATATAAGACTTTAACAGATTTTCTGCTAAGCCATGCGTGCTAACTCAGAAGAGTGCATTTTGATATACTTTGAGATACAAGTATCGGGAACCATTCTTCATACAGAAATAAACTCGCACAGATGTATAGAAACTGGAAGACGTCTTGCCATCTGTGATCTTTGGACTGTAAAAGATGCAATTTACATAAAAAAGTTTTCTATCTATCTCTCTCACTTCTAGACTGTAAAAAGCAAATCACATTTCATCAGCACTAAGCATCACAGTCGATTGCTTCGAGAGAGATTTTCTCTTATCTTTTTTCTTTTTCTCTCTCTTGCTCTCTGGAAAGCGAGACCGGAACTACCTCGGCAGTTCAAAGGGAAGGCCAACCGGAAGCCTACAGTGTGCTACTCGTGGAAATTGTTTGATGTAATTCTTTGAGAGTCTTCTTATTCTACTTCGTGTTGTTCTTACTGTCAGCAAGGAAAAGGATTCGAAATTTTGTTTGTGCCCCATGCCTCCGCATCGTGTCAAAAGACATTCCAAGCTATTTACATATAAAGGGATTTAAAGTTTTTATGGAATTTTAATATGAAAATAATGTAAAACTGATTCGATTTGAGGTTAATTTTTCACGTAATTAAAAACTTTAGTAATTTAGAAACAAAATTTATAGGCTCTCTTCTTTTAAATTATATAAACAGATCATTAAGTGAATTTTAGTTTAGAGAGTGTAACTTCTCCCATAGGCTTATATTGGAGAAGACTACATAACAACGAGATACACGCTCTTATAGGAAATCACATATAATAAAAAGTCTCGTAGATTGCGATGGACATGGCATGTGGGACAAATGGGGAATGGGACAGGGGCATGGGAACTTCTTGTATGAAAACCAGAAGGAAAACGCCTAGTTGGTACAACAACAATGGGGTGAAAGAATAACGTTAACCATGATTTGAAGGAAGTAGATTATACAGGGGATGATTGAAAAACATTGGCTCAGGATAGGAATGTACAGAGACATTTTGTCAGCGCGGCCATGAGGCTACGGTTCCGATAGTGTCAGTGAATTAATTACGTGTAGGCCTATCTGGTATGAGAGAGTGATCTCCTGCCCCAAGAGCATTTACTAGAAAAAATATTTTAGTTTTAAGGCTTACGCTAGGTCTAATAGCAAACCCATTGTAACTACTTTATATAGGCCTAATAAATAAACCTTTCTTTTAATACCACCAGATTGTCTGTATGACATTACTGGGTTTTCCCTCTGGCATTGGCGGAATTCTAATCCATTTCGTAGGTTAGAGCACCTGGAAGGCGAAGTTATGTTACCCAATATTCTGATAGGTGATAAATGATAATCAAGCGCCAGAAGAGTCCTTAACCTAAACTAGACCTCAATTCCAGATCATGTGCGACTCTTATAGAAAAGCCAGTATGCTCCTAGTAAGTAGAAAAATGTTGAGGCGAAAGAATAATATTTACCATGAATTCAGTGAGGTAAATAATTCTTCTTCTTCTTCCTTCCAAGTATTAGGCCAAGGCCTTTTACGATCCTATAGAAAATGTTCCGATCCTTCCGGGAAATTTTCGTATAAGACTTGAAAGCATAATAATAGTCCCTTCAATTGTTGAATGCAGGCTTTCACGGCCGGTAATCATAATGTTGAGTGATTCCGGGTTCTGTGGCCGTGGTCCATAGTTGGTGTTGATACCAGACGTTTCGCCCTCAACTGCGGAGGGCATCTTCAGTGGCGAGTGCTTCTAGGCGTGTTTCCTGGTCGGAAGCTCTACTTAGAGTGCCTTCAATTGGTTGCTGGCCAAAGGAAGGCAAGACCAGTGATGCAGCTGTCATCTTATAGCCTCTGGTCAGGCTTTTCTGGAGAAGAAAAGAAAAATAAAGGAAAGAAGAAATGGAACAAAGGAAAGACTCCCTAGCCCTCGGATGACCTAATAGCGTTGGGGTCGAAAAAAACAAGAGTTAACCAAGAGGGTTTGAATAGTGAAGTTAAGAGAGTGCAAAACACAAGTAAGTGGAAGAAATGTTTTGCTCAGCTTGGGCACCTTGTGGTCGCCATCCACATATCCCCTAGATGAGGACCCCTGAGGTTTGAGGTAAATAATACAGGGCAATATTGTAAAACATTTGCTCATGATAGCTGTGCCAAGAATCCTGGGTCCTATAGTAGCAGGTAGTTAATTAGTAAAAAAAACAATTGATCTGAGTTTGGGCAATGTTCGTTGTCCACCATAAATACGACATTGAATATCTATTGGGGTTCAATCAATTGAAATACCACCGCTGCGTTGTCGGGTAAATTAGCTGTCTCAGATGCAACGGCGCAAAGTTCGATCCCCGTCGGGACACGTTTTCCGGATTAGGTTTTTTTCTGAAGATTTCCTCGCCTCTAAAGTATATATCAGAATTTAAGGTCATACGATTCCATGAAAACCATAAGGCTAATATCATGCATGTCATATTCGCATTAAAAAAGACGCATAAATAATCAAAAGAAACACACAGACTGATTAAGATTTTTAGACGCGATATGAGTTTCATGTTGAAACATGTATAAATAATAATACTATTTTTTATATACAGATTTTCTATGTTTACAAATCTTTGTGTGTCTAAAGTTTAATTTTCATTCTCCAGTCGTCTCTATCCATCCACTCGATGTCCTCTAATCTCCATGTTCTCATTCCAGTTCTTAGTTTTTGTATTCAAGAGTTTCGAGGTCTTCCTTTCCTTCTTCTTCCAGGTGGACACCATTCCAATGTTTTTCTGGGTAACCTTTATTCTTGCTTTCGTCGTACATGCCCATACCAATTTAATTGTTTGTATCTTACTTAATCTACTATTGAATATGTAATATTCATGTTTTTCTCATATGACAGTATTTCTTATTTTTTTCTAATTTTGAACATCCTGCTGTTCTCCACAAGAAATCCACTTCCATCAACATAAGTTTTTGTTCTATGTTTTTCTTGAATTTTCAAACTTCAGCTCCATATGTGATAATACTTCTATTGAATTATATATTTGTAATTTATTTTTTCTGGTTATATATCTGTTCCATAAGACTCCATTCATTATTGCTTTACTGCTCTACCTTTATTTATTCTGTTTTAAGGTCAGTTCCTTGTTTATCCACTTTATCTACTTTTACTCCCAGGTACTCAAATTCTTCACATCCTCTAATATACCCCTTTTGATCTTCTAATATTAAATCCACGGTTTTAGCTCCACATCCCATATAAAATGCTTTAACTAAATTTATTTTGAAACCCCAGTTATCTTATTCGTCCAATAATTTTCTGAACATAAACTCCATGTCCATTCTTGCGCAATTGTTATCTGTAATCCGCAAAAAAAAAACAGTGTATGCATTGTATCTGTTGATCCATCTCCAATTGGTACTCATATTCCTGAAGATTTTTTGTTACAGTTTGACAATACATTATGTATATAAATATCTTAAATAATGTGAGTGATATGCTACAACCTTGACTAAGGCATTTTGTTACTTTAATTTCTTCTGATGCACATTTTCCAATATTAATATTAGGTAGTGCATTTTTATACAAATTTTTATTGCAATAATAATTATATCGTTTATGGTCATATCTCCTAATGCTTCCAACAAATGTTGTAAAGGTACGGTGTCATATGTTTTTCTAAATCCAGAAATGTGAAATTAACTTGTTGCTTGTTAATATCAGTGTTTTTAATAATATAATAATAATAATAATAATAATAATAATAATAATAATAATTTTATTTATATACAGATTTTTAATATTTACACATCTTTCTGTGCCTAAAGTTTTATTTTTCTTCTCCACTCGTCTCTATCCATCCACTCCATGTCCTCCAGTCCTCTTGTTCTCATTCCAGTTCTTAATAATAATAATAATAATAATAATAATAATAATAATAATAATAATAATAATAATAATAATTAATAACAATAATAATGTTTTATATATTCTGGTAGAATTAAGGCATAAAGTCTTCTCTTCCAGTCAAACAGAAGAAATATAGGCCTATAAGAAGAGATTTAAAATAATTTACGTACAAAGTTAAGCAACTAAATGGCGCTATCGAACTCGTAGGTTCATGGCTCTGCGTAACCTGGGCTAATATTTTCTAATCATGCCTGTATAGTTTACTTTTCTCAAATCACCTCACTCTTGGCCCGTCAACTGGAGTTTCTATGCTCCTCTTCTATTCCCAATTCATGCCACATGTCCTGTCCATCACAGTCTATCAGACGTAACTATTCTTATTACATCTGGTTTCCCATAACGATCATGTAGTCGATTTTTAAAATTACATAATATACAAACATTCAATTTATAATATTTTTTAAAGAAAATAGTTAAAAATAGCAATACAGATTTATGTACATACATTTGATCCAATACACATATTTATAATAAGTCATATTATAATAAATAGTCCACCGCTGTGGTCTCGGGGTAGCGTGCTGCCTTGTCACGCAGCGGGCCCGGGTTCGATCCCCAGTCGGGACAGTTTTTCTGGGTGAGGTTTTTATCGGGGTTTTTCCTCGCCTGTAAGACAAATGTCAGGGAAATTTTAAGGTCCAAACGGTCCCTGAAATCATATGGCCATCGCAATCATCATCATTCATATTCATCTTTGGTTATGCTTAGGATTAGGGACTCTCCTGGCGCACCATTTTCATCATCACCCATAATATCATCGGGGCAACGTAACCCCGTCTTCCAGGCGCCCCAACCTCAGAAGGGGTTACAGGTACACCATGCTAGGAGAGAAACCAGGAATGTCGAAAGACAAACCTGGGGCATTCGAAAAAAAAATTATAATAAATAGAAAACACCAATTAGTTTATGTAGGCCTATAATAGAGCTGAAATAAAAGACAATTTTCATGCTCAAAAGTTGAAATGATTTCCACGATATTGTATGCAAGAATATCTATTACGCTGAATGGATAATTTAATTATGCATCCGTTATTGCAAATCGTAAACATTCGCAGTATTGCCAGACTTCCCCCATTCCCTTCCTCAACACTTCAACATTTAGACAATCATACTAATATGCAGACTTGCCTATTTAAAAAAAAATATTACGTAGCAAATTTACATCATAGTTTCTTCATCTAATTATATGTAATATGCAAAACGCCTTTTGAAAAAAAAATGTTTTTTTTTTATTTCAAAAAGGTTAAACATCTCAAAAACTACAGTAGGGTAAATATGGCAATTTTCGTGATAATCCTAATTCCCTGATAAAATTTCAATTCATTGTCAAGGAATTAAATGTTTTAAAAAGTAGTTTCTGGGTTATTACAGACATGGCACAAGGTTTCTTCTTCTTTTTCACTTCATGGGCTAGGCAAAAATTGCCTGTTTCGCCTCACAGCTGTTCTAGCCATCTTTTCACGGGCCTTCCTACATTCCTTGAACCTCTTCTTTCCATTTTATTGCCTTGCCCGCATTTTGAAAACCGCTACAAAGCCTCAAAAGCCATTTTGATGTTCAAAGTTGTTGAGGAAGTAATTTTTCTCTCTCCCGTGACTGTCCTTCAATAAATATTCTATATTTTGCGTAAGTATTTATTTAATAGTCATATAAAAGCCTGATGTTGTATTTTAATATCAACCTAACTAATTTATACTTGAGAATTAACAATATAATAAGATAATAATGGCACAGGAGATTCCGCATTTCCTATTTTTTTATAATGTTTCTTATGATATGTCCCTATTTCTCATATTAACCATGTAAATGTAGACAGTAAGAAAATAATTCTTAAGAATATTATTAAGCTTTCATATTAGTTACATTATGTATAGAACAGTTATATTAAAAATACATATTTTACTCAGTAACAGAGCTATAATAATTAAGCTACAGGCTAAGTAAACATTTTATTAAAACTTTATTGTTCATTAAATTGTTGAGTTTTTTTCTGTATTTTCAATTTTCGTTGTTATTTCTCTAAAATATTTATCCGATTGAGGGTCTTTCCACTTTTCAGCGGTTGCCCTTTTACCAGCCGGCTGCTGGCCCTTCACATCCACATGTGTTAATCACAGAGGTAGGGGTGACATGTGGTTAGCATGTCGAGTCCCCCAGCCGTTATAGCTGGTTCCTCAACCTGGAGCCGCTACTTATTGTAGCTACCCAATTGCCTCACGATGCTGGGTGGGCACCGGTCCCATACTGGCCGAAATACCATGAGAAAATTTCTTCTCCCATGGAGACTCGAACCAGCGCAAGTCCCGTAGCTCTGCGCCAAGGCTTCCTACCTTAACCGCTCGGCTACGGCGCGGGACATAAAATATTTATTATTATTATTATTATTATTACTATTACTATTGTTATTATTATTATTATTATTATTATTATTATTATTATTATTATTATTATTATTATTATTATTATTATTATTATTCATCATTCGAGGGATTAGGCAATTGCCCGTTCCGACTTCATAATGCATCAGTCCAACGTCTTCTAGGTCTTCCAACATCACGTCTTCCTCTTGCTTGATAATTTCTTGCTAACAATGGTTATCTCTCCTTACTCATTCCATCCATGTGATCAATCCATTTGTGTCTGTAATTCGTGACCTTATCCAATTAAGGATGTACTTTTAAATCTTCTCTTATATCATCATGTCTTATTCTATCAAGTCTTGTACATCCTTTAACTTGTCTTAGGAAACTCATCTCCGCCGTCTGTATTCTATCCTTCTGTTTTTTCGTTGGTGCCCAAGTTTCACATCCATACAATATTGTGGGAACCGCCATAACATTATACATTTTTATCTTAGTTTATTTTCTAATTTTATTTTTGAATGTTCTCTGTATTGTTCCACACACCGTCTGAAATTTATTTATTTTGGAGTCAATATCTCTTTCCACACTGTAGCCAACATCACAGCCCAAATATTTGAAACTAGACACCTGTTCTATACTTTGATTTTCTAAAATAATTTTGTATCTCACTGGATCTCTTCCTCTAAAAGCCATGGTCTTCGTTTTCCTTACAGAAATCTTTAGATCATATAATTTACATATTTCATTTAATGCATGCATAAATTTCTGTAAGTCGTCTTCATTTCTCTGCATTATTATTATCATTATTATTATTATTATTATTATTATTATTATTATTATTATTACTACTACTATTACTATTATTATTATGGGAAGTGTCCACCGCTGTGGTCTCGAGGTAGTGTGCTGCCTTGTCACACAGCAGGCCCGAGTTCGATTCCCGGTTGGGACCGGCTCCATGGTTAGGTTTTTTAGGGTTTTCTTCCCCATCAGTAAGACCAATGTCAGGAAGCTTAGGGCCCAACGGTCCCCGAAAATCATCCGACCTTCAACACCATCCTTATAATTATCATCAACATCCTTCACCGGTGTGGAAAGCAACGGGAATCTACCACACCCAATGCTATGATTGCAGTGAAAGATCTGCCTCGGGCAGAATTACTATGGATGGATTATGGGAAGTAAGCTATCTACAGAAATTTATAGCAAACGATTACTACAAGGATGCAGCGTATCACATTATTGTTTAACATATTTATATAATATTGCCTAAGAAATTGGTCTGAAAATGTAAACCAATGTGAATTCCAATTAATCAACAATATCTGTTTACCATGTACTGTTTGCTGACGACCAAGTCGTGATTACTCCAGACATGGAAGATGCATCATACATAACAAGGAAATTAATTGAGGAACACAAAAAATGGGGATTAAATATAAGCGTTAAGAAAACCGATTATCTCATTTCAGAACTGGAGAATGAAAAGAAAAAAGTGAAAATGTGGGAATTACGAATGTTGATAAATCCAAATATTTAGGATCAATTTTAGAATCAGATGGTAAAGGTTATTGTGATATTGAGAAATGAATTAGTGAACGAAGAAAAGTAATTAGAATGTTAAATTCAGTGATATGGAGTAAAAATATTTTAAATAAAAATACATTAATAATTAAATCGTTAATACAAAGTTTTATGTTGTATGGTGCAGAGACCTGGACTCCAGGTGGACAGTAAGTAATAAAATTAACAACAGAGACGGATTTTTGACAAAGGACAGCAAAAAAATAAAGAAAGAAGACAATTCGGAATCAGTAAATTAGTGAAATAATGAATGTTAAACTCAATATTGTAGAAGTAATAGAAGAAGAGGATTGAAATTCTATAATTATTATTTATTTATAATCAGGTTTACAATGTAATAAAACATCTTCCGTGCCCAAAGTTTTTTAATTTTTTTCTTCTTTCTCCTTTCTTCTCTATATTCCAATTACAATTATTCCAGACCTATCTCCCTCATACCTCTTGTTATATCATCCATCCATTTAAATCTAGGTCGACCTCTCTTTCCTTTCCCAGGTGGAATCCATTCCAAAGCCTGTCTGGGTAATCTTGTCTCTGGCATTCTACGTTCATATAATAATAATAATAATAATAATAATAATAATAATAATAATAATAATAATAATAATAATAATAATAATAATAATATAATAATAATAATAATAATAATCATAATAATAATAATAATAATAATAATCATAATAATAATCATAATAATGATAATAATAATCATAATAATAATGATAATAATGATAATAATAATGATGATAATGATAATAATAATAATGATAATGATAATAATAATAATGATAATGATAATAATAATGATAATGATAAATGATAATATAATAATAATAATAATGATAATAATAATAATAATAATGATAATAATAATAATAATAATATAATGATAATAATAATAATAATAATAATAATAATAATAATGATAATGATACTTACTCACTGGCACTATCGAACCCGTAGGTTCATGGCCGCACGGACATAAGCTCTCCATACATCCCTATCCTGAGCTAATGTTTTCCAATCATTCCCTGTATAATCTACTTCCCTCAAATCATAGTTAATGTTGTTCTCCCACCTCATTCTTGGTCTACCAACTGGGCGTTTTCCCTCTGGCTTTCCTACAAGAAGTTTCCATGCACGTCTTTCATTCCCCATACGTGCAACATGTCCTGCCCATCGCAGTCTACGGGACTTAACTGATAATGATAATAATAATAATAATAATGATAATGACAATAATGATAATAATATAATAATAATAATAATAATAATAATAAGGGATAAGATCAGAAACGGCATAATGATGGAAATTATGCAAGTTGAAAAAACACATTAGGAAAAATAGAAGAAAGACGTTAGAAATGGTAAGGAGACCTCATAAGAATGGAAGAAGGGAGAATACCAAAGAAGATCGTAAGCTAATGGAAGAAGTGGAAGAGGCAGGCCTAGAGCGATGGATGGATGGAGTGAAGAGAAGTATGGAAGCTAGAGATTTGTGGGAAGAAGATGCTTTGGACAAGGACCTCTGGCGAAAAATCACTTTCGGTTGAAGGAGAAACAGTGTATTGTGGAATATTCCTAAATAAAATAATTAATAGTTTAAAAAAACTAAAACAACACGCTTTATTAGAAAACCGAACTAAAAAATGAAAAATAATTTTAATTTCCAACACGCTTGGAATAAAATTAAAGTGGTCAACAAAAAAATCATCTCAAACACATATAGAATAAAACTAGAGTTATCTACAAAAAACAATAATTTTATCATCAAAAGCTGGGTTTTTTTTATGGTTTTTACGTTTTCTTCTTAAATACTTTACTTTTATCAATATCTGTTTATTATCAAATATATTAATTGATAAAGGGTAACCTACTATTTTGATGGTAAAATTATTTTTTTTGCATATAACTCCAGTTTTATTCTAGATGTGTTGGGGGTGATTTTTTTGTTGGCCACTTTAATTTTATCCCAAGCGTGTTGGAAATTAAAATTATTTTTCATTTTTTAGTTCGGTTTTCTAATAAAGCGTGTTGTTTTTGTTTTTTAAACTATTATTTATTTTTTATTTTTTAGTTTGGTTTTCTTGTAAAGCGTGTTGTTTTAGTTTTTTAAACCATTATTTATTTTTTTCATTTTTAGTTTAATTGATTGTCATCAACCGGAATCCCTTCAAAATTTATTTACTTACGACATTTTTAGTGTATATGCACGAATATAATTATATATTTTTAAATATTATTATTATTATTAATATTATTATCTTACATAATAATAATATTTTTTATATTTTAATATAGATAAATAGATACAGTTAATCGTATCCTTCTCACATTTTTGGATAAATTACAATGTGGTAAGTTTACAAAATTGTCATTAATATTTTACAGAATAAGATAAAAATGTAAATACCTTTAAATTCGATACTATTGTAGTATGAGCTAAAAGTAATACTCTTCTAAATAAAAATTCTCCGGAATGGGAGATTGGAATCAGCGATCTATGGATTACTGAAATTATATACCACTACAGTCCACCGCTCTACCAATTGAGCTACCAGAGGACATGATATTAATTTCTTACAACGATGGACTTCAAAGTCGATAAGCCCGCAACCTATTACACCGATCTTTATTTTTTTGCTGTCTGATGATCCTGGTTAGGATCTTAGAAACTATTTATGAAATTATTGTATTGTAATTTGTCCTTTACAAGTGTACGAAATTTTAAGTCGATCCAATGTTCTTAAGTGGATGAAAATCGTGTTGAAAGATTCCGTTACATAGATAGACAGGTACAGGTCAAGCTAATATAAAGCGTGTAAAAATAATAACAAATTAATAATGATGTTTGACTAACTACAATCATATTACTCATCAAAATTCCTTCAAATTTCTTTAATTTATTTCCTGTCATTTATATCATATATGCGAAGAAGGAGTACATCTAAATATAATTAGCAATTAGTCGGTGGAATATCATATATTGACAAGTGGCTCTTCTCTAGTGGTAACAAGGAATTACACCTGTTTGGCTATACACAGCAGGTAGATTATGTACTTAATTTCCATGGCAGAGAGAACATCAAAGAAAGTAGTATATTGTTCCTATTGTTTGGTTCCGCAGTGAATGGGAAGCTCCACAACAATGCGAAACAAGCTCAATTCCAAACACTAGAGCACTGTTTAAAAAGAAAAGCAGAATTCTTTATCAACAACATCTCATCCTTTTTTAATACATGGAGAGGCTGAAACTTGATGTTACCTCGCTGTTTGTTTAGATACTGAATTGCTTATTACTAGCCATACGTCACTGTACTCTTTCACCACAGATGATACAGTATTCTGTGTATTTTGAATCAGTTACACTACTTCATATCAGAACAGACAATCAAACATGATAATAATACCTGATATTTCTTACGTATAATGACCGTTATTGTTATTGTACTGCCGTTATTAGCGAATTCCAAAGGAAATAAGCAATTGAGATTGTTCTCACGAAAATATTTTTGAAAAATATTTACAGATTTTACCGACTTTATGAAATACACATCGAAAATAACCATGACAAAACTGAATATGTATAATATTAAATAGTAAATTTATAAATTACCTCAACTCGTGTCAAACTCAGGGTCGGGTAGAGAGATGAATCCATATATATATATATTATATATATATATATATGTGTGTGTGTGTGTGTGTGTGTGTGTGTGGTGTAGAGGTCTGTGAATGAGAAGGGTGCCGGCCGACCTCATCTGACGCTCCATCACAGGGGTTGATCAACGAAATGAAATGGATGAGATCAGTATGGAGAAATGGTGGAATGAAATTATGGCAGGGGAAACCGGGAGAAAACCCCGAGAAAAACCAGCCCAAGCTCCGTTCGTCCATCACGAAACCCACATGGAGTGACCGAGACACGATCTCGAGACCCCAGCGGTCAGAGGCGAGCGTCTAGCCGCTTGGGCCACGGAGCAGGCTCAATATTCAATAGTAGATTATATAATATCTTCTTGTCTTGTAAGCCCATGTTTCCCTTAACTGAGATTTAGGCGCTCTCCCCCTACAGGGAAGAATTTGAACCATATTAATTTAGTTACACTTGTTTTCGTATAGATGTCATTTGAGTGGTCCGTGGTCAGCATTCCGCCTCATACTGACATCTAGGAAACAAAGGTATTACTAGGACGGGAAAATTCGGTAAATTTTGCTTTGAGGTATTTTCATTCAGGCTTAAAGATCTTTTACGAGGCTGAAAATCTTCAGACTCGGGACCCACGGCTTAAAGTCCCTCCCACAGGACTTGCTCCTTGGATTTTTCCATCCTAAAAAAATACATCTATCCCGGCCGGGTTTGAACCCGCGACCCTCAGGACCAGAGGCAAGGAGCATAACCACTAGTCCACCACGGCCGACATTATATAATATACAAGCAATTAAAATGACAAGGGCATATATGACGAATGCAAGAAGAAATGTTATCAGAAAAACTTGGATGGTATCCACCTGGAAGAGTAGTAGATGAAGTAGCAAGAAAGGAGAGAAAGAAAGAAAGAAAAAAGGAAAGAAAGAAAAAAGAAATTTCAGAAAAGAAAGAAAAGAGAAAGAAGAAGAAGAAAGAAAGAAAGAAAGAAAAAAGAAAAGAAAAGAAAGAAAAAGAAAGAAAGAAAAAGAAAGAAAGAAAGAAAGAAAGACCTCGAAACTCGTGGATGCAAGGAAGAAGAACTGGAATGAGACAAGGGGACTGGAGGATTTGGAGTGCAAAGATAGAGAAGAGTGCAAAAGGATAATACTTTAAGCACAGAAATATGTGTAAATATTTAAATTCTGTATATAGATAAATAATTATATATATATATATATATATAATATATTTATTTATTTATTTATGTGTGTGAGTGTGAGTGTGGTGTGTGTGTGTGTGTGTGTGTGTGAGAGAGAGAGAGAGAGAGAGAGAGAGAGAGAGAGAGAGAGAGAGAGAGAGAGAGTGAGAGCGTGAGTGTGTATGTGTTTGTGTGTAGCTCCATGGCCACAATTTTTTTTTTCATGAAACTAAACTTGGATTATTGTAATTTATTAAACAAGTAAAGTAGATAACGGTAACGAGCAAATTAAGACCATTAGTTTTTGGAGTTCATTGTAATGTAAATTTAAGAATCGCTCTTGCTGTCGCAGTTTCTGATGTTTCACAATGAAACTCAGTATTGACTATTAAAATACATCGAAGAAGGTATTCTCCAAAAACAGCGAAATCCGACCTTTTGATATGGCGTTTACCTGAAGCCCGAAATTAAAAATTGGCTCTAGTAACCCCTATGTTTGTTTCGTCTGAATCTAAACCATACAATATTATTAACTCTTAAATATGTTGTCAACGATGCTATAAAGCATAATAATTTGATTTATTAATAATTTTAATATAATGATGGAAAAATGAATGGCTATATATTATTTAAATTGATGTAAAATTGTAAAAAAAAATTATAAATATGTATTAACTTACATATTACGTGGATTCAGGGAATCAATGAAACTAAGAGGGAATGGGAAATAGAAGAAGATATATTGGATGAACAGACAAGAATGGAAAAATGTGTTGAAACAAATGTGTAGTTAACTGTGAACATGGATACCGGAAAAATGTATATTCATTGTAAAAGCCGGAATAATAAAAAAAATTAACTTACGGTTATTCACGATTTGTCTTCACTGGGGTCTGACACTTTTCAATAAGGTGGCATTAGAAATTGTGTTTCTTTAATTTAACAAAATTAATTTATATTCCGTAGACCAGCAAAATTGGAACATATATTACACTAGCTGAGGAAATCTCTTACTATAAGCATTTCTTGACTGACGCCTTTTTTTCTTCTTTAAGTTCACAATTTTAAATCAACAATATTTTACAGACTCTAGCTAGTATTTTCATTTACTACTTTTACAATATTTTTATCCAACCCGTAAAAACTACGATATAAAACATACTTTATATAAAACTTGTAAACGTTTCATTATTTTAAAGGACAATATTTTCAAGTTTGATAATAAGATACTTTTCGCTGAGAAGGAAAATTTTAATATGGAGTTTCTCAGTTACTAGCTTCTCGTTTTCATTGTGCTAAAATAATGCAGTTTACAACGATTATTTAACTCATGCCCCAAATGGGAGTCAATGACCAATCACATTTCAAGGATGTTTTATTTACAACCAATCACAGTCGTGTTTCGCCTCGAATTTTTCAAGTAACGTGTATCATATTAAAGGATGATCCTCCTTTTTTAACATTCTGAATAGGTCATAGCATTATTTTGCAGTAACTGACTCCATACCAAAAACAGCTGGGTACCAGATTGTATATATAATGCATGAATGGCAACAGTTAGCGCATGCGGGAGTTAATATAAAAACATTTGTAGAAATTGATTATACCACCAAAAAAAGAAACCACTGTATGCACTTTCTTAAATGTATTCTTTCCCTGGTATTAACATTCCAGAAAAATATAATTGTCATATCTACATCATAGGACATCAAAAATGAATTAATATACAGTTTGATGTGTTTCATTTTTTCTCCACTAGAGTGCATTCTTACAATATTGCAATCCTTTGGCAATACATAATATGATCTGGTTGGAGTGATGAAAAAAAGAAGCAAATGAAGCGTACCAATCGTTTCTCATTTGTTTTCAAACATCGCCGTTTACATTAAGTATATACATATTTTAAAATAACTATATTTAAATAATGATTTGTGAGTAAACAGCTTAATTCTATTCGTTAAATAGTCCTAACAAATGCCACTCTTGATTTCCAAATCTCTAGATAAATTGGAAATCATTCGTAGCATTACTTATGATAAAGCTATATGCAGATTACATTAGTATTGATGGGTTCTGATTTTAAGACCATAATATGGAAATGTAATTTTTGGTTCATTGTACTTCGCATCCTTACCTTATAGAATGAATGAAATTAAATATACTCTACGGCGATATGTTATGGTGTTCTTGATTCGACACACAACCAGCATTCACACACATGACTCATGCCGCCATTTATGTTTGTAGTGCACAAGGCTTCTAGGAGGGGTTGTAAACTCTCCTTGCGTCTCTATTCTTCCCTAAGTTGACACACAGGATCGGGGTCATGATTATCCCTAATTATATCATATGTTTTTAATATCTGTGGTTTACAAAATCAGAGTATTTTTTTTTTTTACCTAACATGCGATGAGGTGAAAGGTGATGTGAAATAAATAAATGGAGACGAAATGACGTGATGGGGACAGAAGAGGAGAGCAGAGAGTTGATGGAATGAAATTCGGCAAACCCCGAAAAATCTCTTTGTGGCACATCATCAACATCCCTCCGTAACAATCAGAATACTGTTAGATAAATGTGCAGGGGGATAACTAGACATTTGATTGTATTGAAGGTCAAGGATTTAAAGCTTGATAATAGAATTATTACCTGAGAAGGGAATATTTAACATTAAGGGTCGGTTTCACCAACATCGGTAATTGTTTGACGCCAGTTTAAGCTATGTATTATATATGGGGAAAACTGGCGTAATACAGTTACCTCTGTTGGTGAAATTGACCCTACGTTTCTTAGTTACTAGCTTTCGGTTACCGTGCAGTTAAACCATTTATTGACAATTAAATACAAGTAAACCCGTTAAAGTTTTATATGATTTTTCATATTTATTAAAATATAAAGTCGTTCCAGCTCTTTCAGTACTTTGTACCTTCTTCAGACGAATACCATGATTACAAATTAATTGTGTTATTATATATAAACTCCATTACATGAAAACTGTAACTATGCAACTGAATGTAAACAAACAAAGTTTAACAAACATTCTCTTATTATAAATTTAAAAGAGGTCATACATTTAAATCCAGTTGGGAATTTAACAGCCTGTTGCTCTTCTTCAATTTATTTATTTCTGCAATTTCTGAAAGATATAGTTTTTTTTCCTTTTGTTACAAACATGTAAAACTTTAAAATTTGAATTAAAAACAATGATCGTATGTCTCGTATAAAGGAACATATGAGAGGATATAACACAAATTTAGATACTTCAAAATACGCTAACCATCTATTCAATACGATCATTGTTTTAATTCAAATTTTTAATTTTTGCACGTTTGTAACAAAGGGAAAAAACTAGATCTTTTAGAGATTGTAGAAATAAATAAATTTAAGAAGAGGAATAGGCTGTTAAATTCCCAACTGGATTTAAATGTATCGCCTCTTTTAGATTTATAATAAGAGAATGTTTGTTAAAATGTGTTTGTTTACATTCAGTTTCATAGTTACAGTTTATATATAACAACAAAATTCATTTGTAATCCTGGTATTGGTCTGAAGAAGATACAAAGTATTGACACAGCTCTAACGAATTTGTATTTTAATAAGTATGAAAATCATGTAAAACTTTAACAGTTTTCTTATTTAATTGATATGAAAATGGATTTTCATCAAGTAAATGTCAAATCAATTGATTACTTAAACCATTTAAGTTACATACATCATTGTGATCACTAATTGTTCCCAATACTGACTAATCCTCCTTCTTCGTTCAAATATTCTGACATTTTTGTTATAAAATAAATGGAATAATTGTACGGATATTGAATATATCATAATATCAATACTAAGTGACCGTGGTTGATCTTATTCTCCCACCTCATTCTTGGCCTGTCTACTGGATGCCTTCCCTCTAGATTTCCTACAAGGAGCCTCCTTGTCCATATATCATTCTCCACTCGTGCCACATGTCCTACCCATCGCAGTCATGAGATTTAACTGTTCTTATTTTATCGTTTTCCCCTATAAAAATCATGTCAGCTGACTGGGTTTGATATTCGCTTCCATTCCCTTGTCTGTCCATCTCTCTTTGATCCAAAAATGTTCCTATGAAACTTTGTTCGTAAAAACTCGTAATCGTTTCCTTCTCCTCTCTTACTAAGAGTCCATATATCACACACCTGTAATAGAACTGGTGAGAATAAACAGGTTTTATTATATCTTTCAGTTTAAACTTTTCCTGAGAGCCGTTGGGACGACAGTAGTCACTGTAAGCAATTAGAGCACGCATTTTCAGAATTGATTGTATAATTAATTTCCTTGTCCTTTGTGCATCTCCTTGTCCATTTCTAATAATTGCTCCTAGGTATTTCAACTCAGCTACGTCTTCAAAAGTTACCACATCTGTCATCAAATGAGGAAAAATTTCATGAAGTGTTCTTCGTAAGTGATTTCAGCCTCTTATATTAAATTTACATTATTTGTCATTAACTGTCCATTATTTGAAGGTAAAATCAAAGTATACGAAACTTGGTATATAGCAATAAATTTAAAAACGTAAGCTTGAGTTCGCGAACTAGCAAAATCAGACCAGTAGGTGTGGTCGCAATTTTCGAAATTTCGCAACGAAACTCAGTATATGCTGTTAGAATAAACCGTAGAAGATATTCATCAAAACTCTGGATTGTCGAACCTTTAAAAGTGGAGGGTTTGAAACCCGAAATTAAACATTCGCTGTAGCAGCCGCCATGATTGCTTCATCAAAATGTAACGGTTTAGTACAATTTAATTAAATCTTAAATTGACAATATATTCTATAAAATACATAGGTTAATTTTTTTAAAATATTTTAATAAAGTAATTAACCATGACTAGAGGAAGTATATTATACAGGGGATGATTATAAAACTGTAGCTCATAATAAGGATGCGTGGAAAACATATGTGCGCGAGGCATATGTCCGTGGAGAGCATATATGATCCTAGGTTTTTATAGTGGTAGTGGGTTACTTAATAAAATAATACAAAAATGAATCAATAGATTTTTTACATATTTGTGTCAACTTGAAGAACAATATTAAACTTTTATAGGAATGAATCACTTTGAGGTTTAATTTAAGATAAATTAAAAAGTTTCATACCTCTCCTCATAACCAGTCTTATCACAATTTCAAGCATTGGCGGCTTCACCTTCAGTAATATCCTGACGACTGGTGTTATGTCGATCGGAAGAACTACTCCTTCCCTCTGTTGGTGGACCGATGAACCTCCGGATTATCAAAATCCGCGTTTTACAACCAATGACAGTCGTGTTGCACCTCGCTTTTTATCGATTTATCTTTATCAGCTCCAGCTTTCGTGATAAAGAAAGCTCCTCCTTTTTAACATTCTGATAACTTAGGTTATGATAGATTTGTTTTCTCTGCAGTCTGACTCGTTTCAATAAGTTATCGTAAGAAAGTTAGTTAAATTAGAGAAACTGAGATATATTAGAGGGATAGGAAAACCCCCGCGGCGTAGTGACCCAGTCATTAATTTGACTATGCTGCAGGGCTATTCCTACCCCTCAGTTTCTCCAATTTAACAGGAGGAAAATATATTCAGTGTATGGTTGTGAGATCAGGACCTTTTCCCTGTAGAGTGGTGATATAACAAATATCTTCGGGAAAAATATATCACGAAGAATATATGGACAATGAAAACGGAGTATGGAGATTTAGAAATAATTTAGAACTTAAAAAACTCTACGGATTATGTAATTTAGACACGAATATCCGCCTTAAGGGCTTATGAGCTCGACATGTGTATAGAAAGCAGAATCAAAGAATCCCGAAGAAGGTAACGAACGCAACATTTGACGAGAAAATATTTCTAAGGTAGATTAAAAAATATATGGAAGGATGCAGTTAGAAAGGTCGCTAAACTGATATTTGGTATCAGGAACATGAAGTTGGCTGCGGTGGATAGAGAAGTGTGGACGAAGAGGATTGAGAAGGTCCTGGGCTCGATATGGGCTGTAGCACCATGTGATTATGATGAGTTTTTAACTCATGCCCCAAGTAGTATTCAATGCCTAATCACGTTTCAATGAATTTTGTTTAACAACCAATGACAGTCGTGTTTCACCTCGCTCTTTATCGATTTCTCTTTATCAGTTCCAGCTTTCGTGATAAAGAAAGCTCCTCCTGTTTAATATTCTAAACAGGTCAGAGCATTATTTTTGTTCAACAAATACATTGAATATAGCAAATATTGAACAGATTCCTTGATTTTACCGAGTTGTTTACTAACAAAATATATGAATAACCTATAATGTTGATTACAATACACAATTTGATGTGTTTAATTTTTTCCCCACTAGGGTGCATTCTTACAATATTGTGATCCTATTTAGCAGTAAATAATATGAAAAATTTGCAGTGAATGTACATAAGCTAACATTTCTCATTTTGTTTTCTACATCGCCGTTTACATTAAATATATAAATATTTTAAAATACCGGTTACTATTTAAAAAATTATTTTTGAGTAAACAGCTTAATTGTATTCGTTAAATAGTCTTAACAAATGCCACTCTTGATTTCCAAATCCTCTAGATAAATTGGGGCACGCTAGTGTAGTAGTTAAGGCACTGCGCTGCAAGCCGGAAGGTCGAGGGTTCAAGTCCCGGTGGGGTCAGGATTTTTAAACTGACCCAAACCTTCTGGCGGCACTATGGCCCTGGGGTCGACTGAGCCTCTAACGGAAATGGGTACCAGATGCTTGTTCTGGGGGTAAAGGCGGCCGTCACGCAGGGCTGACAACCTGGCTGACATCAAGTGCCGATTGTCCAGAAAAAAGTGGGAGCCTTAACTTCCCACACCCCAAGGGCCTCCTGAGGCCTGTAGTGGGACTACTTTACTTTACTAGATAAATTCCCTCGTGACATTACTTATGAAAATATATTCAGTAAATCAGCAAAATTTCCGGACCTTAGTTTCGATTTGCTGAGGAATTTGTTTAGTTTACGCATTTCCTTAGTATGGACTCTTTTATTTGTATTCGAAAAGTTTGTATCATATTTAGTTTTACCTAAGATTTTTGTACAAACGCTAAGATATAAAATATTGGGCAATAATTTGTAGGAGTGAAGGAGACTGTAGGAACAAAAACCCTTGTTTTGTGAGTGCAGGAGAGTAAACCGCAATATTTTTTCCCGGGGCTCAAGACAAGTGGGACAGCTCTACCAAACTGAAGGAAATTAAACAGCCCGTAACAAGTGGTTTTCAGGACTGCCAACTCACAACTCCTTCAATTTATATACAATTAAGATTACAAAAAATGTATCTCACAATACAACTTAAAAAAAGATGTGTTCAAATGAATACAAATTGGTTTAAATATACAACTGTGTAAATAATTTTCATCAGAAGTATAATGACATAACCTTCATAGGCTTATAAAATTCAATTCAATCCAAGCTTCTAAGTTCATTTAGGGTTCAGGCGGTACCCCTGAAACGACGATATGAGAATTGGGCCTATATAATTTTCGTTCCTGAATTTATTGCATTCGGAATCAGTAAATTGGATCCAGATGCTAGAAAACTCTATGGCACGACAGACCTAGAAGGCCCTTGTCCTATCATCCGGCTGCTGGCCTCACATCCACATGTGTTAATTACAGTGGTAGACGATTATCCAAGCAGTGTAGGGGTGACATGTGGCCAGCATATCGGGTCCCCCAGCAGTTATGACTGGTTTTCTCAATCTGGAGCCGCAATGTATTGTAGCTACCCAAGTGCCTCGTGATGCGGGTGGACACCGGTCCCATACTGACCGAAATTTCAAGAGAAAATTTGTACTTCCATGAGGATTCGAACAAAAATACTGTAAATTCGGTCCCGGATTGAAACGGGTACTAGGTAAATTGGGTCCCTGGTCAAAACGTTTAGCAATAAGTAAATTGTGTCACCCAGAAAACACTCATGGAGGTTGACTAGATTCTCCCCTAAAAATTCTCTAATTCTTATAAAATCGGAATTTATAATCTCATCCATCTTCGTAATGTACCGGTAGTATCTTCCTTCGTTGCAGTGTAACTGAGACTCTTTTGAAAATAGTCATACGGGAAGCGTATTGACGTCAGTGAGACCTCAGTTGCATTAAAATGAAAGGTCAATATTTTGGATTTTATTTAGCATCTGATTGCTCATTTATAGAATTACTTAATCTGTTGTCCACTTCGTTATTTGTTTCTTTATTTTCTTTAAATATTAACACATTTCTGTTTGTAATTAATAAGTTAATAATTACTAAGAAAAAATACATAGTGCCTATGAAGAAAACTAAGTCAGTATTCGCACTTTGTTAATAAATAACGCTACAAATTAAGTATGAGTAATAATTCGTACTCGTTGTTGAACAACGTTTGTAAAAAGAATTTTTCATTTTGTACTTACCGGTATGTATAAAGTTATTTCGGAATTCAACATAAACTACTTACTCTTTATATATATAGGCCTATATATATATATATATATATACTAAATAACTAACTGACTCACAGACACTAACGAACCCGTTGTTTCATGGCCGCGCGGACACACGCTCTCCATATATCCCTATCTTGAGCTAATGTTTTTTCAATCATCCCTGCATAATCAACTTCCCTCAAATCATAAGTAATATTTTTCTCCCACTTCTTTCTTGATCTTCCAACTGGGCGTTTTCCCTCTGGTTTTTCTGCAAGGAACCTCCGTGTCCTTCTTTCATTCCCCATTCGTGCCGCATGTCCTGCCCATCGCAGTAATCATTAATAATACCATTATTATAGAATTAATATATGGATGGATAACAGTCGGTAAATTTAGCACAGAGGTCTCTGTATTCAGGTTCGTGGTTATTTTATGAGCCTGAAAATCTTCATTGAAGTCGTATAAAACAGTTCGTGCAATAGTTTATGGGAGCGAAACTTGGGTAATGACAAAAAAATTACAAAGTAGAATACAAAGCGTACAATTGAACTTCCTTAGAAGAACAAATGGTTGCAAAAGATTGGATCTAATAAAGAATGAATATATAAGAACAGAGTTAAATAAATTTCCACTGAATGAAAAAAAATATAACAAATACAGAAATAAATGGTTTAGACACGTGGAAAGAAAGAATGTGACAAAATTACCAAAATTTAACTACAACACAAGATCAAGGAATGTAGAAAGGCCAGTGAAAATATGGACAGAACAACTGTGAGACGGAACAGGCAGTTTGTCTAGCCCGTGAAGTGAAGGAAATGAATAAGAATAAGAAAGTCTTCAGACTCGGGACACCGCGGCTTAAAGGTCCTTGGATTTTTCCGTTCTAAAAATGCATTGACCCCGGCCAGGTTTGAACCCGAGTCCCTCGGAACTAGAGGCAAGAAACATAACCACTTGCCCACCGCAGACGACTGCAAATAATAATAATAATAATAATAATAATAATAATAATAATAATAATAATAATAATAATAATAATAATCATCATCATCATCATTATAGTAGGCTACATTCACGAATTAGGCCGGTTGACATGTTTCAGCTTCAAGAGAAACACCATCCAAAAGTCTTTTGAGTGGACGTCCTGATGTTCTTCTTCCTGCACGTTGATAGCTTAACATTTGTTTGGGTATCCTATTATCCTCCATTCGATGAACATGTTGCATCCATCTTGACTTCTAATCAGAAATGTTGTTTTTATAAAGGTTCCATGTGTAATTCTTCTAAGATGTCTTCATTGTCTTTTTTGTGATCAGGTAGTGTGTATACTGCAGTCGTCCGAAGGTATCTAATTTCAGCAGATCTAAGTCTTTGTATATCCTTCTGTTTCAATGTCCATACTTCGCTATCATACAAAAGAGTTGGAAAAGCCAGTGTTTTATACACTTTTAGGGTCGGTTTCACCAACAGAGATAATTGTATTACGCCAGTTTAAGCTATGTGTTATATATGGGGAAAACCGGCGTAATACAGTTACCTCTGTTGGTGAAACTGACCCTTAGTCTTTAATGCTTTTGGACTAACTATGGCTTGTAGAACAAATTCATTAACTCTAAAATCTTTAAAAGTTTTAATATTCTAGCATATACATCCAATATATAATAATAATAATAATAATAATAATAATAATAATATTAATAATAATATTAAAATATATATGTAGTCAATATGCCCATTTCACCAATTAATGTTTTAAAATGGTCAACAAGTTTCTACAGCCAAGCTGTCATTCTCAAGACCAGATATTGACTATATCTGGTCTTGAGAATGACAGCTTGGCTGTAGAAACTTGTTGACCATTTTAAAACATTAATTGGTGAAATGGGCATATTGACTACATATATATTTTAATATTATATCACCAAGAAGATCACTTGTGTATTAAAAAAAAATATTAATAATAATAATAATAATAATAATAATAATAATATAACACATAGGAAGATTACAAAATAAGAGACAATTTGACTAATATGACGAGGTTTAAATGTTACACTCACGCTTTACCAAGCTATGATTAGAGTAAGGTATATGGTAATATTTTCCAGAGGCAGTTAGAAATCGGCAGACGTATCATCATGAAGTATTCGCATGCGTGTAAATGAACTCAATATTTCAGTTTCCCAGGCATCAAAGGCAACTGTTTCCCTCTGGTTTAAAATATACAGTTTTACTAGTGGAATGCAGGCTTTCACGGCCGGTAATCATGGTAATAAAAGATTCCGGGCTATGTGGCCGTGGTCTATAACTGGCGTTTCTTCCAGACGTTTCTCCCTCAACTGCGGAGGGCATCCGCTCGCCACTGAAGATGCCCTCCGCAGTTGAGGGAGAAACGTCTGGAAGAAACGCCAGTTATAGACCACGGCCACATAGCCCGGAATCTTTTATTACCATACAGTTTTACTGTCAGGCAGAGCGAGAGTTGATGACTTCTAAGGCTCCGCTCCAATCACCAAAATCTGAAAACAGTTCTCTGCCGATAATGTCTTTGCATTTTTATATGACATTTTCATGTCAACTCCACGTGGATATAATTATCTTAACAGTGTTATTATAGCCTCACTATGATGGTTGTCCGTTCATATAAAAGCGGGTACCGCGCGAAAATGCTTGACAATGATTAACATGCGTGATTATTATTGTGGCGGTAGTCGGCATCTTTGTTTTTAATTATATAAAACTGTTGCAGAGAAACAAAGCGAGCCGCTGAACATCCATCATAATGAGGCTATAATATAAGTTTTTTTTGCAGTATTATTATAATATAGTATGTTAGTGCCAGTGAATAAAACGTGACAACGCCGCTTGGATACTTTTGGATACTATTTGGATACTTAACCAATATTACTGGCTCTCTATTCCTTTCTTCGGTTTAACCTATCCCATTATAGGTACTTGTACTTACCCCACGCTATACCGGACTTATCCCTGGAGATAATTTTTAATTCTGAACCAATTATATTCCTTTTAGAGACCACACAAGGACGTGAAGGGTTTATTTGGATCAGTGATCGGTCTAATACCGCGCCACATCTGAGAAAACGCAAACAATTGAAGGAAAACACATCAATAGCTGATGAATTTATGCTAAACAAAGAAAATATTGTTTGGATGATTATTATGATCACAGGTGTTCAAAGACTTCTTGGGCCTTACATTCCTCGAGATTTATGTTACAGGAGAGGGAAAGCAACGAGAAATCTTAACCCTGAAAACTCGTCCTCAAATGAGGATCGAATCTGGGACTACAGAGTCTAAGAAAACATCTAGTACGAAAACCAAAATTAAAGCGCCCAGTAGGTACGCCAAGAATGTGATGAGAAAATAACATGAACCATGATTCGAGGTCTTGTGTATTATACAGATTTGTAAAACATTAGCATAGGATAATGTACGGAGTGCTTATGTCCGCAAGGCTATGAACCTAGGTTCGATAGTGCCAGTGAGTTATGGTAAAATCTTTAAGTGACCCCCCCCCCAAACATAATTTAATCGATCAAACCATAATATCTTGGTTAATATACAGCAACATAGGACATATCATACACTATCTGCATTTCTTGCACATGAAATTCCCTACCACAAGAAACCACCGTCTGCCGGACATTGGAACAATTTAAGAGAAAAATGATTCCTTTGTTTGGTTATAGCATTACCTTCATGTGTAATGTGTATGTATTAATTGGTCTTTCCCGTTTAATCTATTGAATGTTTGTTTGTCTGTTTTTTTCGCATTTTATGCGTTGCCATACCGATCATCCAATTATGATGGAGCTGTTTGCAAAAATGTTCAGAAGATTTCCGGGATGAACATAGGCTATAAGAGAGTTGTCATACCCAACTCCAACACCCTTAAAAATCACCCTTTGTAGTTAAAACGTGAAAGAAGTCGCCTTTTGAACGTATAAATGGCTTACGCTGACTAATCCATTACAAATAGGCCTACATAAAATTATTGTAGGTCTACACAGAATTGAATATCTCAAAAAGTCTAGAAAAAGGGCCTCGACAGCATATGTTTATCTTTTACAATAACCATTTTTGTCTTTCATTGTTGCCAAGATGATCGAAAAAATTAGATTCACGGCAACACCGGGTAATCAGCACGAGGCATTTAAAAAAAACGATTTAAATTTATATTTATTTTTCCTTTCACTTAGTCAACTAAACATAAAAGCATATTTCGTCTTCTAGCTCATTTATGCCCAGAAGATCGGGGTAAGTAGATTCCAGGGCAACGTGGGTAATCAGCATGGGTATCTAAAATAATTACCATATAAATTGTTCCTCAGACTTATTCAACTAAACATAAAAACGCGTTCATTTTCGTTTTTCAGCTCATATATGCCATAAAGATCGGGATATGTAAATTCGTGGGTAACTGCGGGTAATCAGCACGGGGCATCTAAAAATAATTACGATAGCCTATTAATTTTTCCTTTCACTTATTCAATTATACATGAAAACACATTCATTTTAGTCTGCCAGCTCATTTTTGCCAAGAAGATCGGGATACGTAGATTCCCGGGCAACGACGGGTAATCAGCACGAGATATCTAAAAATAATTACGATATAAATTTATTATCATTTTTCCTTTCACTTATTCAAACCAAACACCAAAACTAAATTTCACTTATTTATCCACAGCAGCGCACGCAGGGTGTTAGCCAGTGTTGAATAAAAATTAAAACGTGAAATTAAAATATGATAGAATATGTGTATGGTATTTCAAAAACTCCGACCGCTGTTGGACACTTGAGCTATGGTACGTTTAAGGTGAAGGTCAAACTAAGGTTAAGATAGAGATATTTATTGACAACATCAGTTGCCAAACGATTAGCAATACGCTTACAAATATCTAACAAAAATATACAAACCTTGTGCAGAATTCATGACAATCCCAGGTCTTGCTTCAATTTCACACGCATCAAAACACGCGTAAAACATTACTTAAATACTGTACACACGCATAAACAACTATCACAATTATTACAAACTTTGTTTATTAAGTTTTGCACACGACACGCACAGGTTTTATACAACGTACGCCACCTTTATACTCAACTGTGATGCACATCAACAAAACACAAACGCATCGCGGAGAAGCTTGGGAAGCGTTTAGAAAACACAAGCGATCCCTTCATAACTGATACAACGATAATACTGCCTCGCAATATCGTTTAATAAAAGTCTAAATTCATTATAGAATAACTTTTTTAAAAAAATCTAATAGGCCTATATATAAATAAAAGTGTCTGTGAGTCGGTCTGTAGACTCAAAAATTATTTAATCGATTTTAATGGAGTCTTTATATCATTTATACACTTTTTTAATTTATTGAACGTACTATGGTGCCATGTCCACCGCTGTGGTCTCGAGGTAGCGTGTTGTGTTGTAAAGCAGCGGGCCTGGGTTCGATTTCCGGACGGGACAAGTTTTCTGGGTGACTTTTTCGCCACATGTAAGACAAATCTCAGGAACCTTTAAGGTCCATGTTTCCCCTAACACCATCTGGCCAACATAATCATCATCATTTATATTCGCCTTAGATTAAGTTTAGGATTAATGACTCTCTTGGCGCACCACTATCATCTTCACCCATCATATCATCGGGGCACCTTAACTCCGACTTTCAGGCGCACCAACTTTTGAAGCTGGTTACAATTACGTTAATGCCAGGAGAGAACACCAGAAATGTCGAAATTACAACCTGGAATATTGAATAAACAAAACTATAGGCCGGAGATAATAAAAATATTAATCGGTGCACTAAAAAAGTAGCATTTGCACTCTTAAATGGCTTAACGCTGATACACAAAATTAATGTACACAACATTGAATATTCTAAATAAATTCTACAAAAAAAAATACCCCGCAACATATCACATTCTTTTACGAATAACTCACAATAATAACCATTTCTGACTTTCAGGTCATTGGTGGCAAGAAGATCGGGATAAATCGATTCCCGGGCAACGCCGGGTAATCAGCACGGGGTATCTAAAAATAATTACGATATAAAACTTGTAATCACTTTCACTTCTACTTATTCAACTAAACATAAAAATACATTTATTTAAGCGTAATAACGCAGGCCGGGCAGTAGCAAGTTTTTAAGCGTATATAAAAACGAATGTATGTGTGTTTGTGATTTATAGACTTCTAATCCATGCAACAGATTTTTATGAAAATTTGTGTATACAGATTTTCAGGTATGGGTATTCTTTAGGCGCTATTATTCTCTAAAACCATTATGTGTTGAAGTTCACCTGAAACGAAAATTAAAAGTTGCTATAGCTACCACAATTTTCGACGTATCACAACGACACTCAGTATATGCTATTAAAATAAACCGAGGAAGATATTGTCCAAAAATCAGCGAAATTCGGTTATTAGAAGTTAGGGTTTACCGGAAATCGGAAATAATATATTGACTATAGCAACCGCCATAAGTAATGCCACGAGTGGTTTACAAATTATCGATAAATTCACGACTCACGAAGTGAATTTGGAAATCAAGATGGCATTTGTTAGGACTATTTAACGAATAAAATTAAGCTGTTTACTCACAAATCATTATATAAATATAGTTATTAAAATATATATATATATATATAATGTAAACGGCGATATTTGAAAATAAATGAGAAACGTTATATTTAATTTGTTCATCACTGCAACCAGATCATATTTATTGCCAAATAGAATCGCGATATTGTAAGAATGCACTCTAGTGGAGAAAAAAATCAAACACATCATTACAGGTTATTAATTAATTCCTGATGTCCTAAGATGTAAATATGTGAATTATATTTCTCTGCAATGTTAATTCCTGGGAAATAATTCGTTTATGAAAGTGCAAACAGTGGTTTATTTTTTTATGGTATAATCAATTGTTACGAATGTTTTTCAGTAGTCTTTTAAAGTTTAGAAAAGAAAGCACAGATGAAAGCAGAAAAAATTATGCGCAAGAGAGAAAGGAATATAAAGAATTATTGGCAGAAAAAAAATAGCATGGCAAAATAAGAAATCCGAAGAAATGAGAGTCGCGACTGAAAGTGGGAACATTGCGGACATATGGAAAGCGTTAAGGGAACTCAAAGTAAGGTCCATAAATCGGACAAGAATAACGCCCGGGGAATGGAGAAGTTACTTTGATAGGGTGCTGGGAAATGAGAGGTTAAGATATACTCAAGGAAATATAGTTGAGATCCCTGACCCAATTCATATTCAATTACTGGATCAGGATATTTCGAAAAATGAAGTGGTTTCTTCCATTAAATGTTTAAAGAATGGTAAAGCACCTGGAATTGATGGAATACCAGGGGAATTCTTGAAAAATATGATATCATCCAATAAATTATTAGACGTTTTGAAAACTGCGATCAACAAACTTTTTAATGGAGGAGATTATCCGGAAGCCTGGGCGACAGGTGTCAGCCAACCGTTATAAAAAGGGAAAGGTGGGGCACAGATACCAGAAAGTTATAGGGGAATTTGTCTCTTGTCAGTGTTCGGAAAAATATATTGTAAAGTACTTACGAACGAATCAGACAATGGGCTAAAGAGAACAATAGGCTCTCAAAATATCAGGCAGGTTTTAGAGAAGGGTACTCCACGGTGGACAACCTATTTGTTCTGAGAACATTAATTGATGACAATCTGAAAATGAAGGCGGGTAAATTATTTTGTGCATTCATTGATTTTAAGATGGCATTTGATACTGTGGACCGAAGCGCACTTTGGGAAAAATTAAATCGGAAAGGATTGTCTCATAAAATGATACATGCTTTAATGTCAATTTATAAATATGTTAAATTTTGTATAAAAGTAGACCAAGGGCACATTACAGAGAGCAGTGAAGCCAATCGGGGAGTGAGACAAGGTTGCATTTTATCACCAATGCTATTTACTCTATTCGTTGATGATATTGTAGACGTAATGCTAGAAGGAGAAATTGAGGCTCCGGAGATAGGAAATGTTAGAATCCCAGTCCTGTTGTATGCAGATGATTTAATTATCTGTTCCAAGACAATCAAGGGATTACAAAAAGGTCTTGACCTACTGGAAATATACTGTAGGAATTGGGGATTGACTGTAAATGTTAGTAAGACAAAAACAATGACCTTTAAAAATGGGACGGTTTATGGTAGAACAGAGGAATGGAAATACAGAGATCAAGTTCTTCAAAACGTGAAACATTTCGAATATCTTGGTACGACGTTGAAAATGAACGGAAAGTGGAAAAAACACATTGATATAGCATTATTTAAAGGGAGGGGACAACTTAACAGTGTACTCGGTATTCTGGGTCGAGTGCCTGATATTCCAGTCAGCACATTAGAAAAAATGTATGGAGCGATGGTCAGGCCAGTAATGCACTATAGTAGTGAGATTTAGGGTTTCCAAAGAACGGAAATTTTAAATAAGGTATATACGCATTTTCTAAAGTATATTACAGGACTTAGTAAGGCCGTTTCTAACTGTGGAATTTTATATGAATTCGGGTCATTCCAGGACGACATTAACTGTAAAATTCGTGTACTCAAATACTGGTTGCGAGTAATTCAAGGTGAACAAACAATGCTTAGAGCAATTTGTTACGACCACCAAATTAAAAACATAGATTTTAAATTTTGGGCAGACGAGGTTAGGAGAGAACTCCAAAAGATTGGGAAGGGCTGGATATGGGAAAAAGGGACTGAAAATCGCAAGAACGTGTGGGAGAAAAATAAGGAGGAGGTACTTAGATGTAAACCAACAAGATACCTTCGCCGAATGTACAGGAAAACGCTCACTGTGTTTACAAAGAGACCTAAAACACGTCTGGGGAAAAGAATCGTATATACTCAACCTAGGATTTAAGGAGAGATCAGGGCTTTCTTGGTTTAGGCTAGGGGCATGGAAATTTCTAAAAATCAGCGACGATCACGATATGCGAATATGTCCAATGTGCGGGAACTTTGAAGATGAGATACATATATTAGGAAAATGTAATGATTTAGAATATTGGAGACGTCAGTTATTACCGGAAAGATTTCTAAATTCAGATCGGGAAAGATTGGCATGCTACGAGTTATTGGTAAATCCAGAAAATTGGATAAACCTCGGTAAATTTCTGGACAAAACGCGAAAAATAAGGCAACACTCATTCATGAATAAATATGTTATCAAAATGCAATACCATTAATTATTAACAATTATATATAAATTAATTAGTGTATAATGCTGTTGTGTTATTATTTAATTGAAATATTAATGTGTTTTCTTTATGTAATTGTAATGTTAATGTTTTTTTTAGTATATAATGCTATTGTGTTATTACTTAATTGTAATATTATTGTGTTTTCTTTATGTAATTGTAATGTTAATGTTATTAGTGTATAATGCTATTGTGTTATTATTTAATTGTAATATTATTATTGTGTTTTCTTTATGTAATTGTAATGTTATTGCTATTGTGTTATTACTTAATTGTAATATTTTTATTGTGTTTTCTTTATGTAATTGTATAGTTATTGCTGTTTTTGTTTATTTTTCTTTACACTAGTACCAATTATTACTTTATTGTAACGGACTGTCAACAGCACGTACGGCTTACCTCCCGTGCGACCCATATTTGTAAATAATATTGTAAATATCTTACTTTTTGTCTAATAGAGTCCTACTACTACTACTACTACTACTATTATATCTCGCAAGCAGAACTGGTTAAATTCGTGCACTGTATATATAATCTGGGAGCCACTTGTTTATATCGAGGCGATAAGATGAAAGTGGTATAATCGAGGTGAAAAATGACTGCGATTGGTTGTAAATCAAAATTCATTGAAATGTGATTGGTCATTGACTGTCATTTGGGACATCAGTTAAATAGTTGTTGTAATATATACCATACAATTTAATTAACCCGTATTTCTTTTAAATTATTCAACTAAAAATAAAAACTTTTTTCATTCATTTAGGTGTAGCAGCGCATCCCGGGTATTATATAGTAGGCCTATATTATAATTATTACTACCGCTATTCTTCTTCTTATAATTATTACTATCATTATTGATATTTTATTATGTTTATTATATAAAATGTTGTAAGTACATGAAATTTACACACCTATTAACCATTTTTTTTTAAATTCATTAGGCTATAATCATTATATTATATATTACTTACATTATCGTCTTGTATCTTGTAAGCCCATGTTTCCCTTAACAGAGATTTAGGCGCTCTCCCCCAACATGGAAAAATTTGAACCATACTAATTTAGTTACACATGTTTTCGTATAGATTTCCTTTGAGTAGTCCATGGTCAGCGTTCCGCCTCATACTGACATCTAGGAAACCAAGGTAGTACTAGGACGGGAAAATTAGGTAAATTTTGCTTAGAGGCCTTTTCATTCAGGCTTAAGGATCTTTTACGAGCCTGAAAATCTTCAGACTCGGGACCCACTGCTTGAAGTCCCTCCCGGAGGACTTGCTCCTTGAATTTTTCCATCCTACAAAAAATCCATCGACTCCGGCCGGGTTTGAACCCGCGACCCTCGGGACGAGAGGCACTAGTCCACCGCATTACATTGTAAATATGTAGTTATATAGACCTGTGTATGCTGAATGAGTGGAAGAGAAGACGGTATAACCTTATCTCTATCAGAATAAATAAAATTATTACGATAACGGGGGGGGGCACACCGTAGCGTAGTGGTTAAGGCACTGCGCTACAAGTTGGAAGGTCGAGGGTTCAAGTCCCGGTGGAGTCAGGATTTTTAAACTGACCCAAACCTTCTGGCGGCACTATGGTATTGGGGTTGACTCAGCCTCTAACGGAAATGAGTATCCGACACTTGTTCTGGGGTTAAAGGTGGCCGTCACGCAGGGCTGACAACCCGGCTGACATCATGTGCCGATTGTCCAAAAAAATGGGAGCCTTAACCTCCTACTACCCCAAGGGCCTCCCGAGGCCGGTAGTGGGATTACTTTACTTTACTTTATTACGATAGCGAGGAGATACTAAGGGCCAATTACGCACACTCTATTGATTAATACTAAAAAATTGAGACTGGAAAAGAAAAAAAATCAATGAAACTAGATATATGATCAAACACAGAAATATGTAATGGAAATGGACAGTTAATGAAAAATGAGGGAATTTTAAAGAAGTGGCTGAATTAAAATATCTAGGAACAATAATTACAAATAAGAATGAGATGCACACAGATATTTTGCATAGACTCAATTCTCAAAATGCATGCTATTATGCATTACAGGGACTCTTGTCGTTCCAACTTCCCTCTATGAACGTTAAATTAAAATTTTATAAAAGTATTATTCTCCCAGTTATATTATATGGATGCGAAACGTGGACTCTAACTTTAAGAGAGAAGAAAAGTTTAGGAGTATTTGAAAATAAAGATATTAGGAAACATTTTGGACCAAAACACAGATGAACAGAGTCGTCTTGGAGAAGAATACATAACAGTGAGCCACATGATCTTTGTAGGAAACCTGATATTAAGAAGACTTGAGTCTCGTAGACTGCGATGGACAGGACATGTGGTACGAATGGGCAATTAAAGAGGGGCATGGAAGATTCTTGTAGGAAGACAAGAGGGAAAATGCCCAGTTGGTAGACCAAGAATGAGATAGGAGAATAACAACCATATTTTGTGGGAAGTAGATTATACAAGAAATGATTGGAAAGCGTTAGCTCAAGGTAGGGATATGTGGAGAGCTTATGTCCATGCGGCCATGAACCTACGGGTTCGATAGTGCCACTGAGTTAGTTAGTTAGTTACTTAGTTAGTTAGTTATTATTAATTGTTGGTATTAATGTTACGTATTATTATTGTCATTCTTATCTCGGAATTTAGGCTACTTTCATATTTAAAATATCCTGATTAATAATCATCATATGTACGAATATTCGATATCCCTCGTAATGTGTAATATTAAAAATGGATAAATTAATTTCTGTAATAAATACACTGGTCAACATGATTTTTGTCTCATGAATACCAATAGTTGTACTTAATGCAGTTTTTATTGTGTTTTCAAATATGTATTCTGAATTTCTCTATCACCCACAGTTTTTTTATTTCAATTTTAATTAATGGATTTAAATACTTATTTTTTTTAATGTACGTTTTTTCGTCCATTTGTCCATTGTAAAATGAAACGAAATGAGGTAACTCAGGAGACTTCAGCTATGGGAAAGAGATATCAAGGCATACGGAATCCTAAAATGCTGGCCGATTATTTTTGGACCACCAAAAGGGATGCTCCACAGGCGAAATATAGCAGAAAATTGTCATTTCTTACTTTCTAGGTGAGTCCAAATGTTAGAATATTCTGTAGTTACGAATGTAGAAAATATTAAAGTGTTTGAAAATTATAAATTTATGTCTCTCAGAAACCTTGCGCGGTGGAGAAAAGCTGATATCATATTTGGATTCAGGAGAGAAAATACTATCAGAATCACATATGTTACTTTCTGAGACAAAAAGAGTTTTTTTTTTGCTCAGTGATATTTGATCCTAACGGATATAAAAGTAAAAACAACCTTAATTTTGTAGGAGATTGAATGAAGAAAGTGTCTGTCAAATTTTTGTTGTTGTGTAGGCCTAATTCGAATTTTGTAGAACGTTTCCTGCATTATATTTTTTATCACTTCAAAAGGTAAGAGAGCAGATAATATCGTAATGCCGCGCAGACAAAATTAATTCACGCTTAACATTGTTACCGATAAGTTAATGAACATTGCAAGTGACTTGTACCACTATCGTCATGAATAAAACATGACTAAATAAAGAACTACTCTTAATGATGTTAAAAAATAAAGAAATATAAAGTTAGTTTAAATACAAATTGCACCTACTAGACCCTAATTATAATTTAGTAGACAATCAAATATAAATTATTTTAAAAGTATTGTTCTTGCTCATAATTCAGAAACCTAATGAAAATGTAGCAAATAAGGACAATTTTCAAGAAGTGGCTGAATTAAAATACCTACGAACAGTAATACAAACAGGCATGAGGTGCAGAAAGAAATTAAACATAAGCTCAGTTCTTAAAATTTATGTTGTCAAGGTTTACTGGGAGTGATATCAACTACGTCTCCAAAAAGACAAACTGAAAAATATGTAAAACTGTTCTTAAAGGTATATTATTTTGATTCGAAATATGGATTTTTACTTGAAGGGAGGAGAATAATTAATGAGAAGTTGAGAATTAAGTTCTTAGATTAAAAAAATTAGACCTAGGAGAGAGAATTTGGCAAGTAAATGGAGAAGACAATTTAACGATAAAGTAGGCTGCATTATATTTATGGGAAATCAGCTGTAATAAGCTGTAATAAGAATAGTTATATCTCGCACGAATGGCTAATGGAAGAGAGGGATTGAAGCTCCTTATAGGAAAACCAAAGAGGAAGCACCTAGTGGGTAGACCAAGAATGAGGTGTGAGAATATCATTAATCATGATTTGAGGGATACAAATTATACAGGGATAAATGAAAAAAAATGCTCAGGATAGGAATGTATGAAGTGTTTATGACCGCGGTGCTATGAATCTAAGTGTTCGTAGTGCCAATGAATTAGTTTATAAAAGTACTAGAATTAATGTTCTTTAAAACCTTATTTGTCCCGTACTCTATATATTAACTTTCAGATACAATATATTAATAGTGGAATTCTGGTGTTATGAAGAGAAAAAAAGGCTGCCACCATTTATTTAAAAATCGGAAGATAATGAGCGGAACACTATCTGTTTAGAGAATTGGGCTACAATTAGGACTCAAAAAATAACAAATTTTTACAGGTCTTTCGAACGATTCTTGAAACATATTTCTCCAAAGTTTTTTGTGCATCGAAACTGCTTTTCGTCTTGTTATTTGAACGGTTCTTATTTTGTATATTTTCATTTATGAAAACAGCATTGATTGGAAAATCTGTAAACCTCTGATGTGTCATTTTATTTTCCTAATACTCTCCTTCTTTCCAACAGCTCAATCCAGTTGATGCCTGTCACGTATATATAAAATTCCATTTTTCAAAATTTCTACTTTTTATATATGTATCTATATTAAGATAATCATCAAGATGTGCACTGAACTTGAACAAATGGCTGATGTTATCTGAATACTGTATTTAATCATCATCATCATCATCATCATCTGCATTCATGGATTAGGTCTATTGACCCGTTCCGACTTCAGCCCATCTCTTTCTAGGTCTGCCCACATCTCGGGTGCCTTTAGGTTTGTATTTTGTTATTTGTTTTGGATATCTATCTTCATTCATTCTGTCTATGTGTTGCTTCCATTTTTGTCTATATGAATCTATTTTACCAGTTGTTCCAAATATTTCAAGTTCCTGTCTTATTTCTGTGTTCTTGATTCTGTCTTCCTTAGTGCACCCTTTAACAGATCTCAAAAATTTCATTTCTGCCGCCGTCATCCTACTCAGATGTTGTTTTTTATTTATCCAGGCTTCTGAACCATAGAGCAGTACCGGTACTGCCAATGTTTTATAAATTTTCAATTGGGTTTCTCTTGTTGTTTTACTATTTAGTGATCGTTTTATCGTACCACATATTCCCTGGAATTTTGCTATTTTATTATATCATTATCATAATTAAATTAAATGTCACATCCTAGATAATTGAGATGGTTCACCTGTTCTATGATTTTGTTTCCTATTACTATTTTGGATCTGATTTGATTTTTCCCTTGGAATGCCATTACCTTAGTTTCTTCTATGGATATTTTGGGACTATATTGTTCACATATATTATGTAATTTAAAAATATTCCTTTGAAGCTCGTCTTCCGTATTTGCTATTATTACCTGGTCATCAGCATATAATAATGTTTTCAAGTAGTGTGTTTTATCTAATTTTATTGCTTTATTTGTTTCTTCGTTCCATTTTTTTATTATATCATTGATGTATAGGTTAAACAAAACTGGAGAGATACTGCATCCTTGTTTAACTCCTTGATTAGTATGAATTTTATTTTTATTTACTTCATTTCTAGTTTTTATAACAACATTTGTGTTCCAGTACAAACTCTTCATAGCTGCTATTAAGAGTTTCGGAATTCTTTTCCTTTTAAAATTGTCCAAAGTTTTCCTCTGTCTACTGTATCAAATTCCTTGACAAAATCAATAAAAGCCATGTGTGTTTCCTTGTTATATTCTATTCTTTTGTTTATAAATTCTTTTATCGTAAATATATTATCCATACTGTATTTAATATCAGTGTCAAATATATTGCAGCCACGCGATAATTTTTATTTTAACCCCAAATACATGGATATTACATGATTTTAGTGACCTCATATGGTTGAGTAAACAAGTCTTTGTACACTTCGAGCACCATTGTAAAGTTTCTAGTGGCCTGATTGTGAACAGTGATACTTTTTAGTTCATAGTTGGCATTTTTAAAATGAAATTACGGTGTTCAGATGATGATGATGAAGATAATGATAATAATAATAATACTAATAATAATAATAATAATAATAACAACAATCGATTTATTTGACTAGCAGAGTTAAGGCCTTAAGACCTTATCTACCACTCAACTAGGTTGGAAAAAATTACGATAATTACTATTTTTTTCTATCCAAATTACAACAAATATAAACCATGTCATCGTATATATACAATTACAGTAAAACTTGTTTTATCCGGAACGTAAAAATGCGGAAATCTGTCCAATGTGAACAAATTTATTGGTCCCGGCGAAATAATAGTAAATTTACGTGTATTTATTTTGCATAAAACGGAATCTGTCCAATGCGGAAACGAATATATATTGTTACATGTCGCGCATAGTGACGTTTGAATTGCGCGCGCGCGCGAGAGTCGGTCATGGCGAGTTAGAGTACCCGCACAACCGGGGAAGTGTCTGCAGTGTGTTATAGGGTTCAAACCCTGCCGAAATCGATTAATTTTTAAGATGAAGAAAAATCCAAAGGACAAGTTCTCCGGTACGGACTTTAAGCCGTAGGTCCGAAGTCTGAAGATTTTTCGGCACGTGAAAGAATCTCAATTGGGAATAAAATACCTCTGAGCAAAATTCACCGATTTTATTCCATCCTAAAAATACCTTAGTTTCCTGCTACATGTACACTGGAGGCTATGTAACGAACACATGTCACTCGCTGAAACATGTAGGAATATAAGCGTAACTAAATTCGTCTGATTACGAAACTTCCAAGCATTAACTTGGTTCATATGGAAAGAAACGGCGTATGGAGAAGTCTCTTTAAATGCGCATTCTCAGTCATCTTCAGAGTACAAATCAACTTTTTTTCTATTATTACTGTGCATGATATGTTAAGTTTCTTATTTTTACTGTACTATTAAATATAGAATTGACTGTAATTAGGGAAGACTTTTACTTATATTGATCTAACAGTACCAAATATAAATTTAAAAAATACAATATTTGAACTTGTCTCCATTTTGATAAAAAACCGACTCGATTCCCGGAGATCAAATTATTTAATAACGATGATGTATAGTTCGGAATATACGAAAGAAGTTTCTCTTGGTATTTGCATTAAAGTTAATTTTACATCTGTACATATTTGAGTATGGAACAATTTAAAATAAACAGTGCGGCAAGGTTCCACCTGACTTACCCTCAGGGGAAATTAATGCCAAGTGTTCTACCCTCCTTAAGAAACTTGAAGCCCACATTGGATTGTTAAGTTCGCCACTGTGGCATAACAAAGTAACTCCGCTTAAGCCTACTCCACGTACTGTTCCATTGAGTACTTTATCATGTAATTAAACATTGTAGCATTACTTCAGTAAATAAAAATAGTAAATCAGTATAACGTACGATGAGTTGAACCTATCTCTTTAAATGTTAAAACACGATACTTAGAAACAATATCCGTGTTCATTAATTTATTTTTCAGAGTTTTAATAGCCTGATTACACAGGGGAAAACAAATCTCTACCGAGAAATTTTCAGTCATTATTCAAGGAAGTTAGCTTTAATGTTTATTTATTTTATTCAACAGAATTTAAATGTATACAACATCTTCTTGTGCCCTATATTTACCCCTTAATTGGCAATGTATCCTATAGGATACATCAATTGGTTCGATATATTTAGTACAAGCTGAAAGGAGTGTTTGCTAGCCGTCGAGAAAAGCGGACGTGTTTTTGTTAGAGTGGTTGAAGTGTGCAGGGGACAAAGCATTATGGAAGAAGTTAGAAAGCTGATTGAAACATTGTCAACTGAAGTCAAAGAGGGGTTTGAAAAGTGCAACGTGGGTGAAAAAATTCGTGATATTGAGACGAACATGCATCGGATGGAGGACAGATTGAAATGGCTGGAATCTAAATTAGACTATCTCGAAAACCAGAGTCGCCGTAATAATATTGTGATATATGGTGTGCATGAAGAAGACAGAGAAAGCTGGGAAGAAACTGAACATATAGTTAAAAGAGTAGTGGCGCAAATCGGAATTGATTTGGTGAACAGTGATATTGAAAGAGCGCACAGAGTAGGTCGTTGGAATAGTGGAAAGAGACCGATTGTATGCAAATTATCACACTACAAAATAAAATGTTGGATCCTTAGAGACAGTAAATATCTTAAAGGGACCGGTATCAATATTGCCGAAGACTTTAGTGAGAAGGTGCGCCGCGAAAGAGACTTTCTTAAGCGACACATGTTCGAGGCGAGGAGGCAGGGCTGCCATGCAATCATCCAATTTAATAAATTGATTATAAATGGACGAATCTGGAGCAGGGAAAAACTACAAAATATGGACAACTCTGAAAATGAATTTGAAGAGGTCATTGACAGCGAGTCCCCAAAACATACAGGGGACGCTTCAACAGCAGGTGGTCTCCTTACAGCAGAGGAGGGAGAAAATTCTACACGAGAGAAAGAGAGAGGGACCACTACCTTAATAACTCCCAGAAATCCAATAAACATACAGCAAAAAACGGCCGAACGCAAACAGCATACCCCACCCCTAAGAGGTGAACGACCGGCGGACACAAGAACTCCAACAAGAAAATCACTAAGACTTCAGAATCTACCCGCAGAAAAGGAACTATTGAGAGGGGGAAGTTCGAAAAATACAGGTAAGACTAATGACAAGGGAACACAATAGGGTTTGTTGACAGTCGGTTCATGGAATATCGAAGGGTTAAAGCAAAAACTTTCAATGGACAGATGTGTAGAGTTTATTGAGACTTTTGATATATTAGCTCTAGGAGAAACATGGTTAAAAGCTAATGAATGCGTAAATCTATGTAATATGAAAGGTTATTTTAAGGGTAATCAAAAGAGAGGAAAGAGAGGTAGATATCCAGGCGGTGTTGCCATTTTATATAAAGCTAACTTAGACCCATATATTAAAAAGGTAAATATTACTTTAAAAGAGGCAATTTGTATATATTACCATACAGAAAGAGCAGAAATGTGTCTGTTGTCTATTTATCGCCAACCACTAAATTCCAGGTATGCCAATCCAAATTTTTTCGTTGAATTGTCTGACTCGTTGGCAGAAATAAAAGATAGGTTTCCGGAAGCGGGAATAATAATTTTAGGGGACTTTAACTGTAGGATTGGGGAGGAAAATATCACTATAAAATCGGATGATAATGAAACACGAGGTGAGGGTAGGAGAAGCAAAGATAAGATTTTAAATTCAGAAGGAAACCAATTGTTAGCTTTTTGCGATGCATTTGAACTTGAAATTCTGAATGGTAAATATGGGGAAGATAAAAATGGAGAACTGACATTTATTAATAAAAATGGAAGTAGCGTAATCGATTATTCAATATGCACACAAGACATGATTCCAGTCCTAAGTAATTTCTGTATAGTTTCCAGAATCGAATCACACCACTTCCCAAACAAACTTATTTTAAATATGAAAGGTATTAGTGAGACAGTTAATGATGAGGTGGCAACAATATTGCGGCCAATTATCCGTTTCAGGTGGATCGAGGATCTGAGAGAAGAATTTAACAGGAGTTTGGAAACGCTAATACAGGATCTGCAATTAAATGATCTTAGCGGGGAGGAAATTATTAAAACTTTGACAGAATGTTTTCAAAAAGCAGGGGAAAAATTCAAGGTTAAATACGCAATGAACCAGAAGGACAAAGGGTGGTACAATAATGCATGTAGAAAGAAGAAGAAATTTGTCGAAAGTAGTCTTTTAAAGTTTAGAAAAGAAAGCACAGATGAAAGCAGAAAAAATTATGCGCAAGAGAGAAAGGAATATAAAGACTTATTGGCAGAAACAAAACTAGCATGGCAAAATAAGAAATCCGAAGAAATGAGAGTCGCGACTGAAAGTGGGAACATTGCGGACATATGGAAAGCGATAAGGGAACTCAAAGTAAAGTCCATAAATCGGACAAGAATAACGCCCGGGGAATGGAGAAGTTACTTTGATAGGGTGCTGGGAAATGAGAGGTTAAGATATAATCAAGGAAATATAGTTGAGATCCCTGACCCAATTCATATTCAATTACTGGATCAGGATATTTCGAAAAATGAAGTGGTTTCTTCCATTAAATGTTTAAAGAATGGTAAAGCACCTGGAATTGATGGAATACCAGGGGAATTCTTGAAAAATATGATATCATCCAATAAATTATTAGACGTTTTGAAAACTGCGTTCAACAAACTTTTTAATGGAGGAGATTATCCGGAAGCCTGGGCGACAGGTGTCATCCAACCGCTATACAAAGGGAAAGGTGGGGCACAGATACCAGAAAGTTATAGGGGAATTTGTCTCTTGTCAGTGTTCGGAAAAATATATTGTAAAGTACTTTACGAACGAATCAGACAATGGGCTAAAGAGAACAATAGGCTCTCAAAATATCAGGCAGGTTTTAGAGAAGGGTACTCCACGGTGGACAACCTATTTGTTCTGAGAACATTAATTGATGACAATCTGAAAATGAAGGGGGGTAAATTATTTTGTGCATTCATTGATTTTAAGATGGCATTTGATACTGTGGACCGAAGCGCACTTTGGGAAAAATTAAATCGGAAAGGATTGTCTCGTAAAATGATACATGCTTTAATGTCAATTTATAAATATGTTAAATTTTGTATAAAAGTAGACCAAGGGCACATTACAGAGAGCAGCGAAGCCAATCGGGGAGTGAGACAAGGTTGCATTTTATCACCAATGCTATTTAATCTATTCGTTGATGATATTGTAGACGTAATGCTAGAAGGAGAAATTGAGGCTCCGGAGATAGGAAATGTTAGAATCCCAGTCCTGTTGTATGCAGATGATTTAATTATCTGTTCCAAGACAATCAAGGGATTGCAAAGAGGTCTTGACCTACTGGAAATATACTGTAGGAATTGGGGATTGACTGTAAATGCTAGTAAGACAAAAACAATGACATTTAAAAATGGGACGGTTTATGGTAGAACAGAGGAATGGAAATACAGAGATCAAGTTCTTCAAAACGTGAAACATTTCGAATATCTTGGTACGACGTTGAAAATGAACGGAAAGTGGAAAAAACACATTGATATAGCATTATTTAAAGGGAGGGGACAACTTAACAGTGTACTCGGTATTCTGGGTCGAGTGCCTGATATTCCAGTCAGCACATTAGAAAAAATGTATGGAGCTATGGTCAGGCCAGTCATGCACTATAGTAGTGAGATTTGGGGTTTCCAAAGAACGGAAATACTAAATAAGGTATATACGCATTTTCTAAAGTATATTACAGGACTTAGTAAGGCCGTTTCTAACTGTGGAATTTTATATGAATTCGGGTCATTCCAGGACGATATTAACTGTAAAATTCGTGTACTCAAATACTGGTTGCGAGTAATCCAAGGTGAACAAACAATGCTTAGAGCAATTTGTTACGACCACCAAATTAAAAACATAGATGTTAAATTTTGGGCAGACGAGGTTAGGAGAGAACTCCAAAAGATTGGGATGGGCTGGATATGGGAAAAAGGGACTGAAAATCGCAAGAACGTGTGGAGAAAAATAAGGAGGAGGTACTTAGATGTAAACCAACAAGATACCTTCGCCGAATGTACAGGAAAACGCTCACTGTGTTTACAAAGAGACCTAAAACACGTCTGGGGAAAAGAATCGTATATACTCAACCTAGGATTTAAGGAGAGATCAGGGCTTGCTTGGTTTAGGCTAGGGGCATGGAAATTTCTAAAAATAAGCGACGATCACGATATGCGAATATGTCCAATGTGCGGGAACTTTGAAGATGAGATACATATATTAGGAAAATGTAATGATTTAGAATATTGGAGACGTCAGTTATTACCGGAAAGATTTCTAAATTCAAATCGGGAAAGATTGGCATGCTACGAGTTATTGGTAAATCCAGAAAATTGGATAAACCTGGGTAAATTTCTGGACAAAACGCGAAAAATAAGGACAACACTCATTCATGAATAAATATATGTTATCAAAATGCAGTACCATTAATTATTAACAATTATATATAAATTAATTAGTGTATAATGCTGTTGTGTTATTATTTAATTGGAATATTAATGTTTTCTTTATGTAATTGTAATGTTAATGTTTTTTTTAGTGTATAATGCTATTGTGTTATTACTTAATTGTAATATTATTGTGTTTTCTTTATGTAATTGTAATGTTATTGCTATTGTGTTATTACTTAATTGTAATATTATTGTGTTTTCTTTATGTAATTGTAATGTTAATGTTTTTAGTGTATAATGCTATTGTGTTATTATTTAATGGTAATATTTTTATTGTGTTTTCTTTATGTAATTGTAATGTTATTGCTGTTTTTGTTTATTTTTCTTTACACTAGTACCAATTATTACTTTATTGTAACGGACTGTCAACAGCACGTACGGCTTACTGCCCGTGCGACCCATATTTGTAAATAATATTGTAAATATCTTACTTTTTGTCTAATAAAGTCCTACTACTACTACTAGTTAGTATAAGCTAATACCCGGCGTGTGCTGCTACTCCTAAATAAATGTAAATGTGTTTTTACCACCAGCCTTTAGCTGCTATGCTTCCCCGGGAATCAGCTTATCCCGATCTTCTTGGCATCAATGAAAAACAAAAATGATTATTGTGAGTTATCCGTAAAAGATAAACATATGCTGTCGCAGACTTTTTTTGTAGAGTTTTTTTGAGATATTCAATTCCGTGTACAATAGTTTAGTGTATTTGTTATGGTTTAGGCAGCGTAGCGATTTAGGCGTCAAAATAAGGACTTTTTCACGTTTTCGCTACAAAGGGTGATTTTTAGGGGTGAATGGATTGAGTATTAGAACACCCTTATAGCCTATGCTCATCCCAGGAATCTCCTGAACATTTTTGCAAAAAAAAAACCTATCAAAATCGGATCAACGGTATGGCCGCGTTTAAAATACGAACAAACAAACCAACCAACAAACAAACAAACAAACATTATTTTTTATATATTAGAATATTAATGAAGCAGAAGAAAAGAACGAATAGTAATAACTTAAATGTATGTCGAATTACACAACAAACCTAATAAAACAACCATGCGTGATTTTGTTTTCGTGCGGTCTGCCACATTTAAGTAACTGACACGAGAAATTAGTATTATAGCAAGTAAATTATTACATTTTGATTCTCTTCTTCCATTCAACTCTATATCCTTCCAGTCCCTGCAGTCCCCTGTTCTTCATCAAATTCACAATTCTCTCTATCTAAGTTTTCTTAGGTCTCCCTCTTCTTTTCCTGCGATTTGGAATCCACTGCAAACTCCTAACTGGCAATCGATCTTCATTCATCATCTTTCTGTAATTATTTCCTCCATTTGTTCCGTATGCCTTGAACATTCCATGTAACTCTAACTAACTAAATCACTGGCTCTCTCGAACCCATAGGTTCATGTCCGCGCGGGCATATGCTATGCATATATCCCTATCCTGAGATATAGTTTTCCAATCATCCCTGTATAATATATTTTCCTCAAATAATGGGTAATATTATTCTCTCACCTCATTCTTGGTACACCAACTGGCCGTTTTCCTTCTGGTTTTCATACAAGAAGCTTCCATGCATCCCTTTCATTCACCATTCGTGCCACATGACCTGCCCATCGCAGTCTATGATACTTAATTTGTTATTATATCTGGCTTCCTATACATACCATGTAGCTCACTATTATGCAGGTCTCCATTCACCTATCTGTTCATTTCTTTTTGGCCCAAAAATTGTCCTAAGAACTGAACAACCACGTACCAATAAGAACTGTTCTTTTCTGCAGTTGTTTTCGTGTTTATTTGTTCTATTCGGGCTACGTTTATTGTTTAGCTTTGTTTTTTTTGTTCCAATGAGCATGGAGCTGGCGTACTGCATCAATCCCAAACCTCGAGGAACAAATTTTTTTTTCAGGTTTCCTTTCTTACTCTTTGTCAAACCAATGACGAACTAAAAGGCAGCAGTATCTGTAATGCTAGATAAGGGGTACAATCAATTGGACTGTAGTCGGTTCCAGATGTCTACGGAGCAGATGTAAACAGTGGCTGTAACGTCGAAAAAGCGCACTTCACAAGCAGATAAACCTTACGAGTACATCGACACGCATTTACGGTTTGAGAACATATTTGTTTAACAACAATTAAATGCAATAATGACAATAATAATGAAATTAATAATGATAATAATAATACTAATAATGAATACCAATAATAATAATAATAATAATAATAATAATAATAATAATAATATATTAGTAAATAACAATAAATACCAACAATAATAATAATAATATAATAATAATAGTAATACTAATAATATAATAATAATAATAATAATAATAAAAATCTCTAATCGCTGTGTGAGGGTTATCTTTCAATAACGTTTTATAAACGTTTATAATGTCTGTTTTTTCCCGAACGAAATCCTTTCCTCTGTTTATATTTCTTGACAGGAGACACTCCGGAAGGACCTAGCATATAATTATCGGTCATCTTTTCAGAATGGGATACTGCACTTATTAAAAAAAATACTTGCACACCCCTCATAAATATATCACATTCACTACTGTAGGCTCAACACTTATATAATTTTACTGAACATGAAGCTTCATCAATGCTTGAGCACATAAGTGATACTGAGGGGAAAAACAACAAGTAACTAACTCACTGGCACAATCGAAACCGTAGATTCATGGCCGTGCGGACATAATCTCTCCATACATCCCTATCCTGAGCTAATGTTTTCCAATCATTCCTTGTATAATCTGCTGCCCTCAAATCATAATTAATGTTATCCTCTCACCTCATTCTTGGTCTAAAAACTGGGTGTTTTTCTATAAGAAGTTTCCATGCACCTCTCTCATTCCCCATTCGTTGCACGTGTCCTCCCATCGCAGTCTACGGTACTTAACTGGTCTTATTATATCTGGCTTTCTATAAAGACCATGTAGTTCACTGTTATGTAGTGTTCTCCATTCAACTGTCTGTTCATCTCCCTTTGGTCCAAAAATGTTCCTAAGAACTTTATTCTCAAATACTCGTAATCTCCTTTCTTCTCTTAAAATAACAGTCCATGTTTTGCATCCGTATAACTGATAGAATAATATTTTTATTTATATTCATTTTTACGTTTTTTGAAAAGAGTTGGGATGACAAGAGTCTCTGACTTTTATTGTAATATTGTGAATAATGCTGATGTGGGATTTCCCACCAGACATGTGCAACGCAACCAATGAGGCGCCAGCATTTTAAATGAAGGGGAGGGCTGGCTTATTGCTTTGCTCCGAAGATATCTGAAATTTGGTACAGACGAAAACAGTTTTTTTAACGAGGTTGTTACTTCTCCTCCTCACCCATTTTCATTTTGGGACAGGTTTAGCGGGTTATAAATATATATGGGAAAAATTAATCAATGGTGACAATGTAAAAATGTAAAGTTTTTTATATTTCGCTATATAATTTATTGCAAGTATGTTTGGTTATTTTTTTTTTATTTTGAAACTAATTTCTTTCGGATGGTGGGAAGATATGAGTAATTTTTTTCAGAACATTAATTTCGAACTTTACTACTTCTAGTATCCTTGTGACAGATTTTTGTAGCTGATTTTTCTGATATTTTGAATAAATTAACCTACAAGGTTAGTTTCCTTACAACTTCATAAAACCAATTTTATATATTGTATTGTATTGTATTGTAAGCCCATGTTTTCCCTTTACAGACATATAGGCGCTCTCCCCCTATAGGGAAGAATTTGAACCCTACTAATTTATTTACACTTGTTTTCGTATAGATGTCATTTTGAGTGGTCCGTGGTCAGCGTTCCGCCTCATACTGACATCTAGGAAACCAAGGTAGTACTAGGACGGGAAAATTTGGTAAATTTTGCTTAGAGGCCTTTTCATTCAGGCTTAAGGATTTTTTTACGAGCCTGAAAACCTTCAGACTCGGGACCCACACCTTATAGTCTCTCCCGGAGGACTTGCTCCTTGGATTTTTCCATCCTAAAAAATCCATCGACCCCGGCCGGGTTTGAACCCGCGACCCTTGAGACCAGAGGCAAGGAGCATAACTACTATTCCACCTTGGCCGATCAATTATATATATATTCAATGCCCTTGGTTGTCATTTGGACATTTCTGGTATTCTCTCCTGGCATTGACTAAATTGTAATCCACTTCTGAAGTTGGGGCGCCTAGAAGGTGCAGTTACATTACCCCGATGATATGAAGGATGATAAACGATAATGAAGCGCCAAGAGAGTTCTTAACGTAAACTTAACCTAAATCCCAGGCCATGGGCAACCACATAAATGTTCCCCTGTAAGAGAAAATTCCTATAGTTTGACCGGGAATCGAAACCGGGACCTCATGAACAGTAGTCAGGAACCCTGACCACTATCCCATGATGCTGGTCAGTTTATGTGTTTGTTTATAGATTTTTAAGCGAATTCCGAAAGAATGAAGCTATTAATAGTGTCACGTTCTAAAGAAGAGATTATTGAAAAATTTTCCAGACATTCACCGATTCTAGTAAGCAGCGAAAATGACCATGACCAAAATATATATTTATACATGATATGAAAAGGAAAATGAATGCTTGAGTCGGGATTTGAACCCGAGTCTCTAAACTCGGTACATTTAGCGCTCTAACGAACTGACTTACTCAAGTATCCCAACACAAACATACATTTTTTTTCTTATGTATGTAGTATTCTCAATTAACACAATAGGTAGTTATAACATCTATATATATATAGTGTTGTAAAAACACCGACAACGGAGGAGAGGTTGTATATTGAGATATTTTTATTATTTTTAATAAGGTACCCATGTCCGGAAATTATGCGATTTCACACTATGAGTAGCTAACGTCTCTAGTGTTCCGTTGATGTGTTTTCACACTATGACTAGTTAATTATGTCTCAAGAGTTCCGTTATTTGGATTTCATGACTCAATACTTGACAATACTGTCACAGTCACATCAAGTTTCAAAATATCGACCTCTCTTCTCATTGGAGAGCGTACATCAGCGGTGTAGTGATTGGCGCACGCGTTCAAGTACGCGTGGCCTCGTTTGAATTATTTATTCAGCAGCGTGGATTCTGGCTATAAGATTCATACGTGAATCTACTGGAGTCTGACGAACAGACTGTTTCATGTCGCCCCATAAAAAATATTCGATAAGGTTAACATCAGATAATGTCGGAGGCCATGGGACTGTTCCCCTCGACATGGATCCGTGGTATCCAAATATCTCAGGGGCTCCGTCATGTTGCAGCCACATTCCGTTTCGAAGCTACATATTACAGGTTCCGTATCCGTGAGGTGTTTTCAAGTAATGAGTAGAGACCGGATTCTATGTAACATAACAAGCTCGAAATATGCATGCAAATATGCATGAAAAATGCTTAAAGTGTGAGTGAAAATGCTTAAAAATATGGTGAAAAATGTCAATATTTGCAAAACCAAATGATAAAATAACATAATTGTTACTTTATTAGATATTATTTATAAATTAACATTATGATGTCCACCGCTGTGGTCTCGAGGTAGCGTGCTGTCTTGTCACGCATCGGGCCCGGGTTCGATCCCCACGCGGGACAGGTTTTCTGGGTGAGGTTTTTATCGGGGTTTTTCCTCACTTCTAAGACAAATGTCAGGAAACCTTTAAGGCCCAAACGGTCCCAGAAATCATATGGCTATCATCATCATCATCATTTTTCACCGGTGTGGAAAACAACAGGAAGCTACCACACTTACAATTCCCTAGTAAAGCTGCAAAGCATAGCATGAAAATGCTATGATTACAGTGAAAGATGTGCCCTCGGATATAATTACTATAGATGGATGGAACATTATAATTTGTAATTTTATTATAAATTTACTATAATTATCATTTATCACTAATAAATGATAAATTATCAATCAGTATCATGCAAAAGTATTGTTTAATAATTAGAATATTCTACATTTTGCTACTTCGTGAACCGAAACGATCAGGTACTGTTCCAAATGCTCGGTAGTAACGTTGTATCTTCGATCGCTCAAAATATGTTTATAAACATAAAAGGACCGTTCTACGTCAACAGAAGTAATTGGGCAGAATTTGAAGTTGGATGCTATTTTGGCACTTATTATTTCTGGCAATAGCTCATCCGTCCCATTTATAAACTATTAATTTGACACAAATTTCAAAGCCTGGGTTATCGTTCAGAATGTTTTCAAACTTTTCTTTAAGTCTGCTCGGCAATACTTCGTCAATAAGGAGTTCAGATGTCGGATTTTATCCATTAACTGAAAAGAAACAATCAACGCCAAACCTGGAGTTTAAACCTTTTTAATAGTTGTAGGTGTATGGGAAAAATTAGTGCTAATCACCAGCTATGTTTTTTATTAATACTGGAGTCGTTAAAAGCTTCCATGCACCGAAGAAGTGTCAAAGCCTCTGCACTATCGAAATCGTTTACTACACATTTGATGACCGCGAAATATTCATTGTAAAACAACACAGATTTTTTCAATGTTGTAAATATAGCATAACAATATGCGTTAGCACTAGTTTGTAGTTAAAATGTGCAATAACAGGTGAAAAAGGTCTAAATATACAAGTGCATATGCAACATGCAAATGCATATAATCCGGTCTCTAGTAATGAGTCTTCAAATCCGTCGTACTAACACTGATCTTGAGACATAAATACCTAGTCATAGTGTGAAAATGTATCATTTCCGGACATGGGTACCTGATTAAAACATGATCAACAATTCTGAATATACTACCTCACCTCCGTTGTCTGTGTTTGTTTCATCGAAATAGAATATGGTACATAACAATTAATTTAAAGAGTACGTATGGTCAAGTTCGTTTACCAGCAAAATCGGACCATTAAAAATTCAGCTGAATTAATCGCTTTAGCAGTAGAAATATTACGAAACACAACATAATAAATGTTACTAAAATAAATCGAAGAAGGCATTCTCCAAAAATCAGCAAAATCCGACCATTAGAAGTGGGTGTTTACCTGAAACTCGAAATTAAAAATGGAGTCTAGCAACCGCCATATTTATTCGTCGCAATGCATAAGATATAATTTAATTAATCCTTAAATTAGCTATGCTCACTATAAGATACATGAGTTTAATTCATGAAATATATTTAATAAACTAAAGAAGACAGAATTGCTAGATATTTAATGTTGTGCAAAAAAGTAAATAATATGCAGTTAGATAAAACAGATAATACATTTTGATTAATGCATTGTTTGTTTTCACTGCGATTCGACACTTTTAAATAAGCTGGATCAGAAAATGAGTTTCTCCATGTGTTTCACATGCCAAACGGCGTGACTCATTGCCTGCTGTCGGCTTCCCGACTTTCGGCTCGTCGACAATGTTTACGATGTCCTGTTCCAGCGGGTGTACTGTATCCACTGTATTCCAAACTGCGTCATCGCATTTTAATTTCCCACCTACATCGCCGTATAGGCGAAGGTTAGCAGTTGAAATTTCTTCCAGAGAAATGTTGTGATGTACAAAGGCCGTGGCCAAAAATATGTCTGCCATTTTTAACTACAAGGCTCTAAAATCCAGCGCCAAACTTATTTTTAAACTATAGGGAAGTATTACAACTCATTAATTAGTAGAATGGATAATCCTCGCTATCTGCCGTCCGCGTCGCGTCCCGTCTAACTTCACTCCGCTCTTACTCAAGCAGGGAGTCCATCAGCTCCGTACAGTGGGTTTACATTGCTGGATTCTGTCTTCGATTTCTGTGCCTTGCGGTTAAAAAGGGCAGTTAATTTTTGGACACGCTCCACTGGTACATCAGAACGCTTTTCTGGGAGATATAATTTCAAGGTATCAATACTAGTAAAATTCATATCAAATTCCGTTGAGGTGAAGTCATATGATGAAAGTTAAAAATTAAATTGTACCTGTTGGTCGGTGCCGTCGTCCTTCAGTTAATTTTATATACAATATATAAACAAAGTTGAGGACGACGGCACCTAACAACAGGTACAATTTAATTTTTAACTTTCATCATATTCGAAGGTAGATTTCGGCATTCAATGGTTGACAGTCCCCTTGTTGTTTAAAACAGTTGTTCTAAATAATTCGATCGACTTAATCGCAAAATAATTAATTGTTTATATTGACTTTTGTTTTTTTTACAGTAGGCCTATATATACTCCAACTGACAATTTATCAACCTTTAATTTTATATTTCTAACCTATCAGAATTCATTTTATCACGATCTAAAGTGATCAATCAACCACACTTTCACGTATTCGGAATGAATTACGGAGATTGTGGTTCCTCACGTCAAAACACTCATAATATCACTAAACAACCTAAGAAAGGTCCTCAGTAGAATTTTGGGAAATACTTTACATGTGACAAGACATTTTTTTTATAAGTTCCAACCATATACCATGCGCATGCGCCAGTTACATTATGGAATCATTGGATGCAGTTAACATAGTACACGATATTTCAACTCCAGATGTCAACGATCCTAAAAGCTAACCTAACGCAATTTAAGTTCTCTAACCTGTGAAAGATCAAGGTAAATGCTAACTAAACGCAATTTAAGTTCTCTTACCTGTGATAGAATGCACACTGATTTTACTTACTCTTAATTAATTAGTACAGATTCCATGTTGGCTGCACTGGAACACAGAACATTCATTAAAATCAATATTCATGCTTCATCTTCATTTAGTTCAATATCGTAAATAAATATATTCAAATAACACTGAGCAACAAAAATAAACTTTTTTTTTGTCTCAGAAAGAAAATGTGTGATTCTGATAGTACGTTTTCTCCTCAATTCAAATATAATATCGGCTTGTCTCCATCATGCAAGGTTTCCGAGATAACAGACATTTATAATTTCAAACACTTTAATATTTTCTACATTCGTAACTACACAATATTCGAACATTCGGACTCACCTAGAAAGTAAGAAATGACGATTTTCTGCTATATTTCGCCTGTGGAGCATCCCTCTTGATGGTCCAACAATAATCGGCCAACATAATTATTAGGATTCCATTCGCCTTGATATCTCTTTTCCATAGCTGAAATCTCCTGACGAAAGTGTTCCCCGTGCTCATCGTTCACTGCGCCAAGATTGTGGAGGAAGAAATCTAGGTTTATTAAAAATATATATTTAAATCCATTAATTGTAATTTAAATAAAAAAATGTGGCTGATGGAGAAATTCCGAATACATATTTGAAAAAACGATAAAATGAAACCTGCATTAAGTACAACTATTGGTACTCATGAGACCAAAATCATGTTGACCAGTGCAATCGTTATAAGACGTGTTAAAAATCATTGTTAATGGTCGGAAATCATTTGAAAAATGAAATCCTAAGAATAAAAGTCGACAGGAGTTTATACAGTAATTTAAAAATTCATGTCACATGATGTAAAGTTTAGCCGAATTTTGTTATACTCTGTACACAGAATGTTTGGATAATGGATCTTTATTGTTTCGTTCTTATTTATAGGCATTTTAGAATTTAAGTTCATTTCACATTTAGGATATCTATATATGTATCCAGTTATGTGTGTTTTATTACCGCATCATGTTTTACTAGGAGTATAAGGGTATCTTCAAGTCCGTAAGGCGCATACTTCATGAAGGAAACGAGCCATGACTTGAACTGAGGAATCGCGTAATTAAGTAACCTTGTAATATAGTTCAAGGACCTTTGCAGCAACGTGACACATATGTGCTCATATGCAGGCTATAATTACATCACTGATTAGATTACTATAGAATGCTTACTCAGAAGTTCTAAAACAAAACACTGCTGTATCTTAAAACAGATCGCTTATAATATTGTATTTCCTTCTTGTCTGTAGGTTAATAACAGACATAGTTGACCGATAAGAAGGAATTCAATATACACAGTGAGATCGTAAGGCTTGCTAATTTAGCCACTTTATTGCTAGATCTGGCCATTCTGATACATTACTAGCTACACATTTGTAATAAAGTCCCTAATGGCTTTTCTGGCCATTTCTCGCTTTTTCTCTAGCCATTTTTATTACAGTCTAATTAACAAATGAGTACCTTCTTTCCAAACAACATACCCAAACAAACGGAGATATCTCATGCGGAGTAGACATATTAGCCTATCACTCAGTGAGAGATGGATATAAACAAAAAATATCGAATAGAAATAGAATTTCTGGTGAGAAGAGAATAACATATAACTTATATAAACTTAAAGAGAAAGAAATTAAAGAAAAAATGTCTTTTAATATTGATAATTACAAAATCTTCCGTTGTAAGAGTATATTTATTTAAAAAAAAGACTTCATGTCCATAATTTAGTCACTATATTATAATTGCATAAATTCCAATAGAGTCAAAGAACAAAAACTGACAAAATTGAACTTCAAAGATACACACTGGCAAGTTCATTTTCTGAGTTCTAAAATACACCTTCCTTCATGAATAAAACTTTCATTTCAGCCATTTCTAGCCATTTTGGTAGTAAAATTTAGCAATGTGTTCTCATTGGATGTTGAAAATCCTGATTTACATATTCTAATACCTTAATAAATCGTTGATCAGGTGCCTAAACCGAAGAAAATAAAAAGGAAATACATATAATAGCCTATGTCTTCGTCCAATTAAAATAACATATTATAACTCAACGAATTAAAAATACGTCTTTAATTAAAATGGGTTTAATTATATTTCAAATGTATAAATTGCGCCGTAACCGTTGTTAACAGGTGTTAAAAGGGCATTTCTCTAACCTTGACTGAAATATATGGACTTCGTCAACCCACGCGGCTTATTATGTGAATTGTAACCATTTGAATGAATTATTTTCATAACCAGTGTATTCAGCACTTTTCAAATCATGTTAATTTATGACAAATTTTTTCATACTTTTCAATTCTCAGATTTCGAAAACAATGATAAATAAACCTCCACTGAATTTGGAAAATGAGAATTGTATTTAATATACACTGAAACATTTGCACAAAATATTCCAAACCCTGAGAGAAAATGACTCTAGACGGGATAATTATGGATTTGAAATAGAATGTTCCATTCTAACAATAGTACGTACCAAGAAAACAAACGTTTACTATATTTACTACATTAAACCTACAACCTGCAATTACTGAAGACTATAAACAAAAAATGAGGTATAAAGTTAAGAGTAATAGAATGACAAATCTCTCAAGATACATTCAATGAACAAACAAACTTATTTTCATATTTTTAATATTTTAAATATGGATTTATAGCTCAAATTTTAAATGTCACTGGATGGAATTACAGCGGGTATTTTTTTTTCTTGTATCGTTTTATAAAATTTGTTGTTAAGCTTAAGAATCTTGAAGTACGAATTCTTCTTTAAGATAACAATGTTTAAAATATAAACAAAAAGGAATAGAACATTTTTTTAAAAAATAATTCGTTATAATTATTACGCTCGCCGTTTTCATATCACTATATCATGGCTTGTAATTCGTGTGTATTCTAAATATTTAATTTTGTGCGGTACTCTTGAAAACATGGGACTACAACCAACTATACCACGCATGTGACACGCCTATATTCGTAAAATATTTGCATGAATTCAACACACACGTTGACGCGACGCAAATTATTTCCTTTTCACGGCAAGTGAATACATTGTGTCGCGAGTCTAGATGGGCGATACTGTTCAATTTGGTCTTCCTCTCATCAATGCGTCTATTTTACTATTTTATAAATTTGTTACTAGGAGATGAAAGACTAAGATGTCGATGATAATATTTTGTCACATATGATAATAAAAGTATTCTTTTATTCTAAATTGTCATGTTAATTGTAATGATACTATAACATATTATTACAGTATTGTTATTATTATAATTATAATCATTATTATTAATTATAATTATTATATAATTATAATTATTATTATTATTATTATTATTATTATTATTATGTCCACCGCTGTGGTCTCGATGTAGCGTGCTGCCTTGTAACGCAGCGGGCCCGGATTCCATTCCCGGTCGGGACAGTTTTCCTGGGTGAGGTTTTTATCGGGTTTTTTCCTCGCCTGTAAGACAAATGTCAGGAGAACTTTAAGGCCCAATCGGTCTCCGAAATCATATGTCCATCATCTTCACCCTTATCATTATCATCATCCCCATCATCATCAGCCTTCATCGGTGTGGAAAGCAACGGGAAGCTACCACACCTACATTTCCCTAGTAAATCTGCAAGCATAGCATGAAAATGGTATGATTGCAGTGAAGGACCTGCATTCGAGCAGAATTACCATGGATGGATTATTATTATTATTATTATTATTATTATTATTATTATTATTATTATTATTATTATGAAAATGGTGAAGCTAATAAATTTCTAATCGTCCATTTGCCTTGAAATCAGAGAAAAAGCAGAAATCACCTAGCAAACATCATACAATATGACAGGACTATGGAACAATGTAGAAAAGAAATGCTGAAGAGAGATAAATTGAAGTGCTAGAAACTACACTAGATTTTTTCAAACCAATACTCTCCGGCACAGTTACATTTATGAAACCTTAATATTCAACATAATTTCCATGGCCATTAAATACATCATTAATAATAATAACAATACTAATACTAATATAATAATACTAATAATATAATAATACTAATACTAATAACAATACTACTAATACAAATAATAATAATAATAATAATAATAATAATAATAATAATAATAATAATGATACTTCTATTTATTCAATGAGATATTTTCTCATCATTCAGGTTTTCTCCAACCAATCTTAATAATTAACATGAGTTATTAAAAAATACATAAATAACTACGGACTTTGAGATTCTCATTTTGTAATACATATTCATAAATCTCCCTTGATTAAAATTCCCCATCGTTCTCTGTCCTCTGTGTCTTGATCCGTTACGCCAAATTCCCTCATTGAATGTTGAAGATTGTTCTTGGTCTTCCTTTTCAGCTCCTTCTTTCAATTTTCTATATATGGACGGTCTTTGATAGTCTTCCATCCTGCATTCTTCTTACCATATTAGCTTACTGTGTTCAATCTCACCTATTATACATCTTTCTGCAATCATCCATTTCACAATTTCTGTATTTAGAATTCTGTCGAGTCGAGATGAACTGGCAGCAATTCTCCAAAAATCCATTTCAACTACAGTTATTCTTGTTTATTTTTTATTATTTCACTCACCTCATACTTCATAATTCATAGCACACCCTGGGTTTCTTCACATAATTTGTGACATTGTCAATGCTGCGTCACGTTCACAACTGACGTCCAACGGCCTTCTATCCTGCAGACTGACCTCCGCGCCATCTGGTGGCCGACCGAAGAATTTCCAAATCAGTCCTCTTTCTTTATAACCGGGTATTTCAAAATTCATAGTTGTATTTTCATTCTTGCATATGTAAATTTTTTCCCAAATTGTGAGTTCCTTCGGTTTTTCCAATTGTTTAAGTAATTTTGTTTTGGTTTCTATTCTATGTTTTTCTGACCAGGCATGTGCAGCTATTGCAGATTTTTCGGTTTCTCCATTTTTAACATTTCTGAGGTGTTCTTTTAATCTTGTATTTAGATTCCTTTTTGTTTTTCCTATGTATATCTTTTCATAATCTTTACAATTAATTTGATAAATTCCCGATTTTTTGCAGTCTTCAATCTTTTCATTTTTGTTGGTTTTTATTAAATTACCTAAGCTGTAATCATTTTTCGGTGCTAATTTAATGTTGAATTTGTTGAAAATTTTTTGAAACTTGTCAATACGAAGGATGGTATGTGAACTTCTTGAATTTTTTGCCTATATTTTTATCTGTCTGTAGAGTACTTTCATTGATGACTTTTTGTTCTTTGGATTTATTAATTTTCTTGTGTATCATTTTCTTTTGAAAACCATTATCCTTAGCAATTTGTATGATGTGTTCTTTCTCTTTATTGTAATTTTCTTTGCTCATGGGGACATTCACAAGTCTGTGTGTTAAACTATTAAATACTGCCTGTTTGTGTGAAAAATGGTTAAATCCAGTAGCTTTTATATAATTGTCGATGCGAGTTTCTTTTCTGTAGATTCCAAATTCTATTTTCTTTTTTTCTTCATTCCTAATCAATTTAAGGTCTAAAAATGGTATTTCATGAATGTCCCCATGAGCAAAGAAAATTACAATAAAGAGAAAGAACACATCATACAAATTGCTAAGGATAATGGTTTTCAAAAGAAAATGATACACAAGAGAATTAATAAATTCAAAGAACAAAAAGTCATCAATGAAAGTACTCTTCAGACAGATAAAAATATAGGCAAAAAATTCAAGAAGTTCACATACCATCGTTTCGTATTTGACAAGTTTCAAAAAATTTTCAACAAATTCAACATTAAATTATCACCGAAAAATGATTACAGCTTAGGTAATTTAATAAAAACCAACAAAAATGAAAAGATTGAAGACTGCAAAAAATCGGGAATTTATCAAATTAATTGTAAAGATTGTGAAAAGATATACATAGGAAAAACAAAAAGGAATCTAAATACAAGATTAAAAGAACACCTCAGAAATGCTAAAAATGGAGAAACCGAAAAATCTGCAATAGCTGCACATGCCTGGTCAGAAAAACATAGAATAGAAACCAAAACAAAATTACTTAAACAATTGGAAAAACCGAAGGAACTCACAATTTGGGAAAAAAATTACATATGCAAGAATGAAAATACAACTATGAATTTTGAAATACCCGGTTATAAAGAAAGAGGACTGATTTGGAAATTCTTCGGTCGGCCACCAGATGGCGCGGAGGTCAGTCTGCAGGATAGAAGGCCGTTGGACGTCAGTTGTGAACGTGACGCAGCATTGACAATATCACAAATTATGTGAAGAAACCCAGGGTCTGCTATGAATTATGAAGTATGAGGTGAGTGAAATAATAAAAAATAAACAATATTAAAGAACCTCATAGTGTTATTTCCTATCTACATAACTTAATACAGTTATTCTATTGGCATATTGATGCGTCACTGTCATAACTTTCAATCCATACATTAAAAGCTCCTTATTCGTGAGGGATATGTTCCGCAAATATGTCGCGAATACAGAAACCGTGAATATGTAACGGTATATGTAACGGTAATTGATATGGTTTAAGATTTGCTGACGACGTGGTATTGTTCGCCAGATCCCCTAAACAACTCCAATCAATGCTACAAGAGCTCTCAGAAACTAGCAAAATTGCAGGCCTTTCGATGAACAAAAGCAAGACACAAATTATGTCTAATGGTCCGGAAAAACCCTATCAAAGTCGATGGAATGGATCTTCAATATGTAAGCGAGTACATATACTTAGGACAACTACTCTCCTTCCATCAGAAAGTAGAGAAGGAAATAAGCAGAAGAATAGCTCTCGCCTGGAAGGCGTTCTGGTCACTGAAATTTATACTGCTGGACAAGTCACTCAACCGGAAACTCAAAATGGAAACACTACAAAACCTGTGTTCTTCCAACACTGTTATATGGCTGCCAAACTTGGAATCTTACTGCCAAACTGAAGTACACACTCCAAGTATGCCAAAGGAAAATGGAGAGGAAAATCTTAGGCATAACTCTGAAGGACAGAATCTCGAATACAACACTTCAAGCGATATCCTCAACAACTGATCCCGCACAACAAGCCATCAGGAAAAAATGGAAGTGGGGAGGCCACGTCGCAAGAATACAGGACGACAGGTGGACAATAAAAACAACCATGTGGGACCCGTACACAGGCAAGAGACAGCGCGGAAGACCAAGACGACGATGGGCTGACATCTTCAAAGAACGAGCAGGGGCGCAATGGTCCAGAGTCGCCAGATGCAGGAAAAGCTGGAGAACGATGGAGAGCCAACTGTGTATTAACTAATCACAGAACAGACAGTGTATACAAACCAAGTGCTACATCCAAGTCAACTTCTCACCACGGAGTAGCTCACCGGGTGACACTCTCAAATAGAGCTTAACCCCTGTACAGGGAGGCCTTTGCCCTAAAGGGACATATCAGGCTTTATTTATTTATTTATATTTATAATTGATATGGGTATGTAGGGTATTTATTCCAAGGTTAAAAAATAAAATAAAAACTATCAAAATAAATCAATTAATGCGAGATTTTGAACAATTATACTTTTATTCGACATTATAAATTGGCAACAAAGCAGAATGTAACGAATGAGAAGTTGAAAGAATAAAACACCGGTCGTGGCGAGAGCGGCATTTATCAACGGACATAACGGCATGTGAAATACAGCGGCGATGACTCTCAACAACGAACTTTAAGCTTAATGATACCAAAGTTTGTTTTACTTTGATATTAATTTGTTCATTTGATTTGAATCACTATCTAAAAGCCAGAATAAGATGTTTCACTTTTTACCTGTTTTTTGAGAGAAGTTAAATTCCTACTTTATTTCTGACCTTGGCACGTGACTGCAATAAAAAAGTTGTCGTTGCGTTAATGAAGGATACTAAACCACTAATATATCGACTTGACGAGCGAATAAAGAAATGTTTAGTCGCGAATACAGGAACTGTGCCGGAATTATTTAACCCGCGAATAATGAAAACGCGAATAAGGGAACAGCGAATAAGAAGCTTTTACTATAATCGAAATTAGAAATCAATTATAGTGTAATCTCTGACAGATTTCATGTTCAATTGAAGTCATGCCAAGTCATTCCAATCTAGTTTCGGGCTTTGCTGACAGTAAGCTTTAATAACATTCAGTTTTGGTTAACTAAGTTTGCTTAACTTTTATAGAAAGAATGACACAAACTTCTTTTACAGAAGAATATTACACGACGGAGTGCAGAATAGTCTATACACACATAATTGTTGAAAATAGGACTCACAAGTTAATGAATTTATTTCAACTAAACCTAACATGAAAATATGCACTTAAAATTCAGGAAAAAGCAGTAGAGTAATTATATAGACATTAAAAATATGAAAATTGTATTAAAATAATGAAAATAAGTACCGGTATTTAAAATTTAAAAAAAATTGGCACTCATGTAATCATAAATCAAAACTTGTTTTATATAGGCTAGAAATCTACATTATTTTTAATACTTAAGCCCTACTGTTATTTTATTCATTTATTTATTTTTTTTGTTACATCCCACAATAAGATATTTGTTCTTGCGCCATAGTGCGTTTTGTCGTACTTACAGCAATGGTGACCATTATTGAAAATGCAACTTCCTACATTTCGGAGTTGCCAACCTAAATAACTATACTATAATAAATTAATTATACTGTAATATTACATATTATAAACATGCATGTGGGAAGTAAAGTCACTGCCCTCTATGTGCAACTACATACAATGTATATACAAAGAATATCCAAGAGGTTGTGTTAATATATATTACACGAAACAAATCACTGTTTTTAAATGAATTGAACTTTATTCGAAACAATATAAAACAATAAATACGTACTTGCCGCCATTTTACGCAATTGGTCTCACGGCCTCCTGTTATTTTATCACTAATGGTCCTCGCGGTCTCCTGTTGTTTCAACTAATAAGCATTGCCCACACTGTTAACGTTAGTCAATTGTGTAGAGTTAACGCAAATATTTTCAACAAAGATGTTATTATTTTACTATTATTTATTATTTTGGTAACACTATCGCGCAAACGATAATGAATAACGCACGTTTGTGAAGTGTTTTGCAGAATCTCGGAAATTAAAAACATCGCTAACGCTCGGTTTTTAAACATTTTCCTGGATTCTGTAAAAATCACTTGCCAACCTCGCATCGTAATATACTATTTCAAGTTGTGAACTGTCATACTCAGCTCTGAAAGTACGTTTTTTTCATAATGCGAAAGGAACGTACTACTTTCACTGAAGTTATTAGACATTAGAGCATGGTACTGTGTGTGAATAGCAATTATTAATTTTAAATTGCAATTATTATTATTATTAGTTTTAATAACAGCAGAAAATATCAATAACTAGTAAAATTTGGAGTCAGTATAAACATATCAACTAATTATTAGTGGAATTCTTGAGAAAATTCATTCTATCCTCAACTTTTCTGACTGTTGAATTGTTGATTGGTGATCCTATATGTTGCTTCATACTTACCTCTTTAGGTTGACAGATGAAGTTCGAAATAAGATATTTTCTTCGAGAATTTCAAAATTCTTGACTTTATCCTTATACTTCTAGATTAAATTTTCTCCCAAACTGTATGTTATTTAGATTTTTCTAATTGTTTCAGTAATTTTACCTTCTCTTGGATTCCATGTTTGTTTTATGACCACGCGTGGGTAGCTACTGTAGAGTTATGTACTTCATAATTTGTTTACATTTCTAAGGAGTTCTTTCGTTCTAAATGTTCATATTTATTTTGGTATTGGATATGTATATTTCTTCACAATCAGAATATTTTATCAGGTAAATGCCTGATGTTTAGCTTTGTCATTATTTTCATTTTTGATAGTTTTATATCTGCATATAACTAACTGAAAAACTCACTGGCATTATCGAACCCTAGGTTCATGGCCGGCAGGATATGTGCCCTTCATATTTCCTTCCCTGAGAGCTAATGTGTTTCAATCATTCCCTGCTTAATTCACCTCTCTCAAATTACGGTTAATACTATGCCCATATCATTCTTGGTCTATTTACTGGATAATTTCCTTCTGTTTTTCGTATTAGAGGTTTCCGAGTCCCTCTTTTATTTCTCACGTATGCCTTATGTTCCAACCATCGCAGTCTACGTGTATTGTTTGTTCTTATACCACCAGGTTTCCCAATAAAGGTCATATAGCTCAATTATGTAGCCTTCTCCATTCAACTGTATATTCATATCTCTTAGGTCTAAATATTTTCGTAAGAGATTTATTTTAAAATACTCATAATATCCTCCCTTAAAATAAGAGTCCACATTTTGCATCCATATAACTAGACGAATTACTGCTTTATATATTTTTCTGTTCAATATTTATATATATTGTATGACAAATTTACATAGAATTTAAACAGAATATTTAAAATTCAAAGTTTTCGGTCATATGTCACATAAGCGGTTCATCTATAATATTAGTAAGTAAATAGCAAATTACATTTTCTCTTATTTTCCAGTTATTACAAAGAATTGATGATATATATATATATATTTTTTATTTATTTATTTTCTCATATATTTTATGACCTTTCTGGCTTTCTCCTCTAGAATTGGCGGAATTGTAATCCATTTCTAAGATTCAGGCACGAGGAAGGCGGAGTTATATGATGGATGATAAATGAAAAAGAAGCGCCAGGAGAGTTCTTAACTCAAACTTACCCTGAATTACAAACCACGGACAACCATTGGAATAATTTCCTTTAGGAAAAAATCTTATAGTTGAACAAGTATCGAACCCTGGACCATCATGAATTGTAGTGAGAAATGCTGATTGATTATATGTATTTAATTTCCATTACTTTCACTTTAAATTTAACAAACTAAACATTTTTTCATGGTATTCTGCCCAAGAGCAGGTCTTTCACTACGAACTCAACATTCGTGATTCTTTCCTTAACTCAGCCTTCCTTTTTTTTTATCTGCATATAAACCATTTATTTTAATATCGTCCATCGTCTGATGTCTTTTACTGCCTCTAATCTTCTTTCCATTGACCGTTCCTTCTAGGGCATCGGTCAGCAGGCAGTATCTTCTTAGCCAGTGGCCAAATCCAATTTATTTTCCTCTTCTTTGTAAGTTCCAACATTGTTCTTCCTTCACGCACTGTCTAGCACATTTTTATTTTTATTTTTGTCTATCCATTTTATACGTTACATCTTTCTCCATATCCACATCTCAAAAGCTTCCAGTCACATGTCCACGTCTCTGCACCATACAATGCTACACTTCACACAAAGCACTTCACTAGCCTCTTTCGTAATTATTTTGCCAAAGGTCCGCAGCAAATGCTTCTGTTCTTGTAAAAACGCTTCTTTTGCCATTGCTATACTCTGCTTTACTTCTTGACCGCAGTTCATGTTACTACTGATAGTACAACCCAAGTATTTGAAGCCCTCCACTTGCTCAATGGCCTCATCTTTAATCCTCATGTTTATCTTCCTTGGTTTCCTTCCTATAAACATGGCCTTCGTCTTATTTATATTTATCTTCATTCAATAATCCTCGCACTTATCATTTAGCTCCATCAGCATGTTCCTCAGTGTCATAGCATCTTCTGCTATGAAATGCCTGCTAGAAAAGCCATATCATCAGCAAATCTTATGCACTTAATTCTTCTTCCTCCCATGTTTATGCCTCCCAATTTCGTAATAATAAATTCAAATATACCTGGAATGTTTTTTTAGTTCATAATTCCCACAATCCTGACAATAATATTTACATCATTAAATTTCATATTTTTTGCCCCCTCCTTTTTTTTTGCAAACCTGTAATCATCGAACTCTACTTTTTTCATCAATGGTCTATTATATTAGATTAGTAAAGACAGGTTCATTGTATTTAGACTTCTTTACTTCAACGGAATTAGTATACTAAACACTGGTCTAAGATTGAGGTGATGTAGAGTCCGTTATGATGTTCCTGGTTCGACACACATCAAACCTCACCTACATGACTCATACGGAGATTTATTTGGGACCAATGGCGGGAGGAGGGACTTCAATCATTTCTTTGGACCTATTCTGCCCTATTTTGACACACAGGCAGTCACTAGGAAGTAGATGAGTATGCCTCTATTATATTACCACAACCGCGTATTTGAATCTCCAGTGCTTTACTAATCCAGACTACATTTTTACCTAGTACAAGATGAGGTGGAAACTGGTATGAAATGAATGAAATTACAGGTTGGGGAGGGAAGAAAAGTGGAGAGTGATTTGGAATGAAATTCCCGAAATGGGAGAATCCCGAGAAAAACTCGAAAAACCTCGGTGTTGCCCACCTCCAATACCCCTTCAGAATCTCCAGGTTCCGAACCTAAGATCCCAGGCTGGGTCATTGTTCCATTAACACCGTGCATTTTACACAATGCAGTTTGTTGAGAGTGCAATAAAATGTTCTTTGAAGACGGTTTAATTATCTTGGGAAGCAATGGTTATGGTTAAGATCAACATCTAGAGAAAGAACATTTAAAGTTTCGAAGTTTGCTCTTGTTAAAATGGACTAAGTATAAAATGTAAAAGAAAGGAAGGATTTATTGTATCCTGAGCTAGGAATTATGCCGTCTGCAGTACACACCGGGTCACCAGAATTATTACGCTAGCGGTGACCCTACTTGCTGATAGAAGGGCAAAGTTCAAAGTAGTAGCGCGTAACTCATTCTGACAGCTTAAAGTTTCTCAGAGAAACCTCATTCATCTCAAACCCGCGAGAAACCCTTACTCATGTGAAACCAGTATTTTTAAGCGAAAAAATGTTACGTAATAAGGCATTTAAACCAAAATATCTTCTTTTTTATGCCCCATTTCAGTATTTTATAGTCCTCCAAGTAAAACGTTATGTTACATGACCATATACTGTAATATTTGCAATTTTCTCCAACGTATGATTAAATTATGGCAACGTTAATTAGTAAATTTGGAAGTAAACAAGCATAGGCGATTAACTGAAATTACATGGATATACATTTAATGTTCAAGTCAACGATAATTAAAAATGGTAAAGATACATGAAATTGAAATCGAATGGAAGATCACAGAATACCCAAACAAATGTTAAGATATCAACCTGCAGGAAGAAGAAGACCAGGACGTCCACTCAAAAGACTTCTGGATGGTGTTTCTCTTGAGGCCGAAACAGGTCAACAAATGGCCTAAATTCGTGAATGTACTATGATGATGATGATGATGATGAAATTCGAGAAAGAAGTCCAATTGAGACATTTGCACAACCAAATTATCAACAATTGATTGACAACAGAACACACCAAAATGACACTTATAACAACACAATAAAACTTCCTCCTCCAACTTGCAATAACACTTACATCAAGATTTCTCTAGGCATATATTATGTGAAGGCCCAATGTACCAATCATAACGAATTAAAATAAAAATATTACTAGATTTATCAACAGAAGTCAATCTCACCGCCGAAATCTCTTCAAATCCATAAATCTTTATAAAGAAATTTATGTAGAGTTGGAATCATTGTTAAATTATTGCTACAATATAAATATCACTACACATTGTAAATACTTGTTTCATTTCTGAGTATATACATACATGGTTGCCATTTACGTATGACTTTTATTTATTTTTTATTTTATCAGAGGCTAGTGTTGATTTCTTAATGGGCAATTGTACACATTAGTATGAATTTTAATTTTTTTCTTAAATTTCATTTTATAAAATAAATAAATTAAAAATAATAAATAAATGAGAAGGGACAAAGAGTAATAATGATAAATTAAAAAATAATAAAAAAGGGTAAAATAATGAAATTAAAAAAAGCAAATAAATTTAAAAATAGTACATATAGATATGCATACAGATAAATATAGTATTTAAAAAAAGCAAAACAAAATATATTATTTTTATGATCCTTAAATGAGACTCAAAGCGAATTTTTTCTTAACATCTGACTGTAGAATCTGAGGTTATTCTCTATACTCATATTTTTTTAACATTGAATCATCTTGGGGAGAAATGCATAGCCCAAGCGGCTGGAACTTTTAAACCTTACCATGGACTACTGGTAGCCATTTATCTTGACCACCAGAAATAACTTCGCACATAAGTATAAAATGAAAAATTGTTTATACAAAAGTTCTCTAACCACGAGAGGTAAATACGGATGGTTAGTGAATATTGTAGGGTTATTCATTAACAAGATACGAATACAAACTTTGTTTTGTTCAATTGCACTATGTATTTTTTTCTTCGATGCGTTAATTAAGCATTCCAAGACCTGTTCAAAAATGTATTACAATGTACCATTCTAATAAATATAACCGTATTCTTCTTGTAAGCTCTTGTTTCCCTTAACGATATTCAGGCTTGTTTTCGCTATATATGACATTGGAGTGGCCCGGAGTCATCGTTCCGCCACATACTGACATCTAAGAATCCAAGGTAGTACTAGGACGGGAAAAATACGTTAAATTTTGCTTAGAGTCCTTTTCATTCAGGCTTAAGGATCTTTTACGAGCCTGAAAATCTTCAGACTCGGGACACACAGGTTAAAGTCCCTCCCGGAGGACTTGCTCCTTGGATTTTTCCATCCTAAAATCCATTGACCCCGGCCAGGTTTAAACCCGGACCCTCGGGACCAGATGCTGCATGGAGCATAACCACTAGTCCACCGCGGCCGATTATAACCCTATTAATGGAAAGATAAAGTGGTCATTGATTGGTAGTTCACTGGCCTGCCAGATCATCTGATCTTACAAAATTAGACATTTTTTCTCTGAGGAGTTATTAAATATATTGTCTGTCGAGATATTCCTACAATTCCACGCTAAATGCAGAATTTATTGTGCATGCTTGTAATTTCATTAGGCCGATAACAATGGAGAAATCAATTTCATTCATTCGGCGAATTGACATGTGTTTCACTGAAAATGGTCTTCAGTTTGAGAACATAATGTGAATGTTCTATTGTTCATAATTCATATGGGTATTATAGTAATATAGCAGTAGTAATCCCACATGCGCTAGAACTCTATAACGCAATTCTCCCCTTCAATAAAATTGTGGTGGGAATTCTCGTGAACATGTGATTTAGTTGTAACCTTGGGAGACGTTCTATACACGAGAAACGTTGTTATTGGTTATTACGTAGCATTGTTTTGATGGTGATACCAATTCCAGTTTAAGTGCTATGGATATTGACCATAATTAGTTGAAAAGAGTAACATATGGAAACGTTGGTCTGGTTAGTGAGAGATGTGGGCACAAGACATTTCAATTAATACTGGGTTTGTTTGATGCAAGATTTTTAAATTCAAACTAGTGAATGACAGTTGGCATTTCTGGACAACAATATGCCATTTCTAAGTTTCAATATATTTTGTAGTCTAGTGTCAACAGTGAATGAGAAAGCAAGGTTATTTCATCAGCTATGTAAAGGTGCGTATTTATATATTCTTTTTTTTCAATTGCGGATGAGCCCATGTAGGACTACGCAAAGTACTTAGAGGCGTTTACTTTGAACCCAAATTTCTTTCATTCTCTTTCTGTGAGCTTGTTTTCTCTCATCTGTCCAAGTTGTTCCAGTTTTTTTCTTCGGTTTGTCCTCTTTGTCTACTTGCCACTTATTCACCTTAATTCTAAATATATCTCTGTTTGGGATATCTTCTTTAGTAATTCCTGCCAGTTTTAAGTCCTTTTTGACTTCATCAATCCATTCCATAGTATCCACTGGAACTTTACTTCTGTTTTCGTAGAATTCCGTTATCTGTTTTGTAAGCCTATTTGAGTTAATTCGTTTAATATTGCCATACAATTTTAACTTTCGTTTTCTAATATCACTATACATGTCTGCATATATTTTTATTTCCTTTTTACTTCTGGGTCTAAATGTTTCATCTAAAACATTTCTTATAATTTTGCATTCTTTCTTCACTATATTTTCGATATCTTTTTTTTTTCTGTTCAAAATTAATGTTTCTGCTCCATAGAGGCACTCTGGTTTAATTACAGTGTTATAGTGTCGTAATTTTGTATGTAAAGATATGCATTTTTTATTATAAGTGTTGTGAGTAAGCCGAAATGCTGTTTCCATTTTTTGGCATCTACTTTTATTTACTTTTTTATTATATACAAGTGTCCTCATTAGAGGATTGCCTCAAGGACAAAGTGATACAGACAATTAATTTTTGGACTTGATGAAATACATTTTGTAAATACATTTAAAAATGTATTGAGTATATTCTACACACATATTATTTTTAAGATTGCGTTACAACATTTAATTGATCATTTAGTTAATTAAAAAAACATGTTTTGTAATAAATTACTCTTAGGAATTGAGCGTCCAGAAATGTGAGAAATATGATCAGTAGAGATAGGTGTTTCATAATATGGATTTATTATTGTTATTCAGATTAACCGTTGATGTAATTGTGGCTATCTTAGAGGAAGAAGATAAGTTCTTAGGTGTAGAAATAATCCTGGAACTACCTGAGAATGCTGTGACGAGGATTCAGGGCCGGGGGACATTGAGGCTGGTATCAGTCACTTATAAGGAAATTAACTCAGAGGGACTGCCAAACTCCGAGTACGTAACAGTATATTACGATGCGTGGTTGGGAACTGGTTTTTAGAGAAGCGAGGCAATTGTTACCAAGATTCTGTAATTAAAGTATTTATAAATAGGAATTTAAAAAGTATAAAATTTGATAATATGTTTCATGTATAATAGGAAGAAACACAAACGTGCGTGATGGTGTTTTCAAAATAATAAATAACATTAAAAAATAACATATTTTTTGGAAATATTTGCGTTCATTATAAACAACTGACTAACGTTAACAGTATGGGCAATTTGTATTAGTTAAAACTACAGGAGACCATGAGACTAATTAGTGATAATATCGCACAAGTATCGTATTTATTGTTTGATATAGTTTCAAATAAAGTTCAGTTCATTTAAAATGCAGTGATTTGTTTCGTATAGCTAATGTATATTAACACTACCTTTTGGATATATTTGTATACTTTACATAGTATACATAATGTAGAGGGCAGTGGATTTACTACTCAAACATGGTTTGTAATATGTAATATTACAATATAGTTATTTAGTTGTGGAATGCAGGCTTTCACGGCCGGTAATCTTAATGTTAAAAGATTCCGGGCTATGTGGCTGAGGTCTATACCTGGTGTTTCGTCCAAGAAACACCAGTTATAGACCACGTCCACATAGCCGGAATATTTTAACATTTTAGTTATTTAGGTTGGCAATCCCGAAATGTAGGAAGTTGAACTTTCAATCATGATCGCCATTGCTGTACGTACGACACAACGGACAATCGCTCAAAAATTACCCTACTAGTGATGGTGTTGTAGAGATGAACATTGGAGAGAATGCCAGTTTTCTCCAGTTACAGGTTGTATTACAACTAATCATGGTGCACCTATTACATCTGTATAATCGAATCAGACATCTGCCAGTAAATCAATAAAAAACAGTTTCGAACCAAGAGAGCATGGAAACAAGAGGGCATTCCTTCCAAACGGGAATGAACATGAGACCAACCAGATTGGTTAAATAAGGACATTTCTGTGTTAGATTTATTTGAGATGTATTTTGATGATGAAGTTGTGGATTTTATTACCACTTGTACAAATCTGTATGCTAACGAAAAATGAAACGAGAGCTTCTAGATTACGATTCCAGATTTACGACTTGAAAATATTCCTTGATATACTGTTTTTTAGTGGGTACAATACTATGTCACGTTATAGGATGTATCGGTTACTGTCGTCTGATACACATCACCCAGGATTTGCAAGAGCTATGAGCTGGAACAAGTTTACATATATTCTCAAATATTTTCACGTAGCCTATGTGACAATTCTAGACTTGATATGTCTGACAAGTTTGCCAAGATACACCCGCTATGGCCCATCTTAAATTAGATATTTCTAAATGCTTTCCTTATGGATTCAAATGTATGTGTCAATGAATCTATGGTGCCATACTTGAGTCGTCATAGCACAAAGCAGCACATACATGGGAAACCAGTACGCGTTGGCTACAGTGTTTGATGCCTTTTGTATTCTCTTGGGCTATATGATACAGAGTGACCTTACCAAGGCGCTTACAAAGGGAATACAATTCCAGAGCTCGGCTTAGGAAGTTCTGTTGGATGTAAACTTATGAGTGAATTAATATGTAATCACACCTACAGCATCTGCTTCGATAATTTATTTATATTGTTAAAGCTCTAAGGAAAGAAAGACATGATGGTGCTAGAACTATTGGAGGAAACGGCATAGAGAATGTTCCTCTCCTTGAAGACAGTCTAATGAAATAGAAACCACGTGGATCCAACAATCAAGTGACTGATAGTAACTCAGAAACTACTGTAATGTAATACAATGAAAACAATTTTATTATGGCATCTAATAAAACAGGACGAGATCTAATGCCGAAAAGAAGAAAATAACAGTGTCTCAACACATGGGAGGGGTCGACCGTATGGACCAGAATATTGCTGCATATCGCATAAATATCAGGAATCGAAATTGGTATTGGCCCAAAATAGCTTCTCTGTGAAACTGCAGTATTAACAAATCTTGGTTTCGTTACAGATTAACACCCAGAGGCAAGGTAGTTGGTCTCGATTTGTTAGGATTTACTCGTGCTATTGTGAAAATGTATTAAAATCAAATGTTCTTAACCGTCCTCCAAAGAACATCCAAACAGCTAAAGGAAAATCACGTGTGCCTGCAGAGGTTAGATTAGATGAAAAATAACATATTCTTGCTACAAGTTGCACACAGATCAGATGTGCTTTGTTCTAAAAAAATACTTGGAAACGAACTGACAAAAGTGATGTTGGTTGTCGTATCAAGTACTTTGAGGGTTTTCATTACAACAAATAAAAATTAGACAAAGTAATATGTAAGAATTACAAGACCTTTTAAATTTTCAGTATATGTTTACTCATGCAATGCCATATTCTTATATATTTTTTTTTGTATTCTTGTATACGTTACTAAATATCTATGTAATCCAAATATACAATCTAATTTTAGTTACTAACTGTTCAATAAACATTATTTAATCATTTTTAAGACTTTAAATTCTCTTTGCTAGTAAATGTTTTACCCTATCCCCCTTGTCGACTGCCCATAAATGTTGGCGTTCGGTACTCCGAAACTGAAAGTATTTGGATTAAAAAAAATATGTTTAGTCTTAAACATGATGTACGAATAACATATTATACAACTATAACATTAAGAGAAAAAATATTCATGGGAAGTAATTTTGTATCAAATATTCAGTTAGGCCTTTCGGAACCGGTTCCATTTTCAAGCTGGTCACTGGTCGTGTTTAACGAATATATTGTATAGTGGGTTGATCTGGTAGGACAAGTTCTCGTTCAGCAAGTTATCGTTTCTTGTTTTCTTAATAATTTCCATTTCTTGTAAGATGTTTATTTTCCGGTTACTTTTTATATTTATATTTTTTTTGTCCACCGCTGTGGTCTCGAGGTAGCGTGCTGCCTTGTTACGCAGCGGGCCCGGGTTCGATTCCCGGTCGGGGCAGTTTTTCTGGGTGAGGTTTTTATCGGGGTTTTTCCTCACCTATAAGACAAATGTCAGGAAAACTTGAAGGCCCAAACGGTCCCGGAAATCATATGACCATCATCATCACCATACTTATCATCATCATCCTTATCATCATCATCATGATCCTTCACCGGTGTGGAAAGCAACGGGAAGCTACCACACCTACAATTCCCTATTAAAGCTGCAAGCATAGCATGAAAATGTTATGATTGCAGTGAAGGACCTGCCTTCTGGCAGAATTACTATGGATGGATGGATTTTATTTTTTATAGATATATTAGAAGAAATAGAAATTATGAAGCAAACAAGAAACAGTAACATACTGAACGAGATCACGCCCTACCAGATCAACCTACTACACAATATATTCGTTAAGAACAACCAGTACCTAATGAACAGCTTTGAAAATGGAATCGACTCCTAAATGCCTAGCTGAATATTTTATACAAATGTAATTTGTTGAGGACGACTGTCACAACAGATACAAATTACACTGTTTTAAATGTTTAACAATAATCTCAACGGTGCAAAATGTTTATTAAAAATACATGCTATATTTCACATCATGTATTGTTTTGCTGTTACTGACACATAGCTAACAATGAAACACATTTATAAGATCTTCTTACCTCTCGTGCAACGATCTCATGTTCAGTTTCCAATTCGTTTGGAATTCCTGAATAATGGTATTAGAGTTTCCTTCAAAATTAAGGGCAGTACCATAAAAATCCTGAAAAAAAAATCGCATACCGGTAGCTCATTAGTTTCACATTCAAAAGAAATTAACTTTAGACAGCAAAATATGCTGATTATAATGCGACGCATTTTTTGGTCTGGCTTTTAATTTCGCGGATATTAAAATTCAGACAAAGTTATAAAATTATGAAAAAACTAATTATTTAATTCGTAATATAAGAGAATATTCTCCTTATTTTAAATGTATTTATTTTTATATCCAATATTAATGTATGGTTTAATTCCATAGATTAATAAATTTAATGTTTTCAGATTAGATCGTAGGCTTATATTTAATCAGCGAAGCATCAATTTTCTTTACTGACGAAATTAATATATATGTAGGCCTATACATAGTCCACTGCTGTGGTCTCGAGGTAGCGTGCTGCCTTGTCACGCAGCGGGCCCGCGTTCGATCCCCGGTCGGGGCAGTTTTTCTGGGTGAGGTTTTTATCGGGGTTTTTCCTCACCTGTAAGACAAATGTCAGGTACACTTTAAGGCCCAAACGGTCCCCGAAATCATATGGCCATCATCATCCTTCATCGGTGTGGAAAGCAACGGGAAGCTACCACGCCTACAATTCCCTAGTAAAGCTGCAAGCATAGCAGAAAATGATTTTCCCTTGAATAAACACAAGATATGTTAAAGAAAATGTTCATATTCACTTTATTTGCAATACAAAATTTCACTTGTTGTTCAGAAAAAAAAACTTTCTTCACAGTTAATTTATGACACGGTCTTTTATACTCGCTGACATGTTCTAATAACATAGTTTCTTGTCTTCACTCTTGATATCGCTTCACTGGTTCATGGTCAGTACACGACTTCCTGCTCCGAACTTCGCAAATATTTATATATATATATATATATATATATATATGCGAGCATTATAACATTTGCGGCGTCCGGTCGAGAATTTTCTAGAGAAAAATCTCGATAATCGAACCTTCTGATCATGGGGGGGGTAGACGAGTATGAAACTTTCTACGTAGGCTTTCCCATTCGTGAGTGAAAAGCGCAAGAATCTTTTTATACCATACAAGAATTTCGTCTCGACTTTCGCCACCGTCCGCGAAGATAGCTACTTTTTTTATCTAATATCATCAGGTTGTCTTTTATGACATTTCTGGCTTTCTCCCCTGACATTCGCAGAATTTTAATCAATTTCTTAGGTTGGGGCACCTTGAAGGCGGAGTTACATTACCATGATGATATATTGGGTGATAAATGATAATGAAACGCCAGGAGAGTTCTTAGCCTAACCTTAACCTAAATTCTAGACCATGGGCAAACATAGGAATTATTACCTTTAAGAAAAAATGCCTGTGGTTTGGGCGGGAATCGAACCCGGACCTCATGAACATAATCAGGAACGCTGACCACTAGCCCATGAGGCTGGTCATAATCTTAACTATAGTTTAATGTTTTCGATTGCCTGTATAGTGTCGAAATATCATAAAATAACCTAATAAATAATGACCTTTTGGCCGCGGTGGTCTGTTGTTTATGTTTCTTGCCTTTAGTCTCGATGGTCGCGGATTCAAACCCGGCCGTGGTCCAGAATTTATGTCGTACGTCCCGTGTATGATTACTTTCAGTCTCATAAAATATCCCAAAGCCTTAAAAAAGGTCGCTAAACAAAATTCAACCGACGTTCTATAATCCAAGAAATATCTTATTTGTCTACTAGATGTCTCTTGAGCGACATATATAGGGAAATAAGCGTAATATATTCTGATTGGTTAAGAAACGAGGCTAGTGTCAGACTTGAGCTATAAGATCCATAGGGTGGGGGATGGAATCTAGGACTATATAGCTTGAAGTAAAATTTACTGTCGGCGTTATTCATATTAAACATGTAAAACACGTATATCGCGAATAAAAACACGGAAGGACCGGTCACCTTCCTTAACCAATCAACGCTCAAATTAGCATCACATAGCTACTTGAAGGAAAATAGCTGCTCACCAACGCGAAAAATATTACAATAAAAGGAAAACTTTAAAAATTAACACAATACATCACAAGAAACGTAGCCGGGGACTCGCTGCTGCTGGTCATCAGCCTTCATTCATATAATTACACATTAGTCACTACCAACTTGCCGGGGCAAATGTCTCTGTCTCGGAACTCGGGGCTCACACTCAGTGGGCCAAAGAAATGCTCACCACCTGCTATTTTAATAGCTGGTCGCAGGGCTTTTCACTTTGACCGTCGCTGTTATTCGATGTGCCAGACTAGTCAATCATTTCTATGTTCGCGACATCCTCGTCAGTTGTCTCCATCTACTGCGACAACTTACTGTACTCCCCGAAAAAGAAATGTCAATATGGAATGCGGATTATCCGAACGCCACGCGAGTCTAGGTTGTTTTGTACACATAGAAAACAGAGATTTGCAATGCGCTGTAAACTTAATTAAAAACTAGTGTGACGTCATGTGAAGGTAATAGTTATATTAACACAATAAACCTAGCTCCATAGCAGGAAACCGTGCCATCTAATTTGTTATGGTTAGTACAACGTACAACTATCGCCATCGTCATTATTAGCCAATGGTATTCGAGGAATCTACCTGCATGTAGACTCGACATACTCAGTTTCGCACTAAACCATCATTACCTTGCCGGGATTACCTTTCGTTGTGAGTACAGTAGACATTCATTTGCATCTTTTTCAGATGTTACAATATTATAAACTCATTGAATGTTAATGACAAACATATTATTAACTCTCATGTCTGTTACTTACTTCCCTAGATAAGTAATTTTTATTAACCGTTATCTATAGAATCCAAAACACTTGACGGTGAAGTAGACTTTCTTTCAGAGAATAAAAACAAATAAAATGCTTATACAATGGGAGTAACAAAATAAACAATAGTTTATGTATTGCGTACAACAGCAACTTTTATTACTTCAAAGCGGTGGATTAGAGGCAAAAACGTATTATGAAAGTACATACGTAAAAGTACAGTAGCTATGAATTCAACTATAATATTTAAAATGAAAAGAGAGATCGGCTAGCAAAAGTGTCCTAGATCCGCCCGGTAGTTACTCATAAGGAGACTGCCAAACATTGCATGCCGAAACCTACCTTGAAATTTCTCCCAGAGAAGCGTTGTGATGTACCAAGGCCTTGTTCAAAAATATATATTCCGTTTTAATATGCAAGGCACAAAAATCCAAGAAAGAATTCGGCAATGGCAGCCCACTGAACGGAGTAGATGTAGACCTACATCCCTGCATGAGTTAAGCACAGATTATTGTGAGGTGGAACGCGGAGCGGGTGGCGAGTAGTGAGGGTTTTCCAGTCTGTCAATACAGTAGTTGTGTTGCTTCCCTATAGTTTAAGTGAGATATTTGGCGCTTGATTTCAGTGTCTTGGAGTTAATAACAGCAGATAGTTTTTTTTTTTTATTTTGGGCACGGCCTTTGTACATCACAATGCTTCTATGGAAGCAATTTCAAGTTAGGTTTCGGCATTCAATGGTAGACAGTTCCCTTGCCAGAACACAAAGCAAGCCCAAATACTAAATTATAATTCTCACTAAACTAAAGATTTGGCTATAGTTAACGTGGATAGTGAACCAGTGGTTTAATAAATTTTAAATAACATTCGTGTACAGAATTTCAGGTGCTATGATATACTAAACTGCTATGTATGGAGGTTAAACCGTCCAACTGTTTACCAAACTGTAAACTGTTTAGCCCTGAATCCAATCAGCAAGGATGGAACAACTAGACTAGAAGGGAACCACACAGAATGAAATGTAATTTACTTTACTAAAGTACATACACACATATAAACACAGATAGACGTAGATATATGCCACATCACGAGAGTGTTGGGGTCCACCCTCCATCACCCTCCCCAGAGATTTCCCTTTGAAGACTGCATAATTTAAATTGCTCAAGCCCCCGTTCCTTTCCAGAATAGAGGGAAAAGAGTGGGAACTACATTTTCTTTCCTTACTGTAAAAACTTTTCCCTCCAACTTCATTTTTACTTCTACATTTCTTTTGCTTCTCCACTCCTTTCCACCATGTCTCTGAACAGGCCTCTTATTTCCCTTGCAACCTTCATGTCCGCTCCACGTACTTCATTTGTCTTTGTCTGAGAACTAAATTCAGTTGTTTTTTAGTAAAATTGATGTTCCTTTTATTACTGGAGTTACAAAATATGTTTATTCAGTTGTTTAATAAAAACATAAATATCTATATACAGATCACAACACCATAGTTGATTATGTAGGTATGCAATGACCTCCTCTTTATACCAGATTTTCAGTTTTCATGCCCAACAAAGTACTTGAAATTTTTGGATGAGAGAAAATCATTAGGAGAGAAAGTATTATCTTGTCTCGAAAGCAATTTCGGTTTTTAACATGTTGTTCTGTGTCTATTAGAATTTTTAAGGTATGATTGATTGGGAGTTTATTTTAAACGGGCGAGCAGTCGGTGTGGATCTTTATTCTTAACGACTAGAACGAGTTTATAAAAAGTTGAGCGTCGTACCCCTAGATTGCACGAACAACCATGACAAAAGTTCACAAATTGGGAGGAATGGAACTGCTACCACACCAAGGATATAGCCTTCATCTTGCGCCATCAGATTACCTAGTGTTTCGATCCATGGTCCATTTCTTGAGTGAATTTTTGGAAAAAAAATTGAAAACATTGAAGCTGTGGAAATAGATCTTTCCGAATTAGTCACATAAAAATCCAGAACGTTGTACCATCGCGAGACAATAGCCTAATTTTCTGTGAAAGTTGACTCAAGACCTAATATATATACAGAAAATATTCCAACTAAAATGTTGATTAAAATACATTACTTACGAGACAGTGGCTATAAAAGCAATAGACGTGTGACCCTCGGAAAATTAAATCATGATCTTCGGAAATACCCCAGATATATTACTTTATCTCTTGTCATAGTCGCCATTATCACTCAAAGGTAGAAACACGTAATTATAATTGCTGTCAACAAGCAATATAAGTAAAACATTATTTTTTTAATGTTTAATACATTGATTAGGAATTATGTTTCATGTTATGTTTCGTTACCTGCATCACATAATTGAATCTTCGCAGAGTGAAAATGTATTACACAAAAATTATAAGATGAAATAACTCAGCAAAATAAATTCACAATAAACATTCAGATGAACTAGCAGAAAGCATCCATAAACTAAAAATTAATAATAACACAAAAATGACATCATTTGACATAAGAAAATCTATAAACTAATATCCGAATTTCAGAAACAATAAATTTAATAGAACAAAAACTACAAGATAACATAAATAAAAAGTATACTGAACAGCTAAGCAAAATGATCAAAACAGTATTACAACAAAATTATTTCAAATTCAATAGTGAGATTTATACCTAAAATTACGGATTCGCAATAGGTAGTACAACTTCAAGTATTAACTCAGAAATAATTTTACAAAATTTAAAAGAAAATATTTCGAAGAACTTAGGAAAAATTCAAAATGAAATTACTGGTGAGATATGTCGATGACTTACTATTTGAACCGAAAGTGCCTTTCTGCGGTTCAGTATGGTATCTTTGTTCTCCTCCCTACTACAGAACATTTATGAAATATGCCAATGTCCTGTGTTCCTTGTGCCTACCCCTCCCCTTTTCATCCTTTCCGCCGCGCATCTCTATGGCGCATATCCCCTCTACTTGCGAACCTTTTATATACATTGTACTCTTACCGAACATGATCATTCGATCAGCCTAGCAACCGGCGTTTGGTTATTTGAAGACGGATTCAAAGGTGGAATCCAGTTCCAGCTCACCATGCGACTGGAAGGTTAATATGGTGGTCTATATAGACAAGTTGATTGAGGCCGAGAAGAGGTCTGTTTTGAGTTAGTCCAGAAATGTACGGAAGAAGTGATTCCTAAAGCTTGGACACGTGTGTGAGTGTGGTATTATGTATGGTATGTTATTTATTCAGTTATTTTTACAGCTATGCTTGGTCGTTTGATCAAGAATCATCTTTTGTTATTAATTTATTGTTTTATTTAAAACCAACTTGTTTTATATTAAAAGGTTATCTTTTTAAACAACGCCCCTCTGTTATTATTCAAGTATAAGTAGTTGTTCACTCTCCTATACAAAAATCACTCACTGTATGCTTCTTAATAATCTGTATCTAT